>OY856409.1:1871648906-1872146406 GCA_963693085.1 Alisma plantago-aquatica | reverse complement strand
TGATAGTATGTTGGTTGAAAAATTAAAATCAAGAATAAATGAGAAACTTTTACTTTGAAGAAATCCAATGAAAACTAGTGAATTTAAGATTAATATAAGAGAAAATTTGTATATGCATTGTAATTTCATCCAGTTTGAAGTTGTTAATGGTAGGGATAAATGTGATGGAGTGGATGTACGAAAATGTTACATGCTTCTGTGTTTGGGATCTATTTTTCATATTTATGCAGACATTCAAGATGATGTTTTTAATGGGGGTAACATTAGTATGGTTGGAAAGGAAGAATGGTTTTGAGTAGTATGTGACCAGAAGACACCCCTCATATAAATAATTAAGTTTTATAGAATAGTTATATGACCACTGATGCTATATAGGAATGAATGTTGGATGATAAAGAAGCAACCTCTCAATAAGAGAATGTGGAAGGAATGTTTATGATGAGACGGATGTCTGGGAAGATAAGGAAAAGATATTTGAGAAATGACTACATTGGGAATAGTGAGGGTCACTTGAGTTGGTTTGGACATCGGAAAAGAATATCGACTAAGATGCTTGTTTGAAGAAATGTTATTGAGTAAAGCACTATCAACAAAATAAGCCACGTGCTTAAATTTACTTTATAAGAACTTATAAGGATATATTCTGAATATTTGCTTCTTAATTGAATATGACCTATAATAAAGCTAATTAGAAAATAAAGATCCATGTAATGGTCCTCAACATGATTGGGATTGAGACATAAATGATGATAATGGTGATGATGATCATTTTATGTGGGTTGTTTTAAGGTATACAAACCTTGTTTATTTGGTTGAACATGAACAATACCATCTTATAGACCCCTTTTTCATATGGCATGCAATATAATTCCTCTATGCTTAAATTCATGGTTGTTGTAGTACTACTTCTTGTTCCCGTGCATTCACCTTTACTATCATCAAACAATTTTTGTGGTTGTGACTTTTTTAAATAAACAAAATCAATGTTAATAAGTAGGATAATACATATGGAAATAATTCTAGAAAATAGAGTCTTAATAACATACTCATATTTCATATATTATGTACTTGTATACCATTGGTATGATTTCATAGGGTAATAAAAATTAGATGGTAGTTCTATGTACTAATCTGTGGATACTTATGTTTGATAATCTATATAAATTCCTTACACTACAATTTTTCACTCATAATATAAATTTCAAGAAAGAAATTGTTATTACAAAATAATTCTTCAAGGAATAAGCAAATAGGGCCAAAATATTGTCCTACTCTTTCATCTCCCCATTACTTTAGACCAAAACCAACCTGTTGTGCATAGTAATCAAGTCCTTGAGACCTCATTCATCACTGATGCTTTGTCATAGAATGATCATCGATAAAAGGGAAATAGTTGAGCATGAGGAGAAAGTATCCACAATTGGAGGTAGAGAGAAATTAACCGACAAGGTGACCACTAATAGACAATGTAGAGAAGTGGAGTTGATGTGCCCGATGACTAAGGAAAAAATAGAAGAAAAATACTTAATTTCATAAATGTGTATCATTTAGACTTTAAATATGAAAATGTCAAACTCAATGTGAGAAAAACAACATTATCCTCGTTATCTTTTGCAAATAGATATGAAGAAACCTAATTGCAACTATATCAAACGCAAATGGTTTTGTTTTGGAATAGTAATTGATATTTTTGATAGTGTTTTCAATGTGAGAGTAGAGGCCCACCCTTATCATGGAACCATAAAAGAGTTTCTTTCAATCATTTCTATAAATCTCTCCTCTAGGTCATTTCTATAACCTAAAATTTCACTTGTATTTAACTAATTGAAATGTAATTACTCTATGAAAGGAAACTAGTTTGAAAATTTGGGTGCTTTGTTTTAAAGAATGGGTTTCCTTAAAATTTTCCCTTGAATTATAGATTTCTTTAATTCTATTGTCTTATTAATCCAATGATGGATAAAATGGAAAAAGGATAAAAGAAAATCCCATAATAAGCATAAAGAAAAAGAGATAGATGATAATTGTGTGTACATGAGAGAATTGTGTAGAATTCTCTAGAATGTGGCGTGGATGGTCACTGATAATTAGACTTTGGTTTCACATGATTCCTAATGGGAAAATTAGTCACAATAAGTGATATTTCCAAAATGGAGAGAAAAAGGATATTCTCTGAGATAAATGGTTAAAAGGAACAAGTTTGAAAAGCGTATTACGAGTTTCCTTGAAGTAGTGACAATTAAATTAGAAGAATATATCAAAGAGAGATATAAGATGAGTAATCTAGAATTCATCACCCAGTAAATACCATATAATAGAATGCTTTCCTTGATGTCTTTTGATAGGACAACTAAATAAAAATTGGAAATCAAGCATGGACATGTGTAATTTACAATGGAAAGATATAAATGTTTTCCTTTTGGAAAACTATGCATACTTCCATAATTTTTATTTTGTTGTAAAGAGAGAGAGAGAGACTAATATGAGGAAATAATACTTTGGCTCGTGTATATGAAAATGAACATTAGTTTTGGAAAATAACTAATGTTGGGAAAGAACCGCCTTCCATGTTCGTGGACCTTGATCTACGACCACAAATCCCTCTCACCCACGGCTATATAAGAAAGGAAAGTTGTACTTATATGAGATGGTTCCCTTGACATCGCCCAAATGAGGGAAAGGATCCCAGTCTGCCGACATCTTCCTTCCTCTCCACCACTCTTCTCGCATCCCTGAGCACCATCTCACTTCTATAAAAGAGATCGTAGGAGTCCTTTCTCCCAACAGGATTTAACCCTAAACCCTGCAAGTTAACCGTAAACCATCAAGGAGGATTGTGGATGCTTACACCCTCCTGGTTTCACGGGGAGGAGGTGACATGTGCCAATATAATAGAGTCACTCCTCCTACCATCACCTATGGCTTCCAAGACAGCAGGAGACCTGGGACTGTGCTCGGGTCCAGTGATGCCCTGTCGTGTAGGTAGAAAAGTGAAGGGAGCATCGGCCGACCTAGATGCAACCTTAGATCTATGAACGTGGCTGAGATCAAGGCTTCCGAAAGAAGGGACCCTCCTGTCAACTCGATCTGGAAGTGAGGTAGAGAGGGGTGGAATAAGAGGTTTCCGAGGGAGGATGAGGAAGGAGAACAGTGGGGAATGACAATGGTGATAGGACCTAAGACGATGACTATCTACAGTAGCCACGACGCAGCGGCGCTGAGTCACATCATCGAGAAGCGTAGGCATGAGGACCTGGAGTCACATCATAGCCAAGGAAAAGGTTGGATTAGATTCAAAAGACTCATATACCCCTTGGCACACATTCAAGACACAAGGGTATGGAGGTACTTTCCCCAGTTTTTGAGTCAGACTTCTTTTAAGTTGAAATAGGATATAAAGATGATGTGGTGGCCTTTCATTGGCCAAAGGTAATGTATCTTGCAAAATTCGTAATTAATTATTGATAACTCAAATTAAGAGGAATTACACAAAAATTTATCAGGAGAATGCAAGGAATTCAATACAAATATTATCAGGACCTAAATATGCCTCTATCTCAAAAAGTATCCAAAGTTACCATATTTAATGTGGTTAATGTATTATAACCCTAATTTCTAAATTTTGATGATCATAATGTGTTAGATTGATAATGATGATCAAAGATTGATCTCTTATGAATATAAATAGCAACTTGAAAGTTATTTGAATTTAGAAAATTTGATAAATTAGGGTTTCCTTGGAACAAAAGGTGTATTTAGTGAAGGATTGGGGTATGTAACTTAATAAAGCATGGAAATTGGAAACTAGGGTTTGGGAAGACAAAACCCTAAACAAACACTAATGTTGACCTAGAAACCCTAACTTGGGACCCAAGGCAGTCTTAATGATGATTTGGATAAAATAATAATACATGGGTGTATTGCATTAACTATTAGGGAAAACTTTTTTTGGTAGATTGATTGCTTGATCTTGCATGGACATATAGACTCCCGATCAAGGTATGTGGTTACACTTATGGCTAATCACTCTACTTTCACAGAGATTTATGAGGTTTCACCTATTTGATTGAAATTAACTGCTTGGATGAAATTTAATTCTTGCAACTATAGAGTGACTATGGATATCAACATATATATGTGCATGACAAACTAAGATCCTAATCCTCCTTTGTACCTTTGTGTATATGTGAGAAACTGATGATCTAGGTATTGGTCTATCTTGGGTTAGGATCAATGGATTATCATGAATCGATGTTTGGTCTACCTTTGGGTAGGATCATACGACTATACAGCTCTAGGTCTTGGTATACCTTTGGGGTAAGACTAAAAGGACTATTCAGGATCTACCATATGGAAGAGGTAGTATCATAACCATTGCAGGGATAGCACAGAGGCTTGGATAGATTAGGATTGAGTAGTTATGTTTAAGATGTAAGGTTTGATATGTTAAACAATAATTTTGTTGCAATATGTTGTTACAACTAGATGCAAACATTTTGTTTCCCCCACATACTAGTATAATTTGTTATACTGACCGACGTTTTGTTTTTTGGCATTTTAGAATAATTTGCTATTGTATCTACAAGATCAATGAAAAGTGGATATTCAATAAAAGGTGACATTGAAAAAGAATAAGGCTATATAATGTTTGAAGGAATATAGCTAGATAGATCTATCCTTGGGTAAAATCTTCGAATCCCATTTTTTGAAAAGGTATGTGAAAAGAAAAATTGTATATCCTTTATTAAGCTTAGTGTGGTAGAATTTATTGATTATTTTTTATTATTTGCAAAACCATATGATCATGTTTGGGATAACGACTCTAGCATCTTGGCCTTCCTTAATTGGTGGTTGTTGGGGATGGGGTCATTACAATCATCTACTTTGGTATAGGGCCTACAACTTGTAGCTAACAAACTGACTGATCTTAACAATTCAACCAATTGACAAGTGCAGACTATAATTAATTTTCTTAACTTTAGTTCATATATTCCAGGTGTTGGTTCCCTAGGTTTTTCTTAGAATGTTGGGTGTCAGTTCCAAGGGAAGCATGGAAGAAAGAAGGAAAAGAGGGCCAGAACAACTGTGGAGACGTGAGCATTAGGTATAGGTTTTTAACAAGTCTAATATGCACCCATGGAATATATGTGAGAACTTGTTCTCCTTATTTGACCACATGTGTGAATATTGATTTGGCACCGTCCATGTTCTTGTGTTGAGCCATTATTTTGATCTCTTAAATAGACCTCTTATTTTATCTTTTGGAATATTTTTAGAAGGTGGTTTGGCCATAAGGTCATCCTTTATAACTCAAGGTAATCAACGTTTTAGATCACATCATCCCTTTATAGATAAATAGCGTATCTCCATTGTAGTTGGTTATTCCATATCCTTCTCCATTTGGAAAATCACAATAGTATTAGGAAGCTTTGAGACTGGTAAGTTCATATATAGTTGTCATGAAGACAAAAGGCATATGTTCTCAAATCACTTATCCCTTTGGGAGTCTCTGAACATTTCATGGTAATCCCTTTGCTTTAGGTAGTTTTGTCAATCATTTTTCGTAGTGCATTTGTTACCCAAGTTGGTGGCATATGAAAGGCATTGGAATACACTGATGTCATGGAGGTGTTGGTCATTTATTATTGTCCTTCTAAATGTTGGATGTATTTCTTATGCCTTGCCACCCAAACTTAGTCCAAGACACGCCCTACTGTTCCTTCAATGGCTCTAATTCTACAAAATGTGTGATGAAATAAAATAAAGTTATGATAAAACCCTAAGTCATTTGTAAGGTCAAGAAGGGATGAGACTGATGGGAGTAGGAGTTGATTGTTCCATGAATGCACAAGACTATAGGGTTGGGAGGTAATGACTATGTTTTCCGAAAGCCCATGGTTAGGAGGTTGGCCACCTTAATGTGTTCATGGGGCCCGAGGGGTAAATGTGAGAGGCACTCCCTAGATGCATAAGGGTAAGATCAGCCCCAAAGTATCGGAACCCTAGAGTCCTTGAGGAAATGACTAAGGATCATAAATAGGAGTTATGATAAGATTCTAAGGTTATGTGGAATGTTTTTCCTACAAGTGTGCTTAGAATGGTAGCATGAGGAGAATGATTCAACCTAGATTTGAAAATAAATTGGTAATGTGTGATGCATCATCTCTACTCTTGGAACAGGATGAGCTTTGTATTTGAACTGTAGCCAAATGCTTATTTCATCCTATTATGAGTGTGAGAGATGGGACAGACGCATGCCATGCTAGCAATAGAAGTGATATGGGGAATAAATACTTAAGTTGAAATCTTTTTATGATAATTGAGGATTGGAGGAATTACCACACCCTATGATCAGATGTTGAATAAATGAACAAAGGTAATAGCCAAATTGAAATTTTAGATGAGGATATTATTATCAAGTGTAGTTTGAACTCTATAAGTTAAGATTGAATATTATGATCAAAATAATGATTGCAAGAGTTGAGGTGTCAAATAAAGGTAACCCAAGCCTGGCTTGTTGACCGAGCTTGTAACAACCCATTTAGATGATCATGAGTTAGTTGAGATGAAGGGTTTGATGGAGAAGCCTCAAACACATATCTCGATTAGTGTGAATGGTGGAATCTGATATGAAAATTGCATTTGATTTCTTGAGGATTTGTCCTTACATACTCATATCTTTCAAAAAAAACTCATGGTTCTAAGTATACATACACCCTAGCACCACCATGATTTTTAAAGACATACAATGATGTTTTTGGTAACCTAAAATGGGGAATGACATGGGGTATATATAGCCATCTATCTCACATGCTAGTAGTGAAGGATAAACACCAACAACCCGGTAGGTTACTACAACCGATTGAGATTTGTTAAAGGAAATGAGACCAGAACACTACAGATTTTGTGGTAGGTCTCACCAAGACAAAGAGAGGTCATAATGAAATATGTGTTGTGGTAGACCACCTAACCAAAACAATACTTTTCCTCACCTTAAAGATCACTGCCAAGGTGATAGACCTAGCTGAACTATATGTTAGAGAAATAGTTTGTCTATATGGTATTTCAAGTTTGATTATTTCTGACTGTGATCCTAAGTTCACTTTGGAGTTATGGAAGTAAGAGCATGAAGAACTCAGTTCAAGGTTGAAAATAAGTATGATTTATCACCCCCAGTCTAGTGGACAGTCAGAAAGGATGATTCAGACTTTAGGGGATCTGTTGAGAGCATGTGTGCTCAATTGAAGTGGATGCCCTTAACTAAGTTTGCTTATAATAGTAGTTACCAAGTCAGTATCGGGATGACTGTGTATGAAGATCTTTATGGGAGGTTGTGTCAATCACCACTTCACTAGGATGATGTCGATGAGAGGACCATGTTGAGGTTAGAAGAACTGTAGTTGCATGCTGATAAAGTGGCTTTGATCAAGCAAAGGCTAAAGAGAGCCCAGGATCGAAAAAAGTCATATGTTGATGTGAAGCATATTGTTACAACCCCAATTTTTGGGTTCATTAGTGAGAAATATAATTTCTCATAGTAAAGATAATTGAACAAATAAAGATATGATTTGGTTCAAATAAATGGATTTTTGTTTACAATAGCCTTGATGTTTGTATTGTGGGCTTTATTGGCTATTGGGCCCGAATAACAAGAAAATTCAATGAATAAATGGATAATTGAAGAAAAGAAATATGTAGAAACTTCTAGAAGGCAAATCCAAAGAGGATTTTGTGCCTCTTGGGTTCCTTGGGTACCAAGGAGTCCAAGGTTCCAAAAAGAAAGCAATAAGAAAAGAAAAGATTAATTAAGTATTTCTTTACGAAGAAAGAAATTGGAAAATAATGATATAATGTGGAAAAAGAGTAGAAAGAGGCATAAATGAGATTTCTTGGTGAAATTTCATATCCATGAGGTTTCTAATAATAAAAGGAATGTCAATGAGGAAAATAAAAGAGAAATAAGGAGAAATCCTCAAAAAGAATTATTTTAATAAGAAATAAACAAGATAATGTGAAATAATGCACATAGATACATCTAGAAGGATAATAAATATCCTTAAAAAGTAATTTCGAAATAATATAGTTTCTTGGGGTATAAGGAGCCCCAATGAAGGAAGAGGAAAGAGAAAATACCAAAATTTGGAGAATAAAAGATAATATGATACTTTATTAATGATTTTGGTAGCATTATGAAAAAGGAAGTAATTTTCTATTAAAAGAGAATAGAAATTCGTGGCCAATGAAATAAAAAGGCAAGTGCAAAGAAAATGAAAGAGGAATTTCGAATTCCTAATATCCAAGTAATAGGATATATCAAAGGAGAGAGAGAGAGAGAGAAGAATGGCTTCTCTTTGAAGGAAAACAAATCCTATTAGATGAGGGACTTTGTCTCTTTAAGGAAAGCCATCCCAGGGCTTCGTTGACTTCCCCTTTATAAGGGTTAAGGCTTGGGGGCGAATCCAGAGGTATCCCACGCAGCTATACCTCCCTTCTTCTTCCTTCTCCATCCAAAACCCTAGTCTTGGAGGGTAGAGCAACACTGGGAAAACCAGGGGCTGAGGAGTCGTATGGTTGGAGGCGGGAAGAGTCCACGACAACCCTGAACGAATCATCTGCATAACCAAGGCCTCTGACGCCGCGCAACTCCGAGCATAAGGCTGCAAACCGCAGAAAACGCAGCTGTAGCTGCGGCCCTTTTTGCTCTCGAGTTTGGCCATATCAGTCGTGCCAAAGAGGAGCCTTGCGTGCGCCAAGGAGCAGAGGGTCCGGGGCAGCCATGGGCAGCGCTTCTCGGGCCGTAGGGGAGGAGTAGGAGCCGCGCCAAGGCAGCTAGGGCGGCTGCAGGGTCGTCCGCGTGAGCAGGCCGGCCAGCGCTAGTCTGAGATGTTACCCTCAAGCTGGTGGCTTCCATGGGAGTGCAGAGAAGCTCTGGTGGCTTGGGACGTGTCCCCAGTAGCCGTCGAGGTCCAGGGCGGGTGCAAGAGTCACGCCCATGGTGCCTAGGGCTGCTGAATCGCGTCATCCGGAGGAGGAAGACGACCAAAATCAGTTGGACGGGTATACCCCTCCGCGGGGTGAAGAATCGCCGACTTAAGTGGAGGGCAACGTTGTCTTTTCAAAATGTTTCCCAAACAAGTCGCGCATGGCTGAGATGACGTGGCGTAATCTCATTGGCTGGGGTAAGTGTTTTATTGCAAAAATCATAGCTCATGATTCGTAACTCGGATTAAAACAAGTTGTATATGAAAATTGATCCTCAGAATAAGAGGAATCCAAATAAATTATGTTTGAAGTCTGATTCTAATTGAAATCCGAAAATTAATGGAAGTAATCATATTTAATACTTTAATGATTAAAAAACTCTATTTTGAGATGATTAATGTGTTTAATAGGGTTTAATGGATCATTAGAGTTGATATTAACCTGTTAAATGTAAAATGATACATTATGTTCAAAAAGGGAGAACTTTGCACGTGATTAGTCTAATTTAGAGTTTATGTGCTTAAATATGCTTGAAATTTGAAAAGGGCATAAAGTTAACATCTTTAATGATTCAATTAAGGAAAAACCCTTAGATTTGATGACAGATGGATAATTCAAGCTGATATTAACCTATTGTTAATGAAAGAGAAAATAGGATTTAAAAATATGATCTTTTTATATAATTGGCTTAATTTAGGGTTTTGTGCACAAATATGCATTAATGAGTTTGAAAACCCTAATATTGATGAATATGTCTTTTAATTGGTTTAACTGTGTAAATACACGAATAAAATAGAGATGTGATGATCCTAAGCTAATTTGAGCATAAAAGACCCTTAATGTGGATAATTTGAGTAATTAGGGTTTTTATGAGTGGAAAAGTTGTTTTAGGGTTTGTTAACTTTAAAAGGATAAAGTTTGAGAAATTAATCTAAGAAACCCTAATGCATCCTAATGAGACTTAGAAACCTTAGAAAGGTGTCCCAAGTCAATAAGGAGTTGTTTGGGATATGCTTGTGACATTTAGACATTATACATGTTTTCAGGATCAATGTTTGCTTAATTGATTGATTGGCTTGCTTGATTGGACATCTAGTTGGATTTGGATAAATTGTTGCTTGAGATCTCCAAGACAGGTATGTGGTTACGATTATGAATAACCGCTTTAGGTTTTTCAATGGATTCCCGGATGTTTAATCGCATTGAATGCAACTAAACTGTTGAATGTTTATTTATTTCTTGCAATTATAAAGTGACTATGACTATCACTTAATGTATATGCCTGTAAACTCAGATCCTGGTTCTCTCTGTGGCATAATAGGTAACCTAGTACATGGCTGCCTATGGGTAGGTCCATCAGGTTAGAGAAAGGCCTAGTACATGGCTACCTATTGGGTAGGTCCATCAGGTCTATGGATGACCTAGTACATGGCTACCTATTGGGTAGGTCCATCAGGTCTATGGATGACTTAGTACATGGCTACCATTGAGGTAGGACCATCAAGTCATAATGAGTTAGATATTGGGCTATCTTCGGATAGTGCCATGCCACTCTATTACCTAAAAGAGAGGTGATATTCATGTCCACTGTAGGGACAACCCAGAGTTCGAGAATATGTATGGATTGAGTTGTATGGCTTAAAATGTAATCTTGATTGTTAAATGATTAATTGAATGATTATATTGTTACCATAATTGAACATTATCTGTT
This sequence comes from Alisma plantago-aquatica, assembly GCA_963693085.1. NCBI lineage: Eukaryota > Viridiplantae > Streptophyta > Magnoliopsida > Alismatales > Alismataceae > Alisma > Alisma plantago-aquatica. Next base: position 1,872,135,713 of record OY856409.1, on the reverse strand, counting down.
TCCTCCACATACCAGCTTTGGCTGACCGACATTTTGTTTATCGGCATTTTAGGTACAATGAAAAGTACAAACAGTAAAGCGACACCTTGTGAATTCAAGAATTAAAGAACAAGGAGGAATTAGATAGAATAGTTCAGCTGAGGTTAGAAGTTAGTTTGTTCCCAACTTTTCAAGGTATGCAAAGAAAAATTTTATTACCATTTTCAGTATAGTCTGTTAAAATTTAATAATTGTTTATGGTTAATTGTCGAACCTTTGATCCGGAAGTCATGGGTGCGGCTTCGACCTCTCGGTCTCCCTTAATTGGGGGTTATCGGGAGGTGGGGTCGTAACATTTGGTATCAGAGCTTAGGTTCCTCAATTAACCATTAATAATTATTAAATTTTACAAACTCCATAGAACCCAAGGGATTTATTAGAGGAGTATCCGAAAGGTGGAGGTGTCTAGAAAGGGATCACGACCGGGGGCTGGCAAGATTTTCCTCCGCACTGCTAGTCGGAATACGAGGACTCCCAGACCCGTGTGACCACCTGGCCAAAGTCTTGGGGTATGAATCAAAATAAGATACCTTTAGGACTTCTCATCTTATTCATCCCTTCTCATCACAAAATTCTGATAAGGACAGAAAGGATTAGGGTTTTCTTTCTTCTCCTCACCCTCTTGAGGTATGGGTAAGGTTAATAAGGTTTAAGGAATCCTCCATTAATTAACGAAAGGCATGTAAATAAGATGTCATGGACATAAGCTTAATAGATTAATCACAAAATAAATAATGGATACATGCTTAGGACGTATGACTTAAGATGTCATGTCCTCAGAAGAGACCTGAGGCTAGACCTTCTTGTCGGGAGGATATGTTAGTCTTGGAGATAGAGATCTCCATTACAAGTAGAGACCCGGCACATCCTCTGAGGATGATGCTAACCCTAACCCTAAGTGAAGGTTAGAGAGAGATGAGTTGGACCAGGTGTTTGAAAGGGCATGCCTTTGGGATGCCATCCGATCCATGGGTGACCTAGGACCTTTGGCAACCCAACCCTGAGAAGGGTCGTGCATGTTAGGGTAAAGGATAGCTCCTTAGATGATGATGTTAGTAAAGGACCATAGAAACCCTATGGGCTTGTGCAAGTAGGGTATAGCTGGCACCTAGGGCACGTCATAATGTTGGCAGTAGGATGAAACCCTAGATAAGGAATTGTGATGGAGCATAAAGGGTTATGGATGATCTTGAGCAACCATAAGTTCGAACCTAGGCTTCACCCATGTAGAGCATGCTTTTGAGGTTGATCCTTCATGAAGAGAGGACCTCTAATGGTGAGGTTGGATGTAGGGTTAGCTCTAGAGAGAGCAGGAAACCCAGTAAGAAGGTTGGAAGCCTAAAACAATGGATGACAGAGGTTGCCTCATAAGTTGATGATATCTTGGTTGCCTTTAGAGGGACCAAACCCTAGACAGTGAATATGAAGCATATGGTTCCTATGTGCCTACAGTATAGGTGTCTACCTTCTGAGAAAGGAAGAAGATGTTCTGTATACCCTGAAGAGGTTTAGTGAACAGGTTCTGAGGCCTTGTACCTTGTTGGTTGTCCTTAAGGAGGACCCAACACTAAGTGTTGCTTGAGTTGAAGGATGACAAGGAGTGTGTGTCATGCCTTTTTCATGATTGGTTTGTAGTTAAGAGACAGAGCATGCAATGAACCTAGAGTTCCTAGGCCTAAGAGGGGAAGTGGTGTACCTAATGCTCATGATGAGAGTTAAGTTAATATAGTTTCGAGCATGGTACGCCTCAGGTATAAAGGAAAAGGGAAGTCCCTTAAGTTTAAGGTAGGTTTGATGAACCCCTCACAACTAGGATAATGATAAGGGAAAGTATGATCTTGATCCAGCATCGAGGATGGTACAGTAGGTGATCTGATTATGCCTTAATAGCTTGCTAGGGTTGAGTAGGCTCATGTGGATGTAAACCCTAGACCTAAGAGCTTTTGTGACCTTGCTGTCAAGAGATAGTTTTCCTCCCATCCTGGGAGAGAGACACCTTTGGTAGGGTGTATATCAGTTTTGGTTAGTTTAAGGTAACCTAAAGAAGTCTCTTAGGATCTTGAGAAGCTAAGTGAAAAGTACATAGTATGAGAATGAACCCATAGACCCATAGATATCCATCTCTAAGTGCATGCAGATGTGTTACCATGGAGGTAACTGGTATGGGGCTTGACCAAGGTAGGAAGGTTGCCATGATCCCGACGAAAGGATGAAAGTCAGCCCATGAATGCAGAAAGAGAGATGATGAAGACTTGGGTAAGGTTCTAAGTGAACATGTTTTATAATGGAGAATCCTAAGTCTATCCTAGGGTCAGGTAGGGATAAGACCGATGAAAGTAGGAGTTGCCTAATTCCCCAGTTGCACATGACCATAGGGTCGGGAGGTAACAACTATCATTGTCTGAGGGCCATGGGTTAGGAGATTGATCACCTTCATGAACTCATGGGACCCAAAGGGCATATGAGTAGGGCACTCTCTTGATGCATGAGGGAAGAGGGATGACCCCAAAAGAGTCGGTATCCTATAGACCTAGAGGAGATGACCGGGGATATAAACCTCAGTAGGTTCAAGACTAGTTTGATATCATGATGTCTGTGATGTAGAGACATATGTGGCACGTTGCAACTTAGATGTAAAGGTATATTGGCAAGGTGGGATGTGCCATCTCCACTCTTGGAACAGGAAGAACTCTGTATTTGGACTGCAACCAAATGCTTATTTCTTCTTGTTATAGGGGTGAGAGATAGGACATTACGCATGCCATACACCAAGGATAAGAGATTATGTAGGTTGGAATGTCGCCACAAGAAATAGGGATAAAGGAGATGACCTACTCAGGTAAAGTGAATGATACATGGTTTGCAAACACTAAGAGGAATGAGGTAGTCACCTTATGAGGATGTTTTTATCATGAGCTATGTGGAACTTATACCAGGTTGAGTTTGATCACCATGATGATGAAAGCAGAGAGTGTTCTTAATGAAGATAGACATAGAGTTTGAGGTGAGATGATAAGTGAAATACATGGAAGTGTATGTCTTCAATGTTACCTAATACCTAAGGATGTGAAGTGGTAATGGATGCTCGGGTTGAGATAAATCTGACTTGTTTAACTAGAAGCTAGAAGAGGTTGTTTGGCTAACCCTAAGTTTGGAAAGGAGAGGTGTTTGGATAACACTCAGATATAACAAGATATGTTGAAGGGTTAAGAGTTGTTTGGTTAGCCAGTCTAGTCCTTGATACGATGAAAGGATGGTGGTAGAACCTCAAGTGCAATTCTTTGGAAAAGAAGGTGATGAAACCCCGACTAGAGTGGTTTAATTAGGGTTTCTGAGGAATCTATCTTAAGGGATCATGACAATACAGGAGATCATGAATTAATACCATGGTACTACCAAGATAATAAGTGATAGTGGTACCTTAAATAAAGTTGCATGTGGTTTATGGCCATGCAAGTCAATGGTAAAGGATGAACACCAGTAACCCCGTGCATTGATATAAAGGATAAAAGTCCCCAAAAGAGAAAGGGAATTCATCACAAAGGATGTTGTAAGTCTCCCCTGGATCAGGGAAGGTAGAGATGTAATATGGGTTATGGTAGTTCGCCTTACCTAGATGACCTGAGAAAGAAAGAGTTCTGTCAAGGGACAGATTGGGTTGAACTACCCATGAGAGAGATGGTTCAACTATGAAGCAAGTTCAAAGATTTTTGAGTTTGACCTAAAGGTTCCCTTCCAAAAGGTGGAAGTAGGTATATGAAGAACTCGATGTTAGTACAGTTTAACACCCCTAACTAATGGTTAGTATGATCCAGACTAAAGGGGTCTGGTGAGAGCATATGTGCTCGTTCAAGGTGATAGCTAGAGATAGTTCTGTTCTATGAAAGGTGTGATGATGACCACCATAGCCAGTATCGGGATTTAAAGAAGCTCTATAAGGGAGGTTGTGTCGGTCACCACTTCAGTAAGGTGATGTTGGTGAAAGGACCATGTGATGGTTAAAGAAAGGACCACAGTGTGTGTAGATGAAGTCACTTGATCATGCAATGGTTGAAAGGAGCCTAGAGACGACGAAAGTCGTGAGCAGATGCAAAGTAGACTAACATGCAATGCACTGTGGGAGAATATAATGTGAGAATCTGACCCCTCTGAGCTGCAGCTGAGAAAGCTGAGTCCCCGATACATGGGTCCATTAGAGATGGATGGGTGAAGATGGTTAGGTTTTGACCTTACCCCTCAGGATAAAGTAATGTGTGATGAGTTCCATGTGTCCAAATTTAGAGCACTATGTGAGGTGCCCCAACCATGTGCTGAGCAATGAACCTAGTGAGCCCCGAGGGAGGCTGAAATGGCCTGAGTCCACCTGTGCAGTTTATAGATGCCAGGATGAAAGAGCTCAGAGAAAAGAATATGTGATGATAAAGGTTCTTTGGGGATGCCATGAGTATGGTAAATCAACATAGGGGCCAATGATGGACATGGAAAAGTCTTATCCTGAATTGTTTGTTTGTTTGATAGAATTTTGAGGACAAAATTCCTATAAGAGGGGAAGGATGTTACAACCCCAATTTTTGGGTTCATTAGTGAGAAATATAATTTATCATAGTAAAGATAATTGAACAAATAAAGAAATGATTTGGTTCCAATAAATGGATTTTTGTTTACAATAGCCTTGATGTTTGTATTGTGGGCTTTATTGGCTATTGGACCCGAATAACAAGAAAATTCAATGAATAAATGGATAATTATAGAAAAGAAATATGTAGAAACCTCTAGAAGGCAAATCCAAAGAGGATTTCGTGCCTCTTGGGTTCCTTGGGTACCAAGGAGTCCAAGGTTCCAAAAAGAAAGCAATAAGAAAAGAAAAGATTAATTAAGTATTTCTTTATGAAGAAAGAAATTGGAAAATAATGATATAATGTGGAAAAAGAGTAGAAAGAGGCATAAATGAGATTTCTTGGTGAAATTTCGTATCCATGAGGTTTCTAATAATAAAAGGAATGCCAATGAGGAAAACAAAAGAGAAATAAGGAGAAATCCTCAAAAAGAATTATTTTAATAAGAAATAAACAAGATAATGTGAAATAATGCATATAGATGCATCTAGAAGGATAATAAATATCCTTAAAAAGTAATTTCGAAATAATATAGTTTCTTGGGGTATAAGGAGCCCCAATGAAGGAAGAGGAAAGTGAAAATACCAAAATTTGGAGAATAAAAGATAATATGATACTTTATTAATGATTTTGGTAGCATTATGAAAAAGGAAGTAATTTTCTATTAAAAGAGAATAGAAATTTGTGGCCAATGAAATAAAAAGGCAAGTGCAAAGAAAATGAAAGAGGAATTTTGAATTCCTAATATCCAAGTAATAGGATATATCAAAGGAGAGAGAGAGAGAAGAATGGATTCTCTTTGAAGGAAAACGAATCCTATTAGATGAGGGACTTTGTCTCTTTAAGGAAAGCCATCTCAGGGCTTCGTTGACTTCCCCTTTATAAGGGGTAAGGCTTGGGGGCAAATCCAGAGGTATCCCACGCAGCTATACCTCCCTTCTTCTTCCTTATCCATCCAAAACCCTAGTCTTGGAGGGTAGAGCAACCCTGGGCAAACCAGGGGATGAGGAGTCGTATGGTTGGAGGCGGGAAGAGTCCACGACAACCCTGAACGAATCATCTGCATAACCAAGGCCTCTGACGCCGCGCAACTCCGAGCATAAGGCTGCAAACTGCAGAAAATGCAGCTGTAGCTGTGGCCCTTTTTGCTCTCGAGTTTGGCCATATCAGTCGTGCCAAAGAGGAGCCTTGCGTGCGCCAAGGAGTAGAGGGTCCGGGGCAGCCATGGGCGGCACTTCTCGGGCCGTAGGGGAGGAGTAGGAGCCGCGCCAAGGCAGCTAGGGCGGCTGTAGGGTCGTCCGCGTGAGCAGGCCGGCCAGCGCTAGTCTGAGATGTTACCCTCAAGCTGGTGGCTTCCATGGGAGCGCAGAGGAGCTCTGGTGGCTTGGGACGTGTCCCCAGTAGCCGTCGAGGTCCAGGGCGGGTGCAAGAGTCACGCCCATGGTGCCTAGGGCTGCTGAATCGCGTCATCCGGAGGAGGAAGACGACCAAAATCAGTTGGACGGGTATACCCCTCCGCGGGGTGAAGAATCGCCGACTTAAGTGGAGGGCAACGTTGTCTTTTCAAAATGTTTCCCAAATAAGTCGCGCATGGCTGAGATGACGTGGCGCAATCTCATTGGCTGGGGTAAGTGTTTTATTGCAAAAATCATAGCTCATGATTCGTAACTCGGATTAAAACAAGTTGTATATGAAAATTGATCTTCAGAACGAGAGGAATCCAAATAAATTATGTTTGAAGTCTGATTCTAATTGCAATCCGAAAATTAATGGAAGTAATCATCTTTAATACTTTAATGATTAAGAAACTCTATTTTGAGATGATTAATGTGTTTAATAGGGTTTAATGGATCATTAGAGTTGATATTAACCTGTTAAATGTAAAACAATACATTATGTTCAAAAAGGGAGAACTTTGCACGTGATTAGTCTAATTTAGAGTTTATGTGCTTAAATATGCTTGAAATTTGAAAAGGGCATAAAGTTAACATCTTTAATGATTCAATTAAGGAAAAACCCTTAGATTTGATGATAGATGGATAATTCAAGCTAATATTAACCTGTTGTTAATGAAAGAGAAAATAGGATTTAAAAATATGATCTTTTTATATAATTGGCTTAATTTAGGGTTTTGTGCACAAATATGCATTAATGAGTTTGAAAACCCTAATCTTGATGAATATGTCTTTTAATTGGTTTAATTGTGTAAATACACGAATAAAATAGAGATGTGATGATCCTAAGCTAATTTGAGCCTAAAAGATCCTTAATGTGGATAATTTGAGTAATTAGGATTTTTATGAGTGGAAAAGTTATTTTAGGGTTTGTTAACTTAAAAAGGATAAAGTTTGAGAAATTGATCTAAGAAACCCTAATGCATCCTAATGAGACTTAGAAACCTTAGAAAGGTGTCCCAAGTCAATAAGGAGTTGTTTGGGATATGCTTGTGACATTTAGACATTATACATGTTTTCAGGATCAATGTTTGCTTGATTGATTGATTGGCTTGCTTGATTGGACATCTAGTTGGATTTGGATAAATTGTTGCTTGAGATCTCCAAGACAGGTATGTGGTTACAATTATGAATAACCGCTTTAGGTTTTCCGATGGATTCTCGGATGTTTAATCGCATTGAATGCAACTAAACTGTTGAATGTTTATTTATTTCTTGCAATTATAAAGTGACTATGACTATCACTTAATGTATATGCCTGTAAACTCAGATCCTGGTTCTCTCTGTGGCATAATAGGTAACCTAGTACATGGCTGCCTATGGGTAGGTCCATCAGGTTAGAGAAAGGCCTAGTACATGGCTACCTATTGGGTAGGTCCATCAGGTCTATGGATGACCTAGTACATGGCTACCTATTGGGTAGGTCCATCAGGTCTATGGATGACTTAGTACATGGATACCATTGAGGTAGGACCATCAAGTCATAATGAGTTAGATATTGGGCTATCTTCGGATAGTGCCATGCGACTCTATTACCTAAAAGAGGTGATATTCATGTCCACTGCAGGGACAACCCAGAGTTCGAGAATATGTATGGATTGAGTTATATGGCTTAAAATGTAATCTTGATTGTTAAATGATTAATTGAATGATTATATTGTTACCATAATTGAACATTATCTGTTTCCTCCACATACCAGCTTCGGCTGACCGACGTTTTGTTTGTCGGCTTTTTAGGTACAATGAAAAGTACAAACAGTAAAGCGACACCTTGTGAATTCAAGAATTAAAGAACAAGAAGGAATTAGATAGAATAGTTCAGCTGAGGTTAGAAGTTAGTTTGTTCCCAACTTTTCAAGGTATGCAAAGAAAAATTTTATTACCATTTTCAGTATAGTCTGTTAGAATTTAATAATTGTTTATGGTTAATTGCCGAACCTTTGATCCGGAAGTCATGGGTGTGGCTTCGACCTCTCGGTCTCCCTTAATTGGGGGTTATCGGGAGGTGGGGTCGTAACACATATTGACTTGCACTTCATTGTGGGTGAACATGTCTTTTTGAAAATCTGACCCCTCCGAGCTATAGCTAAGAATAGAGGAAAAATTGAGTCCCCAATATGTGGAGCCATTTGAGATTTTAGAACGGATAGCCTTACCCCCATAGTATGGTGTGATGCATGATGTGTTTCATTGTCTTCTCTGAAGCACCATATGAAGGATCGTAGCCATGTGCTGAGTATTGAGCCAATTGAACTCCAAGGGAGGCTGACATACCCTGAGTCACCTATGAGGGTATTGGATACCAAGGTGAGAGAGAGCTCAGAAACAAAAAGAAAGAGATGGTAAAGGTTCTTTGGAGGCATCATGAAGAGGAAAAATCCACATGGGGGCTAAAGATGGACATGGAAAAGTTTCATATTGAATTCTTTGTATGAGTAGTCAAATTTTAAGGACAAAATTCTTATAAGAGGGGAAGGATGTTATAACCCCAAATTGCACTTGTATTTAACTAATTGAAATGTAATTATTCTATGAAATGAAACTAGTTTGGAAATTTGGGTGCTTTGTTTTAAAGAATGGATTTCTTTACATATTTCCCTTGAATGATAGAAATCATGAATTCTACTATCTTATTAATCCAATGATGGATAAAAGGGGAAAAGGATAAATGAAAATCCAATAATAACCATAAAGAAAAAGATATAGATGATAATTGTGTGTACGTGAGAGAATTGTGTAGAATTCTCTAGAAAGTGGCGTGGATGGTCATTAATAATTAGTTTTGGTTTCACATGGTTCCTAATGGGAAAATTAATCACAATAAGGGATATTTCCAAAATGGAGAGAAACAGAATATTCTATGAGATAAATGGTTAAAAGGAACAAGTTTGAGAAGGGCGTTATGAGTTTCCTTTAATTAGTGACAATTAAATTAGAAGAATATATCAAAGAGAGATATAAGATGAGTAATCTAGAATTAATCACCCAATAAATACCATATAACATAATGCTTTCCTTGATGGCTTTTGGTGGGATAACTAAATAAAAATTGGTCGTTGACGTCTAATCTACAATGGAAAGATATTAAAAGTTTTCCTTTAAAAAAACTATGTATACTTCCATATTTTTTTGTTGTAAAGAGAGAGAGACTAATATGAGGAAAGAATACTTTGTCTCATGTACATGACAATGAACACTAGTTTGGGTAAATAACTAATGTTGGTAAGGAACCTCCTTCCATATTTGTGCACCTTGATCCACGACCACAACTCCCTCTCACACGTCGCTAGATAAGAAAGGAAAGTTGTACTTCTAGGATACGGTTCGATTGACATCGCCCAAAGGTGGGAATGGATCCCAATATACTGACATCTTCCTCCCTCCCCACCATTCTTCTAGCAATGCTAAGAGCCATCTCGCTTCTATAAAAGAGATTGTAGGAGTCCTTGCTCCCCATATGCTTTAACCCTAGACCCAGTAGGTTACTGTAAACCGTCAAGGAGGGTCATAGATTTGTGCACCCTCCAGGTTCCATGGGGAGGAGGAAACATGCGCCAAGAAAATGGAGCCACTTCTACTGCCATCACATGTGGCTTATAAGACAACAGGCAACTTGGGACTGTGCTCAGGTCCAGCAATGCCCTATTGTGTAGGCAAAAAAGTGAAAGGAGCATCGGCTGACCTGGATGCCCCCTTAGACATGTGAGCACGACCAAGAGCAAGGCTTCCGGCAGAAGGGACCCTCCTCTCAACCCAGTCTGTAAGTAGGGTAGAGAAGGGTAGAACAAGGGGCTGCTAAGGGAGGAGGAGGAAGGAGAATAGTGGGGAATGATGATGGGGACATGATTGAAGATGATGACCGCCTCCAACATCCATGAAGTGGGGCCCTAGGTCACAACGTCAAGCAACGCACGCACAAGGACCTGAAGTCACATCGTAGCCAAGGAAAGGGGTGGATTAGAGTCAAAAAACTCATATACCTCTTGGCGCATGTTCAAGACGCAAGGGTATGGAGGTACTTTCCCTAGTCTTTGAGTCAGATTTCTTTTAAGTTGAGAATAGGATATAAAGATGACGTGGTGTCCTTCCATTGGCCAAAGGTAATGTATCTTGCAAAATTCATAATGAATTCAGATTAAGATGAGTTATATATGAAAACTTATCAGGAGAATGTACTAAATTCAATAAAAATATCATCAGGACCTAAATCTGTCTATGTCTCAAAAAGTATCCAAAATTACCATCTTTAATGTGGTTAATGCATTAGAACCCTAATTTCTACATTTTCATGATCTTAATGTGTTATATTGATAATGATGATCAAAGATTGATCTTTTATGAATAAAAAGAGTATGTTGAAAGTTATTTGAATTTAGAAACCCATTGATAAATTAGGGTTCCCCTAAAATAAAAGGTGTTTTAATGAAGGAATAGGGCGTGTAACCTAATATAGCATGAAAAGTGAAAACTAGGGTCTGGGAAGACAAAACCCTAACTAAACCCTAATGTTGACCTAGAAACCCTAACTTGGAACCCAAGATAGTCTTAATGATGATTTGAATAAAATAATAATGCATGGGTGTATTGCAATAACTTTCAGGGAAAACATTGCTTGGTTGATTGATTGCTTGCTCTTGCATGGACATCTAGACTCCTGATCAAGGTATGTGGTTACACTTATGGCTAATCTCTCTAGTTTCATGGTGATTTTTTAGGTTTCACCGGTTCACTTCAAATTAACTACTTGGATGAACTTTAATTCTTGTGACTATGGCTATCGCCATATATATGTGCATGACTAGGTCAAATCCTAATCCTCCTCTTTAGCTTTGTGTATATGTGAGAAATTGATGATCTAAGTATTGGTCTACCTTGGGTTAGGATCAACAGATTATAATGAGTCAAGGCTTGGTCTACCTTTTTGTAGGATCATACCACTATACAGCTCTAGATCTTGGTCTACCTTTGGGGTAGGACCAAATAGGGCTATTGAGGATCTACCATATGGGAGAGGTAGTATCCATGATCACTGTAGGGACAACATAGAGGCTTGGATAGATTAGGATTGAGTAGTTATGTTTAAGATGTAAAGTATGATATGTTAAACAATAATTTTGTTGCAATATGTTGTTACAACTAGATGCAAACATTTTGTTTCCCCCGCATACCATATAATTTGTTATACTGGCCGATATTTTGTTTGTCAGCATTTTAGGTTAATCTTTTGTTATGTCTACATGATTAATGGAATGTTGATATTCGATAAAAGGTGACATTTAAAAAGAACAAGGTTATATAATGTTTGGAGGAATATATTTAGATAGATCTAGCCTTGGGTAAAATCTTGAAATGTCACTTTTTTAAAACGTATGTGAAAAGAAACAATTATATCTTGCATTAAGCTTAGTTGTGGTAGAATTTATTAATTTTTATTATTATTTGCAAAACTATATGATCCTATCTTGGATAATGGCTCTAGCTTCTTGGCCTTCCTTAATTGGGGGTTTTCGAGGGGTGGGGTCATTACAGTCATCTATTTTGGTATAGAGCCTACAACTTTTGTCTAACAAACTGACCAATCTTAACAATTCAACAAATCAAAAAGTGCAAACTATAATTAATTTTCATAACTTTAGTCCATATATTCCAGGTGTTGGTTCCCTAGGTTTTTTATTTAGAATGTTGGGTGTTGGTTCTAAGGGAAGTTTGGAAGAAAGAAGGAAAAGAGGGCCAGAACAACTGTGGATATGTGAGCATTAGGTATAGGATTTTAACAAGTCTAATATGCACTCATGGCATATATATGAGGACTTGTTCTCCTTAACTTTGACCACATGTGTGAATATTGGCATGGCACCTTCTGTGTTCTTGTGTTGATCCATTATTTTGATCTCTCGAATTGACCTATTATTTTATCTTTTAGAATATTTTTAGAAGGTGGTTTGGACACAAGGTCATCAACATTTTAGATCACATGATTCCTTTATAGATAAATAGGTTATCTCCATTGTTATTGTTTATTCCATATCCTTTCTCCATTTGGAAAATCACAATAGTATTAGGAAGCTTTGACACAGGTAAGTTCCTCTATAGATGTCATGAAGACAATAAACATATGTGCCCAAATCACTTATCCCTTTGGGAATCTTTGAACATTTCATGGTAATCCCTTTGCTTTAGGTAGTTTTGTCAATCATCTTTCATAGTGCATTTGTTACCCAAGTTGGTGTCATATGAAAGGCATTGGAATACACTAATGTCATGGAAGTGTTGATCATTGATTATTGTCCTTCTAAATTTTGGATGTGTTGCTTATGCCTAGCCACCCAAACTTAGTCCAAGACACGCCCTACTATGCTTTCAATGGCTCTAATTCTACTACTACTCTACTTTTCTATCCTAGAAGGGACCTTATTAAGGTGATTGTTGGCTTGCCCATAGCAATCAATCCTGGTTATGAGGCTCATTTTTCTTGAACCTTGATGACTCATCCACGTATTGAACCCCCACTGCCTCGTGTGAACCATCTCTATCTGAGCATTAATCTTATTGATTCTTTCATTTGTGTGATAGTCCCTACACAAAGAGCATTCCACATCTTGGTTTTCTACCCTCCAGTGAAATTTTACATGCTTTACACCAAGCGCCTTCTATTACTTACTTCATTAATGCTTTGGTCCACCTTTTACCTATGTATGTTCTCTACCACTTGTTTCCCAACTCTGCTAAAAACACTCATCTTGAAAGTGTGCCTCACTCCAACAACTTATGATCGTTGATATTTTTGAAACTAGGAATTTGGTCATGAAAATATGATAACACCAAATTTTGTGATGTTTTTGGCCCTTATTTCGTTATCAAATCTGCCCTTTTTAACTGTTTTCCTCTCCTTTTTGTCATGTTTTTGCATAAACAGGCCACACTACGCTCTTAACTCAATATTATCATCTTTTGCACATTTTTCCTCGATTTTTAACTCATTTATCAGTAAAAAGGCCCGTCCTGGCCCACCAACGCGTTCCACCTTCATCGGCCTTCTTACCAACTAGTCAGCCGATACGCTCGCTGCCCGACACGGGTGCGCGATACACTACCGTGCGACACGAGGATGTCGCGCAAGACGGAGCGGATGAGCGATATGCCATTTACCCGACAGGGAGCCGGACTCGCCACGACTGTTGAAGTGTGTCACGCGACACAGGCCACTCATCGGCAGGCGCCACTCGTCACGATGACCGACACACTTATAGCCCGATATCCTTGTGTCGGGCGATACGCATATCGGGCACCCCTGAATCCACGATGATGGAGCTGATAAAGGACACGTGGCGTCCGGAGAACCATAACTTCCCCCAACCGCTGCCTATAAATAGCAGCTACAGGACTCTGATGGGACAGGTCGGAATCTCTCGAAAGCCAACTTGGGAAAACATCTGGAGCTAGCGTTTCGTGCCTTATAGGTGTACCAGGCGATACTAAGTGAGCACTTCCCCGACCCGAGAGGGAGGGAATGGTTCACTTAGGATCGGCCCCAGGCACCACTGCAGACCGATATCGGCCAACAAGGATGCCCGATATGAGTACCTGATACCCTCAGCAAAAATCTGGCCCGACACGATACCAAGCCCGATACGCATCTCCAGTCACGGCGTGTCGCCTGAGAGGGTACCGCCCAACACGATCGTATCGAGCATGAGCGCACTGCACAATACGTCTGCCCATCATGAGCATGTCATCCGAGAGGGTGTGCTGCCTGAAACGGGTGTATCGGGAAGGGCACTCGCCTGGTATCGGCTGAAGGGCTCTCGGGGATCTGCTACTGCATGTCGCCCTTCTAAATCAAGAAGGCGACATTTATCTTTACTTATTTCAGTCATTTACTTTCTTTACTTATGCAATGTAATCAGACCCTTTTATGGTAATGGACTTAGAAGAGTTTAATTATCTGTTGCTTTATGTTTGGTCCCTTTTGTTGGATGATTGTTTTGTTTAGCATCCGAACTCTAGCTTGTACGCTTGGATCACGTTTCGACTAGCTACCGAATCGTGTTTTCCCATTGCAACAGCCTCGAGAGAGGTGTTGTGGCTCTAGTGTTTGGTCCAATATGGGAGTACAAGAGTGCCCAGGATCAGAGTTGCTTTAGTGACCTTTCCATTCTAACTTAAGACCAGCAACCTCAAGAGAGGTGTTGAGGCTTAGTTAGAGGTACCCGCTTCGAGAGAAGGGGTACAGGAGGTTTCTGCTGTCACTTGTTTTACCGAAGCTTTCTCCTTTGTTCCTTACTAAAAGCAATAGTATTATCCTCTCTATTTCCGTTGTGCAAAAACCCCTAAAAAACTGATAAATGCTTAAAACCTTAATTTTCCTCATAGCTCCAGTTGGATATAGTTTTCTTTTATTTTATCGACCTTAGCCTGTTGTTCCCTTGGGGAACTTTATCATCTCCTTACCCATACCAGAGTGTAACGTGTCGATTCCGCGTTCCCAACACTACCACCCTTGTCCCTGTGTTCAACCCCGTATATCTACTTCGACCTCGTAAATAAAGTTGCGGGGGCCTAGAAGGTTTCGAGTTATAAATTTAAAAGTTTGACTACTTCAAATCCGCTCCCTTTTGGATGCACGATTTAGTCCGGTCGTTTTGGCGTCGTTGCCGGGGACAAGGCAAAATGGTACTATTGATGAACCCAAATCCACTAACTACACTCCAGTGCCTTGAGCTTAGAAATGAGCTTGACAGCACTCTCTTTTTCCTTTTTTTATATATTTTAACCTGAAATGCGGAATTCGAATCATTAATACAGGCCTTCTAACTTGATTTTTACATGCTATTCAGGTACTCATAAGGGAGGCGTTCTGCTCAACTGAGCACCGACATCATCAAACATGCCACCTCGCATTGAACCACATCTTTCTTAAGGTGAGAAACACGCGAGAGCTAGACCTGACTCGCCTCCACCTGAAGACAATGACCGCTATGACGGCGATCATCAACATGAAGATCCTGAAACAGAGCAGTTTGAGGATGACCATCGCCGGGATAGACGTCGTCATCACCGGAGGTGCAGAAGGAATCAAAATAATCAGGATCAGAACCAGGGAGACAATGACAGTGACGATTCCAATGAAGAAGAAAAGACCCTAAGGGATTTAGCTGCCACCAAGGCTAATAATTCCAGATGTCCTATTGTCATCCCGAGATTCAACACAACCAACTTCGAGCTAAAGCCATCAGTCATCTCTATGATCCAGAACAAAAGCTTTAGAGGGAGTTCGAAGAATGATAATCCCTATCACCATCTAGATGCCTTTAAAAACATCTGTGACACCATCAAAATGAGGGGAGTCCCACAGGAGGTGATCTATTACAAGGGTTTCATCTTTTATTTATAAGATAAGGCTCTATCCTTGTACCTGGGGCTACCACACCAAGCTCTTAATGGATGGAGTGCGCTGGTGGATGCCTTTGTAAACAAGTTTTATCCTACCGAGAAAACTATCCTGAATAGACAGAGGATCACATCTTTCATGCAAAAGTCGAATGAGAATCTACATGATGCATGGGAACGGTATCAAGAATATCAGAGGGACTGCCCTCATCACAACTATAAGAAGGGTTTCTTGATAACTACCTTCTATAACGGTCTAACCCCTAAGGAAAGGGTTTCGCTGAATGCAGCAGCAGGCAGTGACTTTCTGGGGAAGAAGCCGAGCAGATCTGAAAAGATCATCAAGAACATGGCCGAGTTGCAAGCCGGCACCGACTACGATAGATCAGATAGGGGACATGCTAAGAAGGCTAGTGAAGGACCTTCATTTGAATCCAAGGCTCTGGAAACTATCACCTCTCAGATCTAGAGGATAGCCACTGATGTCAAATAGCTGAAAGAATCTAGTGGAAAGGGGAAGAAACAAGTCGAAAAGGTCATGAAATGTGTCACCTGTGGAGAAGGTGGACACGGGGTAGATAATTGTATCTACACCCGACCTGACGAGTCGAGTGAAAGTGAGTTCGAGGCTGAGGAGACTGAGAATGTCTCTTTCGTTAATTTCAAGAGGCCAGATCATCCTGGTTTTAGTTATGGCAACACGGATGCGGCTGAAAACTCGCATCAGCTGCATAACCCCACAAAGAAACCCCAAGTTTTTGAGAAAAGAGGAGGACAAAGTCAATTCACCAGAACCACTTCTTTCCTGTTAAACAAGGCAAATTTCCAAGGACAAGGAAAGTACCAAGGTCGCCAAGCGACGAACACTAGTCAAGGTCAAATTCAAGCCAAGGAGCAAGGTCAAGACAAGGTTTCAAACCAACCAGACTTGGTTGGCCAGTTGTTCGATTTTGTAAAAAAAATAAGATACCATCAATAACCAGCTGGCGCAGAGTGCGCTTTCAAATTCTAGAGTTCTTAATACAATGCAAGTCCAGATGGCGGACATGCTGATGCATCAACATCAAATTGATCAGCAGTTGGCCCAGATGGCTGAATTGATAAAGAATCCCTCGGGTAAGATACCCTCAAACACTGAATCTGCCAAAATGGCAGGGCTGTGATCAAGAAGGATAGAGATCAACTTACAAGATATGGATACTGCTGGAGGTGAAAATTAAAGGACCTGGAGCTGTCGAGCTGGCAACACAAACTACAGCGCTCCTCGGGACGCAGCCCGAGCTTTTACTTTTCCTAGAATAGGATGTTATTTACTTTCTTGCAAGAAAAACACTATGAACATTTGGACTGTAATAAGGCCCGAGTCAGTGCATGCATCACGTGCGCTGACTCTTCTGTTTTATGGGCCATCACTCTATTTTATGAGCATTGATGAGTAATACTATCTGAGGCCGGGAACTTAACCTTAGGCCAATGATGTTTTACCCATCAATCGCTTTTTCCTTCGCTTTGATTTTGGGTTTTTCATCTAGAATTTTGTTCTGAGGACTGTGTATCGAGCAGGTAACCCTTTTTCCTGACCGTATCGGGCAAGGACTCAGCCGACGCGTGTCCTAGATTTACCCGTTTTACCCCCAGCTGAGATTGCTATATATAGTACGGAGGTTTTGCTGTGTCGGGCTACTACATTTACTTTTCACCTACCTCTATCATGTAGTAATTTCTCCTTTTGCTCATGTGTCGTCCAGCTAACTTTTGCTCTCATGTCGCAGAAGATAGCTTCAGATAGCAAAGGTATAGCCCGAAAGTCATTTCGTCTTGCTTGCCCGACACGAGCTTCATATCGCGCACAACGTATCGGGCTGACGACTTTAGGTGGTTTTCTTGTATCGCCCGACACATGTGTCGCGCGACACGTCCTTACACGCACTTGACTGATACCCTATATCAGGTGATAGCCGTGTCACCCATCCTTGTGTCGCCTTGCTTGATTCTTGTTGTCGGGTGACATGTTTTTGTATCGGGAAGACCCTATCGGGCACTTTTTTTCACTCGACCGTATCGCCCGACACACCCGTGTCGGGAAACGGGTATGATGCGTAGCTTTTCTTCGTATCGTCCAGTTTTGTATCGCCTAGATGTTCGTTCGATGGATGACTCCCGGACCTCGTATCGGGCATGAGCCTACAGAGATTTCTTGAAATCTTCGTATCGCCCGACACAAGTGTATCGGGAAAACATCATATCGCCCAGTGTTGAAGCCCGATACGGTGGTGTCGGGTAGCCTTTATATGAGGGCCAAATTTTTATCGTGCAATCTGTTTTTCTCTTAAACGCCAGTATCAACTTTAAGTTTTACCTACCTAATATAGAACATTTAAATGGTCAATAAACTTGTTTAATGATAACATATATGGCCCGTACAAAGCAAACTGTCGTTCGAGTTGACAAACATGGTAGAAGGATCAACACTGAGGCCGCAGCTGAAGCAACAATGGTCGGGCAGAAATGCCCGAATCCCGAGGCAGCTGGGCCATCAACTGTTGAGAAGAGAGCGAGTATAGAAGAAGTAACGGCTCCAGCAACAGCTTCAACCGCAGTGGTAGAACCCCTAGATCACACACCAGGAAGGTTCATGCCAAGAGATAATGAGCATGGATGCCGGTACTCAGAACTGGCAACTAAAATCTACAGGTCGAGCAGATTCTACCACCAGTCATCCTTCCTTCAATTGGGTATTTTTGAAAGACTGGAGAATGTCCTCGCCGCAGCAGGACTGAGGAAGATCTGCCTCAGCCGCTCCGCCTCCTACACCGAACTCACAAGAGAGTTCATGTCATCTCCCCACCGAGTAAAGAATACAACTGAGGACATTGAAGAATATGGCGGAGCAGACAGACTATAAGGCAGTTGTACAACTCAGAGCACGTCATCCTCGAAAAGCTGCTCAACGAGATCTTCTCTTCCAGCGAGGAGGAGAAGAAGTTGTTGAATAACGGTGAAAGGATCACCGAAGGAGACAGGTTTAACCCCGTGGAGCTCTGGAGAAGACTGACCGGCAAGTCATCATACAAGCTGGGAAGCAAGGTGGCGGTGGTGCACTCCTATTTCTGGAGGATAGTGCACAAGCTGGTAGCATGCCTGCTCTTCAGCAAAAACGAGTCCAGCAACGTCTACACCAAAGAACTCCACCTAATGTGGCATATGATGGAGGGCAAGGTGATCAATATGGGGCGTTTCTTGCTGAATAGGCTGCACCTGATAAAGGATGCCACCAAGGAATACTGCATGGGTGGCATCATCAATCTGATCGCGGTTGGGTTAGGATACCCGAGGGAACCGCACAGTCTTTTGAGGACTAGGGGGGACGAGTTGATCGACCTCAAGTACCTCATGAGGGTCGGCATCATAAAGAAGGAGGGGAGAAGCTACTTCTACAAGTTTGCAAGGACAAACACCCTCCTTCCACTCCCTCGCTGTGCCGCCTACGACGCAGAAAAGTTGGTTTTCATCACAGCAGAAATCGAAGATGTGGCGGTAGAAGCAGCTTACGCCACCACCACCGGTATTCAAGAGAGGGCGGCTACGAGAGGAGAATCAATCCATCTCGACCCAAGGCAGGACAAAACATCAACAACACCTGCTGAGCCAGTCGCCACTCCAGAGCCAGCGACGACAGCAGTTGATAGAGTTTTCGTCGCTCCTACTATACCAGCCACAATCACGACAACACCTGCCATGGCTGAAGAAGAACCGGCAATTGTTGAGGTCGCTGAAACAACGATGGGAGCTGCCGCGGAAGAGACATCCGTAGCTCCCAAAACTTCGGTGGCGCCCGTGGTGGCAGAAGAAGAAGTGCAGTCAGACACCTGCAAGGGGATGTTCGCTGACATCCTAGAGATGGAGCTCGGAGATGAACGACTCATGCCAACGCCGCCACTGGTATCCCCTGTGATAGCTACAGATGAGGTCGCCGAAAGCTGAGAGGTGGATCATCGCCCACCCACATCGCATCCTTCTCCATCACAACAAGAAGGCGAGGTAGAGACAGCAGTAAAAGCACTGACGCATCGCCCAGCAACATCCACCTCACAGACGATCGAGATAGGTTCTACCTCGTCGGGTAGACCCTCATGTGAGAAAAGTATGGCCAGGATGAGAGGGATATCTGCAGGAGCCCCCCCGTCGCTCGGGAAAATGCTGGGGCACGAACTCGACCACTTGCGGGAGGTAACAGAAAGCCATTCAGCTACATTTACTTCTCTAACCCACAAGTTTTCATTTTTCCTGTAGAGGCTGAATAGCCAGGAATGAGAACTGCTCACTCTAGCTGGCCTTCCCAGCCAACTAGAGGCACTCAACGCCACGCTTCAGCAGGCCCTCCAGCGCCTTAACGTGATCGAGGAGAGGCTGAACCGGGGAGATGACCATCCGCGCCCAAGGCAGCCGAGAAGGTCTCTGTCGCCTCCTGGCTCAGGCTCTCAACCTTCCTCGTCAGTAGCCTCTTCAAAATCATCGTCCTCTCCCTCCTCCAGCGGGCCATCCCCAATGCCCGAGGAAGGGACGCTACAAAGATCGGCCAACGGAGATCCAGCAGGATAGGCGAGCTCCCACGGTCTGGAAAAAGCAGCTCCATCAGTCCCCCTGGACGAAGCTGAAGATGACAACGAAGACATCTGCGTCGGGGAGGACTCTTCTGAAGAATCAGAGGGAGGGGGGACATATGCACCGCCAATGATAGACACCCCCCAGAGGAACACGCTCGATGGCAGATGAGTTCTCTGCACCGTCAGAGCTACCTTCCTTCGAGATGGCTGACTTCGACAGAAGGGTCTCGGCTACCTGTCGATCAGGGACCAGAAATTGCTGAATACGGTCATGAGGTCGCAGGCAGATGAAGAAGACGTCATCTGGAGCGACGGCTACTTCTCTGTATGACGGGGAGCACTCAGAAGCATATTCCACTCCCCAATCATCGTCGGAAAAAGGCTATTCAGGGTCCTAGAAGGTGCAATAATAGAGAACATCAGCACCGGGACAGGTCAGAGAACAATATACAACGCCACCCCGACCTTGGCAAGAAGACTGATTATGGGAGTGCTAGACTCCATTGCGGTGGCCAACATGCTGCAACACATCGAAGAGCACAACACAAACATCGTGTTGGCCCCGTACAAGCACCAGAACATGTGGTTTCTGTGTGTGGCAGACCTCCGGAATCACGACGTCCAGCTGCTCAGCTGCTGCAACAAGGAGGAGCCACGCTCCGGGCATATCTTCAGCCACCCAGAAGATAAACATCTCACGCTTCTATCTCTGCGTATTCTGCGAGCCATCAAGCAAGGAGTCCAACATTACAGCGGCATTTGGAACTTCTTCTCTATCGAAGACTTCCCCTTCCAAGCTAAAGAGGGAAGCGGAAACAACGCCTTCATTGTCTTGCATGCCATTGAGTTGCTCAACATATTCGGATACAGAAGGCATCTCCAGGGCCAAAACTTTTACCACCTCAAGAGCATATACGCCCTACTGCTGATCAAAGACAGGCGCTATTTTTAAGACGCAGGGGTACCAGAGAGGCTGCTGGACAGTGATCAAGCATATGAATCTTCACAACCCAGCAGCACTCCAGAAAAAGAAGCTGAGATGGAAACAGACATCTACGGGGCAGGCAAGCAGTTAGATATCCTACGGGACGTGCACGGATTTGAAGACCCCGCTTCGCCTGAAACATCAGAAGAATTGATCAACAATTTCGACCGCTTCTTGTGATCTACACTCACGTAGGAGCAAGTTAATGAAATTCTTCTGAAGTTAGCTGATTCTACCCCGGTGGATGTCATCTATGAGGCAGGCAGTGTCATAGTCCCTGTTGATGACTTAAGGGACCTGGTAAAAGATGGAGGATGCTTGGTGATATATGTGGTGGCCGCCTACATCTAGACGCTACAAACAAAGTTTGAACATGCATACATTGATCATCCAATGTTGTTCAATGACATCTTCCTCACCGATGAATCAGGAGCAAAGCCATCATTTCTGACATAGTTGGAGCGCAGGGTTCCACGTACAATCTTCCTGCCAATCCTGCATTAAAACCATTGGACGCTCCTGACGATGTACACTCACCAACGAGCAAGAATCATCTACAACAGCTCAAATAGCAACAAAGATCATCCAGTGCAGTGTACATCAACAACGTTGACCTCCCTCGAGTGCTTTGTACGAAAATACTACGACGAGATGGCGGTGCTAATACAACCATTCATGGAGACGGCAGCGAGAAAATGGCATGAGCTCTAGTTCTGCCACCGCAGTCCGCAACAAATTCTTCTATCCAACGACTGCGGCATCTTTGTCCTGGAATGGATATCAAATAAAGAGACACCTGACCAGCTCCACCACATCGATTACCACAGCAAACGAGGAGAATATGTGTGGGAGCTTCTATCTGGCGCAGGCGCGCTCACCAGCTAACCCTCACTGGGTTAACATTACCCTACCTTATCTACTTCACAACTCTAGGACAGAGTGTGGAGTAAGTTTGGGGGGTACCATGTACCAGTGAGGGAGGTATAAAAAGAAAAAAAATATATTTTTCTTCAAACTCCACCCTTTTTGTTCTTTTGTTCTTCTTCTATGTCATGTGTACATATACATATACATGCTCATACAAAAATTTTGCTAAAAATTTTCACTTATTTTGTTTCCATACATATGTACAAAGACACTACATAGTAAAAACCTGATACGACTTCTTGCCAGTTTGTTTTCTATGTACCCAAGGAGATGCAGGTTTTGTTATGTCTTTCTGATAAGGCAGCCTCAAACAACAAAAGACTATGACTTTCCACACCAAAAATTTCAAAAAATAATCTCGCAACAGCTAAGAGACGTGTATGCAGAAGGGAAAAAATGCCCAAACAGCAAAAATTCCTCTTGTCTTCCATTACCCAAAAAAATCCCAAAAAAGAGAGAATAGCCTTATGAGAGTGAATAAAAGCATGAGAGTTGTTCCCGATAAAAACAAAAGAAAAAAATATATATACACACTTGTTCTCCAAAAGTACTCATCTTTAGGCATGGTAGATCCAGGGCAGTGGTACGTAGGATGTGAAATTACTACTCTAAAGCCAACTGGCTTGGAGAGAGAAAGCAGCTTCGAGATGTAGTATGGGTCTCAGACCGGAAGCCCGGGGCAGAGGATGGAAGTCGGATTTGCTCTGGAGTGATTGAGGCAGCCTTTTGATGTCTGAACACTTGATATCTCGTGATGGACCCTTGGGGTCTTATTTATAGGCCTTAAGTGAAGTCCAAACGGTTTGGAGATCGTTTGGACCTTGAGACCGTTTGGACTTCAAGACCGTTTGGACTTCAAGACCGTTTGGACCTCAAGACCATTTGGACCTTGAGACCGTTTGGCTTCATGCGGTCTCGGGATAGGTTGGCTTCATGCGGTCTTGAGACCGTGTGACTCCATGCGGTCTCGGGATCGATTGACTCCATGCAGTCTTAGGACCGTTTGACTCCATGCGGTCTCATGACCGATTGACTCCATGCGGTCTCGGGACCGTTTGGCTTCATGCGGTCTTGGGATCGATTGACTCCATGCGGTCTCGGGACCGTTTGGCTTCATGCGGTCTTGGGACCATTTGAGTCCATGCGGTCTCGGGACCGTTTGGCTTCATGCGGTCTTGGGACCGATTGACTCTGTGCGGTCTCAGGAGCGTTTGGCTTCATGCGGTCTTGGGACCGTTTGACTCCATGCGGTCTCGGGACCGTTTGGCTTCATGCGGTCTTGGGACTGTTTGAGTCCATGCGGTCTTGAGGTTGATTTAGTCTTTTATGATTTTTTTATGTCTTTTTCTGCAGATATAAAGAGGAAAAGTTAGTCTGATGGTATATTTACAATAAGAGGGAATATTTAGGGATTAAGGCTAATTCTAATTGACAAAGAGTATGGAAAACTAAAGAAAAGACTAAGGTAAACATCTAAAATTGGAGGTTATCACCCCCCCCCAACTTAGAGTCTAGCTTGTCCTCAAGTTAGATAGAGCTGAGACATGTAATGGCGAGGTGATTTTATTTAGTTTGGATTTCCATACTCTTGCTTCAATTCTTAACCTGAGTTTTCCTAAGGTCATATCAGGTCTTATTGCTTGCCATGACTCTTTCAGGTTTCGAGAGTTGCTTGGGTCTCAGGCTTCTTCCGTATCTCGTAGCTCGCATTGGGACCACCTTTATTCTGTGCATGTTGTTGACTCTAATCAGCTTTATACCTCTCTGAAGGACCTACTGAAAATTAGAGGGGGTATGAGGGTTGGCTAAAGGCTTGAAGTGTAACTCCCCCTTCAAGTGGGGGAGGGGTTGTCTATGCTTTTTAGGATCTCACTACCGGGCATGACACATCTGCCTTTGTGAGGGCAGCTGAATGTACCGGTCGGGCGAGTCCTTTATAAGCCTTTTGTATATTTGGATACCTTAGGGTTTCACTACCGGGCACGACACATCTGCCTTTGTGAGGGCAGCTGAATGTGTCGGCCGGGTGAGACCTTCATCGGTTCTTCATATAGATCCTTATTCATGGAACAACTCTCATAATTTTATTCGACTCTCTGGCTTTTATTCGAAAACTCACAGGCTTGGGTTTTGGGGTTTTGTTTGGGAAATTATTTGGGCGGCCAAGCCTCTTTTATTTTAACGAGAGGAAAGTTGTTCTTAGAGTTTTTCAACATGCACTTATTTGGTTTGTGGTCCACTTGCAGAACTTCTTGATTTGGAAGTTGCCTGATGCCCCTCTCATCCTTGAGAGCCTGGCTTATTTCTGCCTTGATATTGACCTGTGGAGAGTCAGATAAAGAAGTGAAGCAAAAGCATGAAAATCAGTAGTGGAGGTATATTTTTAGATCGCCATTAAATTTCTAAGTGCTATTTACTTTTGGGAACTAACATGATTCTAAAGTTAACTGAGGGTGACTTTATTCAAAATATTTATTGTTGGATGAGTTATTTAAAATGGAAGCTAAATGTGTAGAGGAAACTAAGAAAAATTGTACAAAAAAAGAAGGAGGAGATGGAAAAGGAGGGATATAGAAATGATACCTCACCCTTGTCTGGTGTACCCCCCCCCAACTTATCACACACTCTGTCCTCAGAGTGGTAAAGTGATAGGTTGAGAAGTACAAAGGCAAGGGCTTCAGGTTTACGTTAATACTGAGTTTGCTCCTTGAGATTGAAGTAGGTTGGCTGCGAACTGTCCGCGTAGAGCGTGGTAATCCACGTCAGTCATATCCTCTACTGGTCTTTGAAGGGCGATGATGGTATACATCCAGTAGAGGACGTGGAATCCGTAGTCATTTGATTGTCGGATTTGTTGGGGACATTTGTGGCTGAAGGAAGGGCGATGAAAATGCTCTTTGTCATAAGCCCTTGTGTGCTGACTGAGAAGGGTGATTAATTTGTCAGCGCAGTCCTTCGCCACTACCTCTATTGGCGTCCTTGGTGTCACGACATAGTTCTTCTGTCGTGGGTTTTACTGGCTGTCAGAACTGTTATATATTGTGGTTGTTCCATCTGCTAGGTTTGTTGCCAGAAGCATCCAGTGCTCATGATAGAGGAAGGGTAACATGATGAACTTTGGCATTGTGTGTTGTAGAAAGGAGATCAGTGCTTCAGTTGTGTCGAAGTTCTTGAGCTTTAAAAGATCATCCTTCATGTATGGGGATGCCATATATGTAGTGGGGTTGTGTTGGCCGAGTAGAGACTGGTAAGCACTCATTAGGCTGACGAAGAGGGATCCTTTAATCTGTAAAGTCTCGCGAAGCATGTCTGCCATAACTAAAATGTCCCCAGACATGAATACGAGCTCATCCTTCTCGGCTGAAAGCCGCGCCATAATGAGTCGTAGTTCTATGTCGTTGAGACCTTTGCAAGAACTGTGATCAAAGTCAGGAAAGGTTGGTTCTATGGCAGACAAAGGATCGATGTCTCCTTTACTTTGCTCGGTAGCTAAGGCCGGTTCCTTTGATTTCTCCGACTCCTTCAGAGTTTGTCGGAAGGGTCGCCGCTGCGGTCGCTGGATAGCTGAGAAGAGGTAGCGAGGGACATCATCTGGTGCCATTTTTGGGTCCTTGAAGAATCGTCTATCACAGATGAGCTCCATAGCATAACGCCCTCACAAGGAATGAAAATCTTCAGCAACCAGATCAGAAAATGAGATTTCCTAGTTCAACGCTTGGATGTGACGTATGGTGCAGAAAGCGCAATCCCCAGATTCCTCGGCAGCTTGAACTTGAGGGTTTATTATTTTGAACCAAGGCTGGCTGCAGTCTTGGCGGAGAGATGGGCGTACAGCCCAAATTAACTTCAGCAGTCGGAAGGGTATACACCGCACTTCTCCTGCTGCTTCTCCGACAAAATTTATTGTACTGGCGGGTAGCTCAGTGCCGCAAAAATTATAGACCTTGGCATCCCGAGCTTCGGTGTCGACGATCATAAATAGCCAATGATCTGAGATTTGAAAGGGCACGGTGAGATAACGTGCCCGTCGTGCTAAACCAGCACGCAGCCGCTCGATTGATTTCGCTCTTATGTCTTTGTATAAAAGGCCAATAGACAGAGCAGGTGAGGCATTGAAAACCGGTTGTTGCCTCTTAGAACTTATGTACGTTTCTATATAGTTGGAGAGAAGGACACGGAAGATTGCCATCGTCATCGTGGACCGAGGTCGTAGGATGTGGCGGAAGTCTTCTCGTGTCATCTTGCACCTAGTTTTGGTATTATTGTAGATGATGTCTTCCCCTACCTTTGCATCGTCCACAATAGTGTTCAGTATAAAAATGTCATGAGCATCTAATGTGGAATGGCCGCCATATCAAGATCATGCATTTTGTGCAGTAGAGGTGGTGGCGGGGGAAGTTCTTGCGGAAGGGGGGAAGAAGGTTGTTCCAGGATTTCTGCATAGTCCTGCAGCTCATCATCCAAATCCGAAGCAGAATCGAGTTCTTCATCTGTATCTAAGTTGACTCGTTCTGACTCGTCCGGGTCTTGGGGGGAAGGCATTGACTTGCCAAGTGCGGGGGAAGGTTGAGCGCTTGTTTTTGGCGGGCTTGCGCTGGTTCCTAATATACATTGGTGTAACTCAGCGAAAGCCGCATTTTTGGCAGACTCCCCGATGGATCCCAAAGCAGAATAATCCAGGAATTGGTCCCCATATGACATGTTGACATTTTCATTGTGGGGGGACCTGGGGTCTTTATCATCTCCTTGGCTTGTGCCCTCCCCAACATTTCCTGGGTCACCAGATTTGTCCTCTGAGGAGGTGCTATTATTGGAATTCGCCGAGGAGACAGAGTCCTCGTCATCGTCTTCTTCGTCCTCATCTTTGTTAGCCGCTGCCTGTTCTGCTGGCTTCTTGTGTGTGGTCTGTTTACACCGCCGATGGACGGCTTGCAACTCATCGAACTCCACTTGTGCATGCTCGTGTGTTTCGAGCAGTGTGTCGTGTGTTTCTTTTAGGTCTGAGTAACATCCCTCGGCGGAGAGGAGTCGCGCTGTAAGATCTGTAACATGAGCGCGTAATTGCTGGATTTCATTGTTAGTGGACTCCTCTTGGTGATTGTTTAGCTGTGTGAGGGTGCTACTGATGGTGTCCAAGCGCGTGCTAAGAGCTGCTTGTTGCTGCTTGAGCTCGCGGAGAGTCTCGGGCAGAGGTTGGGTCTGCGTAGAGATCTCATCGACTTGCTTAGACGTCGCTTCTTGCTGGCGCGTCACTCCAAGGACCAACTCGGGCAAGTTGTTGTAGTGGTTGTTGATGTGCTCAACTTGCTTAGCCACCTCATCTTGTCTTTGTTGAAAACCTTGGAGGATGTTGGGCAAAGCGCGGTTCTGTTGGTCGATCGTGGCCACCTGCTTGGATAAACCATGCACACAAGAAAAAATAGAATATAAAATGTTAGAAGGATCGGTGAGGAGGTTTCGGATGTCGTCGAATTGACGTCTGAATTCTTCACCGATTTTGGAAAAGGGGACCCCAGAGGTGGAAGGGTGGGGTGGTTGGGGTATATGAGGGAGGGTGGTAGTGCCTTGCGGAAGAGACACTGATGAGGTCCCGCGAACTACGTGGTGACCGTAGATGGGGTCACCAGTGGTGTCGGGGTGGCAGTGGATGTGAAAGGTGGTGGTGTTGATAATGATGGGGTAGATACTGTGGAGGTGGATGGGAAAGTGGTAAAGTCAGGCATAGGGATGGAGAAGGGGGAGTCCGAAGAGAAAAGGGGTGAAGAAGAGGATGTGTGTGGTAGCGTGGTTGTGGGGAAAGAAGGAAGGGTGGTGGGTGTTGGGAAGGTGGAAGGGAGTGAGGTGGTGGCGGTTAGTTCAGCATGTAGACTCATAATGAAAGAGTCTAAAGATGAGGTGGTGATGTGCTCGTCGAGGAGGGGGTTGTCTTATGGGTGTGGCTTTGATGTCGGTGTCCCTGACAGTTGTTGTGCCTTCAATTGCCTTCTGGAAGGTCGTTTGACAAGTATTTTTGATTGGTCGAGCTGTCGGGGCTGTGATACTTAACTCTGTTTGTCCCGCAGTTGCTTTCTTTTCGGATGCTTTAACCGAAGCTAAGATTTGTGAAAGCTCCTCATCAGAGAAGATGAGCTTGTCTGTGTCATAGTTTGCGAGCTCCGGAAGTGGGAGGAGTGTTCTTGATGACTTGACCATAGGACAGAAGACATAATATAATTTCCCATCCTTTTCCTTGATGATGAAGGAGTTCTTCAAAGATTGTTCATTGGTAAGGATGTCGCCCTTTAGTTGTGTGTAGCGAGGTAGGGGTCTGTCCATCTTGAGGTATTTTATAATGGATGTGACATGACCCCCCATGCAGATTTCCTTCCCCAGGGCGAAGGCGGATAATTTCTGGATCATTTGTCGTCCAATGTTAACTGGCTTTTCATTCAGAATGGACCAGAGGACAAAGAGATCTGAGATTGTAAAGTTCCCTCCTTCTGTCCTGGGGAAGAGTGCACCAACAAGAATTTTGTGTAGGGTGCGCATAAAACTAGAGTGTATGTTCAATGCTTTGCATGTCTTAGCATCATAGGTGGGGAGCCCAGTTAAAGATTTCCAGAATAAGTGTCCGTTGAACTCAGAGTGCTTGGTTCCCACCGTCTTGGCATTTTGCAGCTGCTGCTGATTGTCAATGAAAACTTCGTTCAGCATGTTTTCTGTTAAGACCACCTTGTTGCCGAAAATTTTGGTGACCAGCCTTCTGTCACCTCCATCTCGTGATCGATCCATGATATCTACGGGTTCTTTTGTAAGAAAGGTGAAGAATTCAGTGGTGGGCTCAGAGTATGAGATCTCGGGTACTAGACATAGCCTTGCAAGGTTGGCTTTGTCTAGTGTGTTGAAGATTCAGTCATGGATCCCCATCTTCAGCAGTACGCTTGAGCAGACGTACTTTGTAGGTTTCAGGATTTTGTCGATGGATTGGATGGTGTGGATGTAGAGGTTTTCAGGTGGGGGTGCGGTGGTGGTGAGAATTGAGAAGGTGGGGTTGGTGGCAGGAATGGTGGTGGTAGGTGTTGTAAAGGGTTGGTCCATAGCAGAGGCAGGGCGAACTTGTTTTCTTGCCCGTTTCTTGAAAGGTTGTCCGGGTGCAGATTCCTGGACCTTACATTTCCCCTTTTGCTCTTTGGATGGGGATTCCTCCTCGGGATTTGGCTCGTATTCTGAGCCTTCATCGTCATCAGAAGAGATGTCTTCCACTTCTTCTTCAGGTGCCTCTGCTAGGCACTTTTCGATTCGGTCAAGGTCGCACAGGACTTGCATCATCTTGACATTTGGTGGCACTTTTCCGGTCCTGTTGAAGTCATCTCTGATCTTCTGGAGCTTAGATTGTTCTATCATAAGTTGCTCCGTTTTCCAGATTGCAGTGTCTTCAAATCTGGTGGCCTCCTTTGCTAGTGATGCCATGGCTGAAAAATGGGAGATCAAGAGTTAGAAAATCATATTAGAAAAAAAAGATTTTATTTGTATTTATGTGTTTTTGTGATTTTATGAAAGTTAAATGAAATTTAAAGGCCAAACGGTTTGAAAACTAATTGGTTCCAAACAGTTTCAGGACCGTTTGGTCTCAAACGGTTTCAAGACCGTTTGATCCCAAATGGTTTCAAGACCGTTTGATCCCAAACGGTTTCAAGACAGTTTGATCCCAAACGGTTTCAAGACCGTTTGGTCCCAAACGATTTCAAGATTGTTTGGTCCCAAACAGTTTCAAGACCATTTGGTCCCAAACGGTTTCAAGACCGTTTGGAAAGTGAAGCGTCGTGCAACCGCCGGCGAAGAAAAAATGGCGAATGGAGGGCGGAAGCGCTGGCAACGAAGGCGAAGGCGCCGGCGATGATGGTGACGATGGAGGAGGCTGATGGCGATAAAGACGTAGGAAAAGAAGATTGCGGCGAGGCTGGCGGTAGTAAATACGGAGGCGGCGATGGAAAAGGCGGAGCCGGCGGCGATAGATGCGAAGCTGACGGTGGAAACGGTGGAGTTTTCGGCGAAGAAGAGGGAACGAAGGCATTGGCTAAGGTGGAAACGGTGGTTGCGGGAGAAGGCGACTGCTGCGACCGGACTACCTTGCTGCTGTGAGTAGGGGAGACGACGGCGAGGGCGCTGGAGATGTAGGTCACGCGGGAGCAGGGGAAGTAGAGGTCGATGGAGGCCAGAGCAATGGAACATCACTTCGAGAGTTTCAGATGGCTCGGAAGTCGAAAGAAAGAAAAATGAGGGGGTAGGGTTTATATTTATAGGAAACGGGGGGTTGACCTGACAAAAACCCTAAGTCAAACGGTTTAGCGACCGTTTGGACTCCAAACGGTTTCGAGACCGTTTGGCTCCAAACGGTTTCAGGACCATTTGGCTCCAAACGGTTTTCGAGACCGTTTGGTCCCAAACGGTTTCGAGACCGTTTGGTCCCAAACGGTTTAAAGACCGTTTGGCTCCAAACGGTTTCAGGACCGTTTGGGAGGGTTAAGGTTGAACGGATTTTTATATTTTTATGTTTGTTTTCGTTATATAATTTTTTTGTATTTTCATAAAATGAACCTAAGGTAATTAAAAGAACGGGAAAAAAAGAAAGAAACTAAAATCTTGGGTTGCCTCCCAAGTAGTACTTGGGTTTTACGTCGCTGGCTCGACGAAGCTTTAATGGTGTTAATCTGACGGCGTGGCGTCTTTGATTTCGATGGTCTGTCTCGGCATCTTATCTTCTGGAGTGTAGTATCTTTTTAAACAATGGCCGTTGACCGTCCTTTCTCCTCAGTTATTGTCGACAATTATCACAGCTCCAGTTGGATAAATATGTTTTATGGTGAAGGGCCCGGACCATTTTGTTCGAAGTTTTCCGGGGAACAACTTGAGCTTAGAATTGAAAAGGAGCACTTTGTCGCCGACGGCGATGTCTTTCCTTTTTAGATGACCGTCGTGCCACATTTTTGTCTGCTCTTTATAAATTATGGCACTCTGATAGGCGGTCATATGGAGTTCTTCTAGCTCCTGTAGCTACAATTGTCTATTCTCTCCCGCACTTTTAAGATCGAAATTTAATTGTTTGATGGCCCACCAGGCTTTGTGTTCCAGCTCTACTAGAAGATGACAAGACTTCCTGTACACCAAACAGAACGGGGTTGTTCCGATTGGTGTTTTATAAGTTGTTCGATATGCCCAAAGGGCATCAGGAAGTTTGGTGGACCAATCAGAGCGGTTTCTGTTCACCGTTTTTTCAAGAATCACCTTCAATTTTCTATTTGATACCTCTACCTGACCACTAGCTTGTGGATGGTAGGGCATGGCTACTTTTTGATTGACTCCGTACTTTTTTAGTAATGCTTCAAAACTTCTTTCCAAGAAATGGGTCCCACCATCTGATATGACAGTTCTTGGAACTCCAAATCTTGGGAAAATAATATCTTTAAACAATTTAATAACAGGTTTGGAATCGCTGGACACAGTGGGTATAGCTTCGACCCACTTTGAGACGTAGTCCACCGCGACCAAGATGTAAGAGAAGCCATAGGATGAAGGGAAAGGGCCCATGTAGTCTACCCCCCACACATCGAAAAGCTCAATTTCTTGCCACATTGTGAGAGGCATCTCGTCTCTTTTTGATATGTTGCCCGAAAATTGGCATTTGTTGCAGGCTTTCACAAAATCGTATGAATCATTTGATATGGTGGGCCAGAAAAAACCAGATTGTAAAACTTTTATAGCTATTTTCTTAGCACTCATGTGCCCCCCTGTGGGTCCTGAATGGCAATGCTCTAGGACCGGGGTTATTTCTTCTTCCGGCAAGCAACGACGGAAAAGTCCGTCAGCACAAAGGTGAAACAGGTAGGGTTCATCCCAATAATATTGTTTTATGCCATGAAGGAACTTCTTTTTGTCATGATAGGAAGCAGAGGGGTGGATAATCCATGTGGCTAGATAATTGACGATATCTGCATACCAAGGGAAACCATGGGTGGCCTTCATAAGATGATCGTCAGGAAGAGAATCCCGGATAGGGATTTTATCTTCTTCTTCTACCTCGATCCGGCTGAGGTGATCAGCCACAACGTTCTCCACTCCACTTTTATCTTTAATCTCCAAGTCGAATTCCTAAAGCATCAGCACCCAGTGGATGAGTCTGGGTTTGGCATCCTGCTTCTGAATCAGGTATCGAATGGAAGAATGGTCGGTATAGACAATGACTTTGGAACCAATCAAATAGGAGCGGAATTTTTCAAATGCATAGATGACAGCCAGAAATTCTTTCTCCGTGGTAGTGTAGTTTTTCTGTGCTTCGTCTTGCGTTTTGGATGTGTAGTAGATAACATAGGGTTTCTTGTCAATCCGCTGTCCTAAAACAGCCCCTATGGCGTAATCACTTGCGTCGCACATGATTTCAAAAGGCTGCGACCAATCTGGGGCTCTCAGAATAGGTGTGGAAATTAACACATTCTTGAGGGTGGAGAAACTTTGCATACATTCTTGATTGAATATGAATTCAGCATCTTTAGTTAGGAGTTGGGTCATGGGTTTAGCTATCCTTGAGAAATCTTTGATGAATCTTCTGTAGAATCCTACATGACCCAGGAAAGCTCGAACCCCTCTTATGTCCTTTTGAGGTGACAGTTTTGAGATAACATCGATTTTTGCTTTATCAACCTCGATTCCTCTCACTTACCCTATGTCCGAGAACGACACCTTCCGTTACCATGAAATGGCATTTCTCCCAATTCAGGATAAGGTTCGTTTCCTCACAGCGCTGTAGAACTTGTCCAAGATTGATTAAACAGTTATCGAAGGAATCTCCATAAACTGAGAAATCATCCATAAACACTTCCATGACAGATTCAGTTAAACCAGCGAAGATGGTAGACATACATCGTTGGAAAGTAGCGGGTGCGTTACACAACCCGAACGACATTCTTCTAAAGGCGTATGTCCCAAAAGGACAGGTGAAGGTATTTTTTTCCTGGTCCTCCGGGTGTATGGGTATTTGATAGAACCCGGAGTAACCGTCAAGATAGCAAAAATATTTCTGATGAGATAAATGCTCCAGGACTTCATCGAGGAAGGGTAGAGGGTAGTGGTCCTTCCTCGTGGCTTTGTTCAGCTTTCTATAGTCAATACACATCCGCCACCCTGTTACAGTCCTGGTGGGTACTAACTCATTTTTGTCATTAAGCACTACGGTAGTGCCTCCCTTTTTTGGAACAACCTGGACGGGGCTGACCCACTGGGAGTCAGAGATAGGGTAGATTATGCCAGCTTTGAGTAATTTGAGGACCTCCAGGCGAACCACCTCCTTGAGATTCGAATTCAGTTTTCTTTGATGTTCGCGGGTTGGCTTGAATTCTTCAACTATAGGAAGTTTGTGCATACACAGGGATGGATTTATGCCTGTTAGGTCAGTTATCTTATATCCAATGACCTTTTTATACTTATTCAGCTCATCCAGAAGTTTTTCTTCCTGATCTTCTGTAAGGGTAGAGCTGATGATGACTGGGCATAGCTTTTCCTTATCTAAGAAAACATGTTTAAGCCCTATGGGTAAAGTCTTCATTTCGGGGGATTTTGGTGGCTCAGCTGCTTCTATAATGGTAATAGCTTTAAGTTCTTCAAAAGAAGTCGTTGATGCTTCCTCGGCCTTTTCTAAATGTTGCAGACACTGTTGAACTAGTTCGTTTGCAGAGAAATCAACATCTGGGTTGATTAGGACATTCTCTAATTCGTCAGCTGGCTCAAATATTTCTAACTGAAACATTTGGTATATTGCGTCAAGAAGGAAAACCTCCTCTTGAATACTGGGGCCTTTCATGCTATTAAGGACTCAGAATTGAATTGCTTCTTTTCCGAGCCTAAGAATGATGGTGCCAGCTTTGACGTCAATAAGCGCCCTTGCAGTAGCGAGGAAAGGTCTGCCGAAGATAATCGAGTATCTCAAATCTTCTTTAATATCCATGATAACGAAGTCGCATGGGACGTAGGCATCCTTGCCTATCCTTACTGGGATATCTTCAATGATCCCCAGAGGAGCGGTTATGGTGGAATCAGCTAATTGAATAGTCATTGTTGTAGGTAGCAATTCGGTGAAACCCAGACATTTGCAGATGGAATAAGGCATGATGGATATACTGGCTCCTAGGTGAGCTAATCCTTTTTTAGTAGATGCATTTCCAATGCAACATTGGATTCCGAAGGAGCCTGGGTTCTTCTTCTTTTTGGGCATCT
This sequence comes from Alisma plantago-aquatica, assembly GCA_963693085.1. NCBI lineage: Eukaryota > Viridiplantae > Streptophyta > Magnoliopsida > Alismatales > Alismataceae > Alisma > Alisma plantago-aquatica. The sequence continues at coordinate 1,872,101,449 of OY856409.1, read as the reverse complement.
TTTTTAAGATGATGTCAGAGGTGGTCTGAGCAAGCTTAACAGTTTCTTGCTCCTCGGTGATATACTTTCTTGAAAGTAAGGTCTTGAGGTATTTTGCCCAGGCCGGCACTTCAGAAAGAGCATCAATGAGCGAGATATCAATGTATAGTTTCTTCATTGCCTCCTTGAACTTTTGAAACCTGGTGTCCATATTCGTTTCCCGCAGTCTTCCTGGATACAGGATTCTTGGTTTATAAGGCAGGACTTCAGGTTCTGCAGACACTTGGTCTTTATCTTTGCCCTTTGTGTCTTCTGAGGGCTTTTCTATTCCTTGTTGTGGGCTCTCATTCGTCATAAAAACAGGGGTATCATCATTATCCGGGGTGATCTTGGTAGTCTCATGAAGAGTGTGTCTCGATCTCGTAGTGATAGCATTCAACTGTTCATGCCTGTTCTGTCCATGCTTAGGATTTGAATTGGGCTGCCCTGCAAAAGTGCCTGCCAGAGGCTTCAATTGTGCAGCAATCTGGGCAAGCTGGGCTTCTACTGCCTTTTGTTGTGCTTGCTGATTAGTGAGCATAGTCTGTTGAGATTGCAGCATCTGCCTTATCAAGGATATTTCATCTTCCGGTTGAGGAGGAGTGGTTTTCTGAGGGATTTGTTGTTGGGCTTGCTGAGATTGTTGTGGTGGTAGTGCCAGTTGAGGTTGTTGAGTGTGCAGCTGTGGATGGAGTGGAGGGTGAGTGTATTGATAGTAGGCCGATTGATTCCTGGGGTAGTTAGCCCTAGGGAAGTTATTCCTGGAGTTCCCTTGATTTTGGTTGAAATTGTTTGGGAATCCAGGTGGTAACCTACTAGAGGATCCCCCCTGCGTCTGATGCTGTGGATTAGCGGTCCCAGTAGGGTTTCCATACTGAAATCCAGGATGGTTCCTTGGCTGATTCGGATTGTAGTAGACTTGTCCAGGGATAGAGTGGATAGAGTTGACTTGTTCAGGTATTTGTTCTTCAGATTGATCAGTAATAGGTTCATATTGTTGTGGTGGTGGATGCAGATCCATCATCACATTATAAAGCATACCACAAGAAAGGGTCGGATGGTCTGAAGCATGACAGGCCTCACAGGTTCCTATGGAGGCCTTGACTTGTTGAACTAGAGGATTTTTCTTCTTATCAAACTCTCTGAGAGAAGTCTCGAGAGCTTGTTGTTTATGAACTATGGTTTTCAGGGCTTCAGCTATTACCTTCATCTCTATTGATTCTTCAGCTTTGTAGACCTTGAGGACACCTTTACCGGCTGATCGTCCCCAGTTGGACTGATTTTCGGCTCCGAGTTTAACAATTTTCCAGGCGTCTTCATAGTTCTTTATCATGAAATTTCCTCCAGATGAGGAATCCAAAAACTGTTTAATATCGTCGCTTACTCCCCGATAGAAGGTTTCTATCAATTGGTTCTGGGAGATTCCATGATGGGGGCACTTCTGCAAAAGTTCTTTAAACCTTTCCCATGCTTCAGCAGGGGATTCTCTAGGAAGTTGAGAGAAGTGATTGATCTGCCCTCTGATCTCATAAGTCAGTGAGGGGGGAAAGAACTTCTCTAAGAACTTTTCCTCTAGGGGAGCCCAGGTGGTTATTATGGGTTCCCTGTCAAGCGAGTTATACCAACTCAGGGCCCTCCCAGACATAGTGAAATGGAACAGATGAAGCATTATCGCATCAAAAGCGACTCCGGCTTGCGGAACCAGGCGGCACAGTGCCTTAAACCTTTTCAGATGATCCATGCAATCATCTCCAGAACCTCCAGAGAAAGAGATGCCTTGCATGATCTGGATCCACTGGGTCCGAATCTCGAAGTTGGGGATATTAATAATCGGAGGTCGGACCGAGTGGTTATCCTCATAATTCTTTGGGACAGCGTAGTCCCTCAGTTGCTTGTTCCTTAACTCCAACTGAGCAGCTTGGGTTGCTGCCTCAGTTTCAGCTCTGATGCGGGCCTGTTCTTCCGCACGAATCTCTGCTTGGATCTGGGCACGTGTATCAGCGATGAGTTGTGCCCTTTGGGCGGCGATGACGGTGTTGACTCTCTCCATCACCAATTCAGTCTGGCGTTGATCTTTAGCCATTTGCCTAGCTCGTTGGCGATTGAGTCTAATACGACGGTGGAAGCTTCTTTCTACCTCAGAGTCATACTCTGGATCAGGGGAGAATCCGAGGTTATGCGCTGGCTGCATACACATTTTCTACCTGAGTAGAGAGAAAGAAAAAAAAACACCTTTTAGATGATGGCGGAGATATAATGGATTCAAGAAGGTATGGATTAATGATTAAAAGAAAGTGTAAAACCCTAACCGACTAGCAAGATACTAAATGAAATTAAAACGTTCCGTTGTCCCCGGCAACGGCGCCAATTTTTGATGGAGCTTCCACTTAAGTGGAATTGCGTGCACCACTAAAAATCCTAAAGATGGTAAGTCTTTAAGTTTAGCCTTGCTTATACTAGATAGAGAACTCCACCCACGTATGCTAAGATATGTGGAAGTCTTATCGTAGTATAGTTAAGGGTCGAATCCTCGAGACAACGGTCTTGTTGTTGCCAACAAGATGGAAAACGTAATAATTTCACTTAATCTCTTTAGTAGTTGGTATTTAGATCAAAAGGTTGATTTGGTTGTTTTTAAGCTAAATGCAAGTAAAGTAAATGCAAGAAAGTAAACTTAGGTTGTTAACAATGATTAATGAATCACTAGGGTGTGATCGGTTTTCACCACCACTACACATGGATCAACACATGCAACATAAAAGCATAACCTGCAATAAGAATTAGATCATTTAGTATCTTTGTAGACTTAGCTTCTTTTTGGATGACTAACTACGAGGAGTGTGGGAATGTTGTAACACCAACCATCCATGTAGGTATGGTCACTTACTTTACAACATTCCCTCTGCAAAGTGTGTTCCTCGACTCATCAAGGTTGTACTTTCATACGTCAACTGATTCCATTTCATAGCATGAAAGTACAACGATGGGAGTGAGTATACTCCACTTCTAGGAAGGCACTCCTAGATACCGAAACAGATGCACGGTGGATACATGCACCTAAAACCAACATGCAAACGAGTTTCAGATCTAATAGCACAAAAGTAGACAATTCATACTAAAAGATAAAGGATAACACAAGTTGATGATCAAGCAACAAGCATTCATTAAACGTTTGATGTTGAACTGAAAAGATATGAACTCTATATTACAACTTATGGATTACATTTGCATGATATGAAAACATGGGTAGCGGGGCTACTCCCCACACCCTAGTGAGAGAGACTACTCGCTCGTGACTAGGACAAAGAAGGAGGCAAGAAGAGAGAGAGAGAGCGTCATCCCCACAAAGGAGAGAGGAAAGTCAACCCCTTGGAGAGAGAGAAACGATCGACCAGCTTCACAGGTTGCTTGATGATGAGATCTCCCTCTTCCCACCTTCTTTGGTGGGGAGAGAGAAAGCAGCTTCGAGATGGAGTATGGGTCTCAGACCGGCAGCCCCTGGGCGGAGGATGGAAGTTGGATTTGCTCTGGAGTGATTGAGGCAGCCTTTTGACATCTGAACACTTGATATCTCGTGGTGGACCCTTGGGGTCTTATTTATAAGCCTTAAGTGAAGTCCAAACGGTTTGGAGACCGTTTGGACCTCAGGACCATTTGGACCTCAAGACCGTTTGGACCTTGAGACCGTTTGGACTTCAAGACCGTTTGGACCTTGAGACTGTTTGGAACTCAAGACCGTTTGGACCTCAAGACCGTTTGGACCTTGAGACCGTTTGGACCTTGAGACCGTTTGGACCTCAAGACCGTTTGAACCTTAAGACCGTTTGGACCTCAAGACCGTTTGGACCTTGAGACCGTTTGGCTTCATGCAGTCTCGAGATTGGTTGGCTTCATGCGGTCTTGAGACCGTGTGACTCCATGCGGTCTCAGGATCGATTGACTCCATGCGGTCTCGGGACCGTTTGACTCCATGCGGTCTCGGGACCGATTGACTCCATGCGGTCTCGGGACCGTTTGGCTTCATGCGGTCCTGGGACCGATTGACTCCATGCGGTCTCGGGACCGTTTGGCTTCATGCGGTCTCGGGACCGTTTGGCTTAATGCGGTCTTGGGACCGTTTGAGTCCATGCGGTCTCGGGACCATTTGGCTTCATGCGGTCTTGGGACCGATTGACTCTGTGCGGTCTCGGGACCGTTTGGCTTCATGCGGTCTTGGGACCGTTTGACTCCATGCGGTCTCGGGACCGTTTGGCTTCATGCGGTCTAGGGACCGTTTGAGTCCATGCGGTCTTGAGGTTGATTTAGTCTTTTATGATTTTTTTATGTCTTTTTCTGCAGATATAAAGAGGAAAAGTTAGTCTGATGGTATATTTACAATAAGAGGGAAAATTTAGGGATTAAGGCTAATTCTAATTGAGAAAGAGTATGGAAAACTAAAGAAAAGACTAAGGTAAACATCCAAAATTGGAGGTTATCATAGCTCCAGTTGGAGATAGTTTTCTTTTATTTTATCGACCTTAACCTGTTGTTCCCTTGGGGAACTTTATCATCTCCTTACCCATACCAGAGTGTAACGTGTCGATTCCGCATTCCCAACACTACCACCCTTGTCCCTGTGTTCGACCCCATATATCTACTTTGACCCCGTAAATAAAGTTGCGGGGGCCTAGAAGGTTTCGGGTTATAAATTTAAAAGTCCGACTACTTCAAAACCGCTCCCTTTTGGACGTGCGATTTAGGCCGGTCACAATATCCATCAACTCATCACCCAGATCCTAGCCCACTAGCATCCTTTTAAGCATTAAAAATATTTTGAAGCTACAGGTTTTCGCGCCAAGTTAAATATCAAGGATTGCCAATTTTCTACTACCATTTAAGTTCTATAACAAGTGGTGTTTCCCCTCCAACTTATCTATTCATTTAGATCATGAATAAAAACACTTTGAACTCCATCTACTTCTACTGGAGCATGTGTTAGACATTTCTTACTATTTATTTGTCACTTCCCATGTTATGGTTGAAGAGGCAATATCATCTTTATAAAAAGGATTGTGGTGAATGCATATTCATTCTAGTTGTAGTTTCATTTTAAAATTAGTTTTTTCGTTCATTTCTATCATTTTACTTTAGAACTATCTTACACTTAGGCTTTCTTAGTTTTATGTTAATTTGTAGGATTTTGATACAAACATCTAGTTTTCATGGAAGGTTTGAGCTTAATATATTATGCAAAAGGGTAGGAGATGGTATTACCTCTACTCGGTTAATGACTCCATTAGTTGATACTTCATAGGCACAGATGATGCGATGATTTTGAGTCGCATTTATAGACTTGTTTTACTTGTGTTTTATGCATTTATTGGTCCTTTTGGTGGTTAATATTGCATAATTCATTTACTTTGGTCTATGAGCCTTCTAAACATCAATTCTCACTTATTTTAGTGTTTTGAGCATAAATGATTACGATAATATGTTTTATTTCGGCTTATGTGGTTTTGTGTTGCAATTTCAGGAAAAACGAATATCTGCAGGTGTCGATACTATCGACAGTTGTCGATACCATCGACACGACCACAGGTTGTCAGCCGCAAGGAGCCGCACAGAGTCGATACCATCGACACAGAAGTCGATGGTAGCGACTTACCATCAAGTTGCTGGCGAGAAGAGAGTCGATACTATCGAATCCAAAATCGATACTATCGACCCCAGAAGATTTAGTGACGAAAAAGGACAAAAAGCGACGCCTAAGAGTGTCGATACCATCAACCCGCGTCGATGGTATCGAGTCAGCATCAGGCGTAGCAAAGAAAGAAAAGAAGACTTGCCGATATCGCGCAGAGTCGATACCATCAACTCGTGTCGATGGTATCGACACCGTCAGATACAAGTTGGTTTCAGATCGATCTAAATCCGACGGCTGTGATATTTTTGCAACCTAACTCGGTGATTATACCTAATCACGGCGTCCAGGAGCAATCCATCACGTCATTAGCCGCTACACAAGTCCCGAGAAGGTGTGGAGAGAAGAACGGAGCCCAGAAGCACGCCCCAGCCGTTCCGGAAGCTGAAGAAGACATTTTCCACCACCGAAAGGTTGTAGAGCACGCATTCCACACCGAGGAACGCTTGGATCTTCTCCGTTCAGGGGTTTCTTCACTTATTCACGTTTTTCTCCATGTTTCCCCTTTTCTCTACCAGGTTTTGCTCTGAGATAAACATGCAGGGCTAATCCCCTTTGTCTTTAGGACCGGGAGTAGCCCGGGGAAGCATTGTATGACGTTTTTATCATAGTAATTCACCATTTATCTCTTAAATCCGTGGTATGATTTCGTTTTCTCAATTATATTGTTGTGCTTGATCACCATAATAATAATCTAATGCCCTTGATTGCTTTGAAAGAAGAATTAACGGTTGAAAATAGACGAAATTCACATTAATTAACAAATCCCTTGAACAAGGTGATGTACGGTTAATGGTGGAAACCCAGAGGTCGTTTCTAATGCACCTAGTTTAGGGTATAGGTTACTACGACGGTGGAACCGACCTAGACATAGGTAGTGAATTGTACCACAACAGTGGGCAATTCTGACTACAGGCCACTACCCGGATCGAGAGATGAACCTTAATTATTATATGGAAATTCATGCAATGATAACCCGCGGTGAAACCGCAATCCTAAAGATCTCCACTTGAATTGATTAAACTAAACACTTAATCGATTGCTTTATTTTATTTTGTTTTCTTTTTTATTTTACAAAAACTCTCAAACTCTTTTAATCGGCTTAGTTGATTGCAAATAGTTAGTAGTAGTCTACTGATAGTTCAGTGTCCCTGAGTTTGACTCGGGCCTCACAAGGGCCTATACTACATTGACGTGTACACTTGCGTTCGACGCACGGTAAAAGTGTGTCAACAAACCTTATGACATGCTCTGATATCCCCCTCTATAGCACCTAAGGATGGTCATCCTATGGTGGAAGTGTTGAAATCATCTTCTAACAAAACCCCAGTTCTCACCTACTGATAGCCGCCTTCTGATAGAGATCCTACACATATCAACCAACTAAACTCCCATGTTCTTCTATGAAAGAGATTCCAGTTTCCATCAAATGATGGAATCTCTGTCTTTCCCTTCTAATGGGATTGTTCCTCAACAACCGATGGGGGGCCTCCATACCTCAACTAAAAAAATCTTTGAACTCTACCTACTGATGGAAAGGTTGACCCCGTATTTCGATGGGATTCCTTCTCATGCCTTTCGATAGAACTTTTGGCTTCCCAATCGGAGAAGAAAAAGCATTCCTATAACATACATGAATTTAGGTTTAGACTTTTAGACCTCCCTTATTCTAGACACCTATACAATTATGTTAGTATATAGTTACCTTATCCCCTAATTTTAAATTTATTAGAATTGATTGGAGTCAAATAACATAACACGCCTATAAATATTCTTTATATATGAATTGTATGATTGAATAACTAGATACATTCAATAGTAAGGCTTAATGTGCCAATACACCAATAAGAGATTTATAACTCTTGTTGGACTCTCTAAAATCTTCTAGTAGGTAAAAGATGAAAGAAATTGTATATATGAAATATAGTGGAACGCTTCATTCTATAAGATTACTAAATGCCTTTAGAGAATGCTAAGACTTCCAAATAATGAAATACAATATCCAATGTTTCCAAAATGTTAAATTGGGGTTAAACTAGATTTTTTGGTTCCCTAGTTTGCTTGCTTATCATGTTTGAGGTCAATTGGAGGCAATGCACCCTAAATTGATCAAGTAAGATAAACTTATAGTGTAGTTAAGAAATTAATGGAATTTATGTCACACTTCAATTATTATAATTCATTTCTATTTCATATATCACGGTCTAGGTTCTAAACCGCACAGGGTCTTACAATATTTTGATTAGGGTTTTGGGAGAATTTGATTGTATGGTTGTAGGCTCATAATTTTCATTTGTCTCCTAATGCCCCGGGCATTATGAAAGTAACAATTTTGCTTGTTATTTTCTCTTTGTAGTAACAATTCTACTCATTTTCCATTTTTTCGAGCTATTACTCTTGTTGAATGGAGGCCAAAGGGAAAAGTTCTCAAAGTCACTTTCCATGCCTCTTTGACAACCATACACAAAAACCATGTGTTTTCACCACTATAAACCCTATCTTGTTTATCTACCCATAAACTTTTGTATACCCTACTACACCTAGAATCCGTGATTACCATGCATCAATGTTGTAGCAAGTTGATCCCAAAATTCTTTGCTCGACATTGGAGCCTCATGGAACCTATGCATGCCACTTTGATGAAATTCATTACACATGAGCCATAATCAATACTCCCTTAGGGCTTATATGTAATTAGTTAATTGTTAATTTTACTCATTATCTCTCCTGACAAGATCCTCTTACATATGCCTTTTGATGATTGTTAAAAATCAAATTGTGTGACTCCCAATCAGTCAAACTACTTCTAAGATCCTCTTGCCGTTGGTGGAACTTTTGATATCGTTAGTTTTACAAATTTACTTCTCTAACCTCGTTCATTTCTAGTTCATTATCTAGTAGAGCCTTGGTGGTTATAAACATATCTTTGATTCTAACCATTTTGGTGCTTCTTACATTCTATCAAACATTCATCTATGTTCATTGGATGCCTTCCCTGCCTTCATGGATTTCTCACTCAACTTTTGTGCTTTGAGTTTCTGCTCTGCTACATGAACTTTTGTTCTTTAATCTGACCTATCTAGATCATGATCTTAGTCTCACTTGGATCATGGGACACGGAAACTGTCGGAACTACAAGTGCTACAAGAGGCCATTCTAGGCCACTTTTTAATTTTAATTTTTATTATTCAATAATCATTTTTGAATTTCATAGTTTACCATTCATATTTAGCAATCGTCTATCACGGTACTGAACTGAGATTACCATTTTTGCAGGTATTGTGCATGGTGCAGACGCGTAGCACAGACTACACGCAACGAGCACCAGAGGTTCCACTGTCGGGACCTGACGACGAGGACGATTACAATCAAGACCAACTGGAAGATATAGATTCTGACTCAGAACAAGAAGCCATGGCCGAAGAGCAGACGATATGGGAGAAGATCATAGCTTCTTCCTCATCTGCTTCAAAGGGGCCAATCAAGAAGCAGGCGATCAACATTCCAACTTATAAGATTGATTCGGCATTGATCAACTTGGTCAAGTCAAATGCATTCCATGGGCTAAAGAACAAAGACCTGGTGACTCATATTAGCCAGTTCGTGGAGAACTGCGACATGATAAAAATAGATAGGTTTTCGCAAGAGACACTATACCTGAAGTTGTTCCTGAGTTCTTTGGCAGGTAATGCACGAGAGTGGTTGCACAATCTTGATGATGAATATGTGGAATCATGGAACCACATGGTGGAATTGTTCTTCGAAAGGTTTTTCCCACCCGAGAAGACAAATGATATGATCAGAAAGATCCATAATTTCAGACAGAAGGCAGGGGAGATGTACTCTGAGACCTGGGAGAGGTTCCAGATCATGCTTAGGAGGTGCCTGCATCATGGGCTTGACAAGGAGACGCAGGTCAAAATCTTCTATTTTGCTCTTTCTGAGCATGATAGAAGTAACCTGGATTCTGTAGGTTCAGGGTTCTTTTTGAACAACACAGACACAAGGTGTTGGGAAATTTTGAAAAACATGGCCAAGAAGCAATCCTGGGGTGACAGAGATGCCGTAGAGCATGTTCGAGTTATGGGAGAGTCAAAGGCCATCAAAGAGCTGAATGAGAAGATGGACCTTTTAGTGAAGAAACTGCTTGCAAAAGAAGATACTGAAACAGATGATGAAGCTCAAGTCAAATTCATGCGCCAGCAGCAGGGGTACAGAAACAATGATTACTCATGGAGGAAGGATAAGAAATTTTCCTGGAAAGATCTGAATAACTTCTTGTAGGACCCCGATGCAAAACCCGAGCCGGCGGCGGAGGATAAGAGCACGGAGTTGCTCAACCAAGTGATAAATCAGAACCAAGAACTGATGAACACCTTTGGTCAGCAGATCAAGCAATAGGGGGAATTCATGAATCAATTTGGACAGAAATTGCAGAGCCATGGGGCTCAGACAAGGATGATAGAGACGTCTATTGCGCAATTGGCAGCTAAGATAGAAAATCTAAAGAAGCCAGCGCAGCAAGGCTTCCTGGGTAACACAAACATTCCAGGAGGAAACCAGCAGGCAAAGGCAATCTTGCTACGGAGTGGCAAGAAGATTTTAAACCCCAGGGCCGATGAACCAAGCACACACCAGTCAGAAACTGAAGGTGAGGCCACAGAGGAAGTGCCAATTCCAGTCACAGAACCGGTTGAGGATATAGTAGAGGAAGTCACAGTTGAACCTGCTACTACTGAAGAGGAGGAGACAAAGAAGAGGACACCATATGTGCCACCACATCAAAGGGCACAAGTTGTCCCGGTCCCATATCTGAATAGTGTGAAAGCAAAGAAAGTGGATGCCCAGTTCAAGAAGTTTCTGGATGGTTTTAGAAAGCTCTCTGTCAACATTCTGTTATTAGAAGCAATCGAGCAGATACCCTCCTGCGGGAAGTTCTTGAAAGACATCATCACAAAGAAAAGGAAAATCCCTGATACGGAGGTTGTGGTTCTCAAGGAGCAGGTGAGTGCCTTCATCATGAGCACGTTACCACCAAAAAGGCAGGATACGGGCTCCTTCAATATTTCATGTTACATTGGTAAGGTGAAATTCGGCGAAGCACTGTGTGATTCTGGGGCAAGTATAAACCCGATGCCTCTCTCTACATTTAAGAAATTGGGATTAAAAGAATCAAGGCCGAGCAATATGATAATATAGTTGGCGGATAATTCAGTGGTGAAGCCCTACGGCATATGTGAGGACGTGTTGGTGAAAGTGGATCGGTTTGTTTTTCCAGTAGACTTTGTTGTCATGGAAATGCTGGATGAATAGGGTAATGAGTTACTCCTGGGATGACCTTTCCAAGCCACTGCTGACATGATACTGGAGATGGGGAGAGGTCGGTTGACCTTGGGTATCGCCGATGATAGGTTTGAGATGGTCATGCCTTCCAGCACCACGCAATCTAAAGCTAAGGAGCAATGTCGCATGGCGAAGCACTTTGATCAGAACATCTCTTTATGTCTAGGGAAGCCATTTTTAGACATGGCTCATGTAATGACAAAAGTGGAGAAGGGGACACTGGCTGTAGACATCATGGAGCATACCAAGTTTGTGTCTCTTAAAAAGGTTGTGGGTTTTCCCAATGATGAAGAGGAGGACATCCCTCCCTCTACTGAAGATGAGGCCATAGCAAGCTCTGTTTTCAATGCATATCCAGAATTACCGCTTGAAGCCTTCCTGGTTAATATAACACATGATTGGATGAGAAGCACATCACTACAAGAGTGTGCTAAGATGCTTCAAGTGCTTCCATGCTTTTACGCTAGGTACTATGAGGACCTTGGAGAACTTCCACCACCGCTTCATTCATCCTTGATCAGCCCGCCAGATTTAGAATTGAAGCCATTGCCACCGCACTTGAAATATGCATTCCTAGCTAAGGGTGAGAAGCTTCTTGTGATCATTTCGGCATATCTGAGTGCCAAGGAGGAAGATCAATTACTGATTGTGTTGAAGAACCACCGAGGTGCATTCGGGTGGTCGGTAGCAGACATCAAGGGGATTTCCCCTACATTGTGCCAGCACAAGATCCGGCTCGAGGAGGGAGCCAAACCGGTGATTCAGCCACAGCGTCAACTAAATCCTAGCATGATGGAGCTCATAAAGAAGGAGGTGATCAAGCTCCTTTCTACAGGTATCATCTATGCTATATCTGACTCGACATGGGTGAGTCCGACACAGGTAGTCCCTAAAAAGGGGGGAATTACTGTTACACATACTTTATTAAATGAACTTGTCACCACTCGCTTGGTAACTGGGTGGCGTGTATGTATAGACTACCGTAGATTGAATGCTGCTACGCTTAAGGATCATTTCCCTCTTCCATTCATTGATCAGATTTTAGAGCGATTAGCGGGTCGATCTCATTTTTGTTTTCTCGATGGTTATTCAGGGTACAATCAGATTTCAATTGATCCTAAGGACCAAGAGAACTCCACCTTCATTTGTCCTTACGAGACTTTTGCATACCACCGTATGCCATTTGGTCTGTGTAATGCACCGGCAACCTTTCAGCGTTGCATGCTTGCCATTTTCTCCGATATGGTTGAACGCTGTTTGGAGGTTTTTATGGACGATTTCTCTGTCTATGGTGTGTCCTTTGATGAATGTTTATACAATTTGGACAAGGTTTTGCAACGCTGTGAGGACACGCATTTGGTCCTCAATTGGGAGAAATGCCACATGATGGTCAGCGAAGGGATCGTGCTTGGACATAAAGTGTCTAGCAAGGGGTTGGAGGTAGACCCGGTGAAGATCGAAGTGATTTCCAAATTGCCCCCACCGAATTCAGTTAAAGGGGTACGAAGTTTTTTAGGTCACGTCGGTTTCTATCGCCACTTTATAAAAGATTTCTCTAAAATCGCCAAACCATTATCTCAGTTGTTGGAAAAGGATGTTGTGTTTGATTTTAATGATAAGTGTTTACATGTTTAACGTGCTTAAAGAAAAATTGATTTCGGCACTGGTTGTGCAAACATCGGACTGGACCAAGCCGTTTGAATTGATGTGTGATGCATCAGATTTTGCAGTGGGGGCTGTGTTGGGACAACGTGTGGACAATAAACTCGTTGTGACTTTCTATGCATCTAAAACTTTAAATGACGCACAGTTAAACTACATGACAACTGAAAAAGAACTGCTCGCCGTTGTTTTTGCTTTTGAAAAATTTTGGCAATATCTTGTAGGATAAAAAGTCATGGTATGGACGGATCACGCCGCCATTAAGTACTTGATGGAGAAAAAGGATGCTAAACCTAGACTGATTAGGGGGATCCTACTGTTGCAAGAATTTTTGAAATCAAAGATAAGGCAGGAATAGAAAATGTGGTTGCGGACCATCTTTCTAGGTTGGAAAGGGTAGATGAGAAGGATGTGCATATACCCATTACTGAGATGTTTCCTAATGAGCAACTTTTATCTGTGAAATCTAAAGATCCTTGGTTTTCTTATATAGTTAATTATCTTGCTTGCAAAATTATCCCGGATGATTGGACATACCAAGAGAAAAAGAAATTTTTACATTCTTTGCGGTATTATTTTTGGGATGACCCTATTCTCTTGAAGCAATGCAGGGATAGTGTGTTGCACAGGTGTGTACCGGAAGTGGAATATGAAAGTGTCTTACGTCATTTCCATACTCTACTGACGGGTGGTCACCAAGCAAGTTTAAGAACTCCAGCCAAGGTACTTGAGAGCGGTCTCTACTGGCCTACTTTGTTTAGGGATGCCTATGACTATGTGCGGCAATGTGATTCCTGTCAAAGGGCAGGTCACATTTCAAAACGACAGGAGATGCCCCTCAATGTATTTCAAGAGGTTGAGGTGTTCTATCTTTGGGGTATTGATTTTATGGGACCCTTTGTGTCCTAAAATTCTAACTTGTACATTCTATTAGTTGTTGATTATGTGTCGAAGTGGGTAGAGGCAATACCCAATAGGACTAATGATGTCGCTGTAGTGTGTAGGTTTGTCAAAGAATACATTTTCTGTAGGTTTGGTATACCAAGAATGATCATTAGTGATGGAGGTATGCATTTCCGAAATCAGAAGTTCGCAGAACTATTGAGAAAGTACAGTGTAAAGCACAACATTGGTACCCCGTACAACCCGCAGACACAGGGGCAAGTGGAGGTCTCCAATCGGGAGATTAAGAAGATCTTGGAGCGCATTGTGGCTTCCACGAGAAAGAACTGGAGTATCTTGCTACCAGACGCTTTGTGGGCGTACAAGATGGCGTTTAAGACACATATAGGCACTACGCCTTTTAGGTTGGCTTACGGTCGAACCTGCCATTTGCCGGTGGAATTGGAGCATAAAGCGCATTGGGCGCTGAGAAAGCTAAATTTGAACTATGATGAAGCGGGAAAGAAGAGGTTACTTGAGTTGAATGAATTTGACGAGCTGAGGATGAATGCATATGAAAGCTCACGGATCTACAAGGAGCGAACCAAGCTGATTCACGACCGCCATATTCAGATGCACATTTTCAAGAAAGGAGATAGTGTACTCTTGTTCAACTCCAGGTTGAAGATACATCCCGGGAAATTGAAATCCTGATGGAGTGGACCATTTACCATAGAGGAAGTCAGGCCACATGGCGCAATCATGGTGCGTGATGGTGAGACAACATTCTTGGTTAATGGATAATGATTGAAGCTGTACTTCGGTGAAGATTACATGAGGAAAGTGCATGAGGTCAAACTCATTGCACTTACGGATACATGAGGAGCTTGATTCTGTCTAGCCTAAGACGTTAAATAAGGGCGCTTGTTGGGAGGCAACCCAGCCATAGGTAGTTTCGTTTAGTTTCTTTCACATTTGTAGGTTAGTTTGTTTTGATTTTGTTTTTAGTGTAAACAAGGTACCTTGATCGTTTGTTCAATGTGCAGGACTGAGGCAGGGTCGATACTATCAACCCTTGTGTCGATAGTATCGACATGGGTACAGGTTGGTAGCTACAGAAATTTCACTGCGTCGATACTATCGACGGCCTCGTCGATAGTATCGATACACCAACAGGATGATCGCAAGAATGAGGTCGATAGTATTGACATGCATGTCGATACTATCGAGATCTCTGGAGATATTCAGATGAAAATTGTCTCAGTGAAGTCGATACCATCGACAGGCATGTCGATGGTATCAACCCGACTATAGGCAAAAGGCGGCGGTCGGGCCTCGCGAGGGTGTTTCCCTAATCAGAAGTCGATACTATCGACTTGTGTCGATAGTATCGATGCGACACGTCACCAATCCGTGAGAGGGAATCAACGGTGATCGCTGCAATAAGAGAGTCGATCTGTGGGATGGGTCGATATTATCGACACCCGTCGATGGTATCGACACGTCATCGATCCGGGCCCCCAAATCAGGCTATCGACAACCTTCGATACTAGCGGAAGACGGATTGTGCTACAGGAGTGTCGATGGTATCGATGGTCATACAGCAGCGCCGACCACAGTTATAAAAGGGATGGATTGTCATCATATGACGTCACACCTTCAGAGCTTTCTTCCTCCACTTGCGCCGAGCGTCTTGCCGAGCGATCGGAGCCCAGCTACGAGCATCCAAGGAGTGTGTTCTTCCACGAGCCTTCACCGAGCGGAGATCGTCTTCTCTGACCTTCACCAAGCTCTGTCTTCTATCCTTTCTTCTTCGACAATGGTGCATACCGTCGGCGCATCTTCTTCACGCGCAACACCAATGGAGATCCCAGTGTTCATTCCTCCACCGACTGCATCTATTCCGCGACCACGAATTGTCCATCCTTCCGCGGAGGTCAAGAAGGTTTACGAGGAACTGATGAAGCGCAAGATAGAGCCAACCCGTTATGTCGACCGGGACATGATCTGCAATCTGGGGTTCGAGGCCAATCTTGCCTACGTTCTCAAAGGACAAGCAAGGCATACGGGCAGGAGGCCCGATGAGATGGAATTCCATGCTAACGGCCAGCCCTTTTTCGAGGAATGGCTCACATACAAGGAGCTAGTGGCAGAGTTCATGGCGTCGCTTGATATTTGTGTCGTGCCAAATGACATCATCGCCACTGATCGGGAATGGATCAAAGGTCGGGTTTCTTTCCGGCTGTATAACAACGATTATACTCTCAACCTGTGGCAGTTTAATTCAATCTACAACTGGAATCATGGGCGAGAGCAGTATCGGCGGCCAGACAATAGGACAGACTATGATGCTATCTTCACTGAGTTAGTGATTGCGCCGCCTGGCAAATCTGTGAGCTACCACAATGCGGCGGTGGCGGATTTCGAGCATCCGTTCATGCGGATTCTTCACCGCATGCTCTGCACCACCTTGTTCACTCGTGGTGATCCGTCTCTCAACAAGTTTCAAGAGACAGACTTGTTTTTCTTACACAAGTTGTTGAAGCGAGAAGAATGTAATTGGGGCGCGTTTTTCTTAACGCGCATGTTGGCTGTAAAGAGGAGTACGAGGAAGGCTCCAATCCACTTTGGAGGGCTCATCACACCACTGGCCTCCTATCTTGGGTTGAATTTCTCCCAACTTACTCCCCTCTCCAACCGGAGCAAAGTCAACCTGCAGCATCTGCATCACTCCAGCCTTATCCTTCTTCGTGATAGACTGACATATGCACATTGCCATGTTAATCACGCCTATCAAGAATGTTCACTTTCGGACCCGGTCTTCCACATCGAGGGCGCTCAGCATTTTCGATGGCCTGTCATCACCATCGAGAGCTTGGATGAAGACGGCGGCAACGACGACAACGACAATGACGCCGACGAGCATGAAGAGGAAGAGGAGGCTTTCACCCCTCTTCGCGCACGAGTGGCACCTCGGAAGCGTCCATGTATGCATCCGGGTGTATCTTCATCTTCGCAGCCTCCGCCACCACAGCCCTCGCAGCCAAGCGAGGATGTCTACTCCATGCAAGGGATGTATGCCATGTTGCAGGATATTCATCAGACGCAGCAACAGCATACAACATCATACGTCGGTATTCAGGACACGACGAACCGGCTGCTAGATAATCAGAGGGCAATTTTTGAAAATGAGTGCCTCCTACTCGACAACTAACAGCACATCCACGACAGGTTGCATAGGATGGAGATGCAGTAGCAGCCCTTCTACGATCATTAATGGAGCCAGAATTACTTTGGGGGGTATCCACAACCTCCACCAATGCCTCAGTATGATCCGAGTTTTCAGGGGAAGTACCCGTCTTGGGATCCCACGACCCCACAGTACCCGCCTCCTCCAGAAGAATGATCGGTATCTCTGTTCCACCTTTTAAGTTTGTTTTTTACTATGAGGCCATAGTCAAATTCAAGCTTAGGGGGGGTTGTTGGAACAACTCTATCTTTTAGTTTTTAGTTTTTAGTTTTTATTGTTTTGTCTTTTGTCTTTTAGTTCTTGCAATTTTTAGTCTGTTTGTAGGATCCACACTCTATCTAGTGTAATTGTGGATGTCTTAAGTCTTGTGTCATCTTGTTGCTTGTACATGGGAATCAAGGGAAAATTTTAAATTTTTTATTGTTTTTGCAAGCTTGTGTGTTCAACATTGAGCACATAACTTAAGGAAATAATTGGGTTTGTCAACTCTAAAATAGAAAATCACAACTGTACATTCTCATGATTCATGAAAAGTGGACGGAACTGGTTGTTTGAGCCTAAACTGATCAAATGATAATGAGACTCTAATTTGAAGTAAGAGAGAGAAACCTCTTAATTACTACACAGGTCAATAAGGAGGGATACATAATAATTTACAAAGGTTCAGTCAATTAGTCTTGTGATCTATCCATCTCATTATTCTCATACTCCACCATAAGAATTGGAAGTACATTACGGTTTTAATACCTTTGATTGCATCTCATGTAGATAGGACTTGCATTGCAACTATTTTCATATATTTTGCATGAAATAAAAAATTTAGATAAGTTATGCATGCACATTATCCTTAGGTGCGTGTCATTTAGTCGCATAATCATCATCTTGTAGCATCATTCACATTTTTGTGCATACAGTATATCATGTATCTTATTTCTTCTGAAACATTAAAGGTGATAAACTTGTTCCATACCTTCTGAATGCTTCAAGTATATAGTTGTGCAACAAGAAGTGAGGCCAACAAATAATTCATTGTCATTTATGGATATAAGGGCCTTAAAAAAAAGGAGAGAGAGAATTGAGAAATAAATATGAATGAGAGGGAGAAAGGAACATGTTCTCACTGCATATTAAGAAGAATAAGTACATGATGTAGTTTTCTTAGATATTCCATCTCACCTTGAGACAGAGTAATAGTGCATGCATCATTCCACCCAAATGTAGGCATTAGGGCATTTTCATTTGCATATGCATCATTTAGGCCATTTTTACTTTGTGCATGTTAGAATCGTATAATGCTTCCATTTCTTCCATGAGCTACCTATTCCATCCATCTGTTGCTTGAATAGTTAGGCCACTGTGATTTTCTCTGCATTTGTTAATATCAGGAGAGTTGCTTCCATGTAGATGGTAGTTAGGGTGAGCAACGTAGAATAGGAGATCACAAGATGCACCGAGTCTGAACCGGTGAATTTTATTATGTTAACTGCATTATATGATAGTGTTCATCGATTTTGAGGTAGATATCTTTTATGGATGATTACTGTCACCTTTAGGGTAATTATCATTCTGTGATTAGTAAGGGCCAGTTTGTGAATGTCTGGTGGGAATCATATAGTGATGTTTGTTGTGATGATCTGTTCTTTAGTTGACCCTCGCAATTCTATTCTAAAGTTTAGTTGCTCGAGGGCGAGCAATGTTCAAGCTTAGGGGAGTTTGATGCCATGACTTTGAGTCGCATTTATAGACTTGTTTTTCTTGTGTTTTATGCATTTATTGGTCATTTTGGTGGTTAATATTGCATAATTCATTTACTTTGGTCTATGAGCCTTCTAAACATCAATTCTCACTTATTTTAGTGTTTTGAGCATTATTGATTACGATAATATGTTTTATTTCGACTTATGTGGTTTTGTGTTGCAATTTCAGGAAAAATTAATATCTCCAGGTGTCGATACTATCGACAGTTGTCGATACCATCGACACGACCACAGGTTTTCAGCCGCAAGGAGCCACACAGAGTCGATACCATCGACACGGAAGTCGATGGTAGTGACTTACCATCAGGTTGCTGGCGAGAAGAGAGTCGATACTATCGACTCCAAAGTCGATACTATCGACCCCAGAAGATTCAGTGACAGAAAAGGACAAAAAGCGACGCCTAAGAGTGTCGATACCATCGACCCGCGTCGATGGTATCGAGTCAGCATCAGGCGCAGCAAAGAAAGAAAAGAATACTTGTTGATATCGCGCAAAGTCGATACCATCGACTCGTGTCGATGGTATCGACACCGTCAGATACAAGTTGGTTTCAGATCGATCTAAATCCGATGGCTGTGATATTTTTGCAACCTAACTCGGTGATTATACCTAATGACGGCGGTCAGGATCAATCCATCACGTCATTATCCGCTGCACAAGTCCCGAGAAGGTGTGGAGAGAAGAACGGAGCCCAGAAGCACGCCCCAACCGTTCCGGAAGCCGAAGAAGATGTTTTCCATCACCGAAAGGTTGTAGAGCACGCATTCCATGCCAAGGAACGCTTGGATCTTCTCCGTTCAGGGGTTTCTTCACTTATTCACGTTTTTCTCCATGTTTCCCCTTTTCTCTACCATGTTTTGCTCTGAGATGAACATGCGGGCTAATCCCCTTTGTCTTTAGGACCGGGAGTAGCTCGGGGAAGCATTGTATGACGTTTTTATCATAGTAATTCATCATTTATCTCTTAAATCCGTGGTATGATTTCATTTTCTCAAATATATTGTTGTGCTTGATCACCATAATGATAATCTAATGCCATTAATTTCTTTGAAAGAAGAATTAACGATTGAAAAGAGATGAAATTCACATTAATTAACAAATCCCTTGAACAAGGCGATGTACGGTTAATGGTGGAAACCTAGAGGACATTTCTAATGCACCTAGTTTAGGGTATAGGTTACTACGACGGTGGAACCGACCTAGACATAGGTAGTGAATTGTATCATGACAGTGGGCAATTCTGACTACAGGCCATTACCCGGATCAAGAGATGAACCTGAATTACTATATGGAAATTCATGCAATGATAACCCGTGGTGAAACCGCAATCCTAAAGATCTCCACTTGAATTGATTAAACTAAACACTTAATCAATTTCTTTATTTTATTTTGTTTTCTTTTTAAGTTTACAAAAACTCTCAAACTCTTTTAATCGGCTTAGCTGATCGCAAACAGTTAGTAGTAGTCTACTGACAGTTCAGTGTCCCTGAGTTCGACTTGGGCCTCACAAGGGCCTATACTACATTGACGCGTACACTTGCGTTCGACGCACGGTAAAAGTGTGTCAACAGACCTTATGACATTCTATGATATCCCCCTCTATAGCACCTAAGGATGGTCATCCTATGGTGGAAGTGTTGAAATCATCTTCTAACAAAACCCCAGTTCTCACCTACTGATAGCCGCCTTCTGATAGAGATCCTACACATATCAACCAACTAAACTCCCATGTTCTTCTATCAAAGAGATTCCAATTTCCATCAAATGATGGAATCTCTGTCTTTCCCTTCTAATGGGATTGTTCCTCAACAACCGATGGGGGGCCTCCATACCTCAACTAAAAAAATCTTTGAACTCTACCTACTGATGGAAAGGTTGACCCCGTCTTTCGATGGGATTCCTTCTCATGCCTTTCGATAGAACTTATGGCTTCCCAATCGGAGAAGAAAAAGCATTCCTATAACATACATGAATTTAGGTTAAGAATTTTAGACCTCCCATATTCTAGACACCTATACAACTATGTTAGTATATAGTTACCTTATCCCCTAATTTAAAATTTATTAGAATTGATTGGAGTCAAATAACATAACACGCCTATAAATATCCCGGAGGCGCTGTGGCCACGGCCTCTACGGAGACCAGGAAGTCCTTGGAGACGGGGCGCAAGATAGGCAGTGATCGACAGCAGGGGCAGAATGATGATCGACGGCCTAGGAGTCCAGAAAAGGCAAGAAGTGATGGCGCTGGCTTAAACCTAGACGCGGTTGCCTTGACCGCGGACAAACTTTGCATCCCTAACACCGGCATCATCTTCCAGTATGGCGGATTGCGGGGACCGTCCCAGGAGGGGACTCTAGCGGGGCTGTCTTCGAAGGAAGGCGGCGGCGAGCGTTTCCCAGACGCGGTAGAAGGCACACGTACCCAGGAGTTCTTTCCCCCGCTCGGAGGAAGTAACCAGGAGATGCCGACCTTCCCGATATCACATCCTGTTAGTGCATGGGGACAACACAAGTCCAACGATTCGAGTGCAGCGGCGCCAAACGGAGCTACAGATCTCTTCCTGAACAAGCTCTTCGAAGAACACCTCGACCCGGAGGCGGTCAATCTATACGTGGCGGATGGACAACCGGAGATAACTATCGATCTGATGTACGAAGAATTCTTGGTTCGCCCGTGGCAATACGCGGTTGTTGTGAAGGCTATGGGAACACAGCTAGGGTATATGACCCTCAAGGATCGTCTCCGAGCTATGTGGAGTCTCATCGGGAAGTACAACATATACGAATTGGATATGAATCACTTTGTCATCCAACTATCATGCCGGCGGGACTACGATATGGCAACGACGGGAGGTCCATGGAAGATCTTTGGCTGCAACTTAATTGTTTGGGATTGGCATCCGTCCTTTGTTCCCTCTGCTGATTTACCACGTAAGATCGTGTGTTGGGTCCGGATCTTGAACCTCCCGCTACATCTCTATGTCCAAACCATATTCAGTTGCATAGGCAAGGCCCTCGGCAGACTGGTGAAGGTCGATGACCATACTGTCAAACGCACAAGGAGCAAGTTCGCACGCCTTGCTGTCGAACTTGACACCTCTACCGAACTGGCAGCAAGTATTGTGATCAATGGACTTGATTTCGAAGTCGAGTATGAGGGATTCCCGTTCCAATGTGCGAATTGCGGTGAAGAAGGGCACACGTCTGTGCAATGTCGAGGAGGAAATAAACCACAAGAAGAGCAACGTACTAATTCTGTCCCTACGGAGGTACCGGCCGCAGAGCCCGAAAATCCATGGAGAACTCAGAAGAACCGGCGGGGCTTCCAGGGGAAACAGCAGCCTAGCAAACCCCTTGCAAGCCCTTCCACACTTATCAGGAACCAGTTTGAAAGCTTGAATGCAGAGGACGAACCGACTGAGGAAGCCACGAACATTATCCGAGATGAAAAGAAGCCGGCTGAAAGGCCCGAGGCACACAAGAACCCTAAAGTCTGGAGGAAGAAGAAGGTACCAGAGCAAATGGAAACAGCTGATCAAAAAAGAAAAGTCCTTAGGGACATCACAAACCAGTCTCAACCAGTGAAAGAAGTACCTTCGCCAGTCGAGCAGCCCCAAAAAACTCCTGAACACACAGTTGTGAACCCGGATATTGATGAGGTTATTGAAATCATCCCGGAGGATGTGGTCCCTGTTACACGGGCTGCAACACCGCACACTATATGCAGTAGAATTAGAAAACGGGACAGCGACAGTGCAGCGTCCACATCTGCCACTCCAAGGAAAGCTACGGCAGGGAAGATTTTCAAGGGGAGTGGGACGAAGATGAAGAGAGCAGGTGTTGCTAAAGCGGTTGTGGATAGCATCCGTAGAAGCCCCAGGTTGAGAGAAAGTGCAGACCCAGAAAAAAGCGTGGCCATGCTAGAAGAAGGAGAAAACTGTTGTGAAGAAAATCGGGAACCCAATGATAATCAGTCTTAATTCTCTCCTCAGAAGAAAGCTGAATTATTTTTCTAGTGGGATGTCGAAGTTGTTGTGTTGGAATGTGAGAGGGATTGGCAATGACGATACTAGCAGAGTGCTCAAAGATCTTGTCTCCAAACACAAGCCGGCTGTTACGGCTGTGTTAGAACCCCGCATTAGTGCAGACAAAGCCACTCAAACTATTAAAAAGCTTGGGTTTCCGAATTCACACCGATCTGAGGCTCGGGGCTACTCGGGTGGGATTTGGATCTGCTGGGATGCGGCTGTGTGCGACGTGCAAATTCTCAAGACACACCGCCAATTCATAACCTGCCGGGTGAATAAATCTTATATTGCTACCTTCATATATGCTAACCCCCATTTTCAGGTCCGCAATCTTCTGTGGAAGCACTTGATTGACATGGGCACTAGCTTTACTGAACCGTGGATAGTCGCTGGTGACTTCAACACTACCATCTCTCCTTCTGAAACTGTTGGATATCAAACTTATAACCATCGCCAAGCTCAGCTCTTTTCCGCTACTATGCTCGAAGCAGGTCTCACCGATCTGGGGTTTTCTGGACAAAAATTCACTTATAAACATGGCGTGAAACAGAGCAGACTCGACCGTGGCTTGGCAAACTCTGAGTTCCTCATTGCTTTTCCTGATGTTGCGGTGACTCATCTTCCCAAGGTTGAATCCGATCACTGTCCTCTCCTTATTCAAATTCAGGCGAACGTGTATAGCAAGCGCAGGTTTGTCACTAAAGCTTCTTGGGCTCAGGAGCCCTCATTCCATCCTTGCCTGGATCATCACTGGAGCAGACATCTTCCTTTCCATGAGGCTCTTGAGCACGCAAGGGAGCACATCACTGCATGGGACTCCACGCATAACAAGTAGAGAAAAGCTACCAAAGAAAGGCTCTTGCGTAATATAAATATCCTCCAAAATAACATGGCTGTTCATTATGATGTTATTTCTGACAATCTTTGTACCAAAATGGAGGATGAGCTCAAAACGATCCTCAAGCATGAAGAGGAGGATTGGAAACAAAAAAGCCATGTCAACTGGATTCGGGAGGGTGATTCCAATACCCGCTTCTACCAAGCCTATGTGAACCAAAGGAGGAGGTCCAATAAATGTCAAATTATCAAAAACCGGTCGGGGGACTGGATTACAAAAGAAGAAGACATATTTCACCTGGTCACAGAGTACTTTGTCGAGCTATTCACTTCTGCAAGCAACACCTGCCAGCAACGGATTGATTCTATCCCTGCGCGATTTACTCCGGTGGTCGGCGAGGAATTTGGCCGGCTGACCAAACAAGTCCATAAGGATGAAATTCTTGCTATTCTTAAGTCTATGGACCCTTATAAGGCGGCAGGGCCAGACGGTGTTTCGGCTCATTTCTTATTAACTCACTGGTCAGTTCTACAGGACTCTATATGGAGGACCGTTAAGGAGGCGCTGAATGATGGTATATTGAATGAACAAATGTGTAATGCTACTGTGGTTCTTATACCCAAAATTCCTAAACCAGAACGTGCAAGCCAGTTTCGCCCCATTTCTCTTAATAATACCATCCTTAAACTCTGCTCTAAAGTCATTGTTGAAAGACTGAAAAAGTGGCTACCTGGTTGGATTAACCCAGCGCAGAGCGCCTTTGTCCCGGGCAGGAAGATTTCTGATAATATAACAGCAGCTCAGGAAATTATACACTCTATGAAACGGAAGAATTCAAAGAAGACTATGGCTATTAAAATTGACCTTACTAAAGCTTATGACAGACTGGCATGGAACTTCATTGAGGATACGCTGAAAAAAGTGAAGCTCCCTAGTAATATGATTCTTTACATTATGAGCTCTATTACCAGCGGCAGTTCAACTATTGCTTGGAATGGCAGAAATTCAACCAGTTTTAAGCCAAGAAGAGGCCTTAGACAAGGTGATCCTTTAAGTCCTTACATCTTTGTGCTTTGTATTGAACGGTTAAGTCAGATGATTGAAGAACGTGTTACTTCTAAAAAATGGCATCCTATACAACTGGGAAGGAAGGGCCCGCGGATTGCTCACCTCTGTTTTGCAGACGACATCCTTCTCTTTGCCAAAGCCAATCTTACCAATATGGACACTATTCTGCACTGCTTCAGGGAGTTTGAGATGGCCTCGGGCCAAGCGATTTCTATTGAGAAGACGAGGATTTTCTTTTCTAGGAGTGTTACCCAGCAGGAAGCTATTCATATATGCGATCGAAGTGGGCTGCAACGCACCCAGGACTTGGGGAGGTACCTGGGAGTCCCGATCCTCCATTCACGGGTGAACAAGAAGACTTACAGTGAAGTTCTTGATAAGGTCACGAATAGAGTAAATTCTTGGGCTGCTAGGACCTTATCTTTAGCGGGGCGCATTTGTCTTGCCAAGAGTACCCTTGCTACCATCCCCACCTACATCATGCAAACTTCTAAGCTCCCCATGCAATTATGTGACAGGATAGATGGCGAAATTTGGCGCTTCATTTGGAGCGGTGGACGGAAAAGAAGAGGGATGCATCTTGTGTCTTGGGAAAGGCTTACGAGCAAGAAGATCCATGGTGGTCTAGGTCTTAAATCTATGCGGGATTGGAACCAGGCTCTTCTCCTTCGACATAACTGGGACGTTTGGAGTGGTAGGAAAACTCTTTGGTGCATGGCCATGCGTGACAAGCTGATGAGAAGCAATCCAGGAACTACTTCCAATCTTTCTCGCCTAGCGAGAACTGTTCTGCAGATGAATTCGTTCATGCATGATAACACTTTTCTGTGTCCTATAAGTGGGAACCATATTAATGCGTGGCAGGACAGATGGCTTCCTAGTGGTATTTATTTGAAAGACCATGTTAGTCGAGATATCCCCGATGAGCTGCGTGACTTGCAGGTGTGCAGCTTAGTAAATCTAGAAGGTCGCTGGGACCGCGATTTTCTCAATCATTGGCTCCCTGAAGGTGTTGTAAAGGAGATCCTTAATATTCAACCTCCGGTTCAAACTGAAGCCGAAGATATCTATGATTGGAATCTCAACAACGGGGGCAGCTACACGGCCAAATCTGCCTACACGGCTTTGAGGGAGGACGCTGAAATCAAAAGGCCGGGACAATGGCTGGTTATTTGGAAAGCTCAGGTGGCGGTGAAGATAAAGACCTTCATGTGGCTCGCCGCCAGTGGAGCCCTTCTTACTAATTGGGCAAGGAGAAGACGTAAGATGACCACCAATGCGGTGTGCAGTCGCTGTAATAAAGATGATGAAACCAGTCTCCATGCCTTGAGAGACTGTGACAAGGTGAAACCCGTGTGGTTACGCTTACTGGCTGGAGCAATGCCAGGGAACGCTGCACCTCTTACCCGGGACTTCTGGAACTCTTCGAATCTTGAGCAGTGGATCAGCAAAGGGCTTCGTTCTAGTGAGGTCACGAGAACTTTGTTCCTCATAGCTTGTTGGGTTATTTGGAAGCAACGTAACTTGGCGGTCTTTGAAGCCAAGGACACTCCCGTGCTACAACAGGTTAATATGATTCTGTTGGAATACAACAGAAATATCGTTGCTTGGGCTGGGAATGACGCCGTCGAGAAGCCGGACAATATGACGGTTCAAAGCTGTAGCGAGAGCAGTCAGCTTTTGTTGCATGTGGACGCCGCCTGGAAAAGGGGCAAAGGTGCTATTGCAGTAATTGTACATGATCGCAATAACCACTGGAAAGGTGGAGTTGGCCAATTGATTGCTGCGGACAGTCCTCTTCAAGCTGAATTTATGGCCATTGCCCTTGCCGCAAAGATTATTAAAACCGTCAATCTACAAAGTACTACTGTGATCACAGACTGTTTGACGGCTGTGAAGATGTTACATGAAGATTACTCTACGCATCCTAGATATGCGAGCATTATTAGGGGAATCCAACTTGTTCTGGGAGACATTGCAACTATTCGACATGTGTCGAGGAAGAACAATGGACCAGCTGATGCTTTGGCTAAGGCTCATCTACAAAAAACATGCAGAATCAAGTATTACGATGTCCCTCCTAAGGACGTCATCGATACTGGACAAATCAAGTATTGTAATGGTAGTAGTACTACCATGTTTAATTCCTTGCAAATAACTCAAATTTGTAATTTGCCTTTGAATATGCTTGCACGGGGTGAGCGAGATGAATAAAATAATTTCCCGACTTCCCTAAAAAAAAAAAAGAATAACTAGATACATTCAATAGTAAGGCTTAATGTGCCAATACACCAATAAGAGATTTATAACTCTCGTTGGACTCTCTAAAATCTTCTAGTAGGTAAAAGATGAAAGAAATTGTATATATGAAATATAGTGGCACGCTTCATTCTATAAGAGTACTAAATGCCTTTAGAGAATTCTAAGACATCCAAATAATGAAATACAATATCAAATGTTTCCAAAATGTTAAATTGGGGTTAAACTAGATTTTTTGGTTCCCTAGTTTGCTTGCTTATCATGTTTGAGGTCAATTGGAGGCAATGCACCCTAAATTGATCAAGTAAGATAAACATATAGTGTAGTTAAGAAATTAATGGAATTTATGTCACACTTCAATTATTATAATTCCTTTCTATTTCATATATCATGGTCTAGGTTCTAAACTGCACAGGGTCTTACAATATTTTGATTAGGGTTTTGGGAGAATTTCATTGTATGGTTGTAGGCTCATAATTTTCATCTGTCTCCTAATGCCCCGGGCATTATGAAAGTAACAATTTTGCTTGTTATTTTCTCTTTGTAGTAACAATTCTACTCATTTTCCATTTTTTCGAGCTATTACTCTTGTCGAATGGAGGCCAAAGGGAAAAGTTCTCAAAGTCACTTTCCATGCCTCTTTGACAACCACACACAAAAACCATGTGTTTTCACCACTATAAACCCTATCTTGTTTATCTACCCATAAACTTTTGTATACCCTACTACACATAGAATCCTTGATTACCATGCATCAATGTGGTAGCAAGTTGATCCCAAAATTCTTTGCTCGACATTGGAGCCTCATGGAACCTATGCATGCCACTTTGATGAAATTCATTACACATGAGCCATAATCAATACTCCCTTAGGGCTTATATGTAATTAGTTAATTGTTAATTTTACTCATTATCTCTCCTGACAAGATCCTCTTACATATGCCTTTTGATGATTGTTAAAAATCAAATTGTGTGACTCCCAATTAGTCAAACTGCTTCTAAGCTCCTCTTGCGGTTGGTGGAACTTTTGAGATCGTTAGTTTTACAAATTTACTTATCTAACCTCGTTCATTTCTAGTTCATTATCTAGTAGATCCTTGGTGGTTATAAACATGTCTTTGATTCTAACCATGTTGGTGCTTCTTACATTGTATCAAACATTCATCTATGTTCATTGGATGCCTTCCCTGCCTTCATGGAATTATCACTCAACTTTTGTGCTTTGAGTTTCTGCTCTGCTACATGAACTTTTGTTCTTTGATCTGACCTATCTAGACCGTGATCTTAGTCTCACTTGGATCGTGGGTTTGCAAGGTACCCCAAGAGACTGGACACCCATTGTGAGGAGGAGTAGAGGGGTGAGTTCCACCCTATTGTTGGGCTTCACTTGATCTCTGGTAACGGCAAGAAAGTGGGGGAAAACAATCCACCCTTGAATTTCTTTATTCTCCGGCGTTCTCACGAACTTCCAGTCTATCCCTCATGGTAATTTGATCAACAAATTTCTTGTCTTACAATACTCATGCAAATTTTGTATAGTTATGCTCTGTCACATCCTATTAATTGCAATCATATTAAGGGTCATATAGGTCATTTTCCATTTATATTCAAATGGAAAAATAACTTGTAAAATCCATATTAAATTATAAAAGAATCATAAAAATATAAAATTATATGTTTTTGAAATCAGAAATTTATGCTCGACCTTTTCATATGGGTTTTAAAATCCAATTCAAAGATCCTTAAATATTTATCTAGGAGTTTTTAATAATAATGGATTCCATTATTTAACATCAATATCTTAATCTTACAAATTAGGTGTTGGAGTTTTGAACCTGACTTCAGGAGTCACTTATGGGTAACTAGGGTTGACCGTGAGGTATGTTCTCTCTCTAGATTTTATTTGCACATTTAATGGCTAAATCCTAATTGGTTAATATTTTAGGCATATTTATATTGACACTCCTTTTTTGTATATTATTGCAATCTATTATCAAATATTGAAAATTATTCATGGAATTCTCTGTTATTCATTACTGGAAGCATATTGCTCTTTTATATGAGTTATATGTGACTCCATATTTCATGTTTTGGATGTTATCATCCCTTTAGTACATGAATATAAAATTGGACTACACAATGATATTTCCTACTCTATTTGCATGTGAGATTTGGACTAGTGATATCTATAGTATTTTAACCATGTTTTAGGCATAGAAGTTTTATTCCTCCCGCCAGCCACTGGATTTTATTCCCATGCCACATGATATATTTATAGGGATTGAGGTTTATCTTTTTCCAGACTCTAGGGTTTTATTCCCCGTGCCATCTTTTATTTGTTGGCAACTAAGGATTTGTTCCTCATTCCATGGCTACTTGTTTAAGGTTCTCTATGTTGGGTTTTGGAGGAGGCAGAGAAGCAGCGGAAACAAAAAATTTTCTCCCCAAACCCGGAACAAAAGGAATCGCATCAACATCTATATAATAGGAAAGATGGTTTGTGAATCATACCTTGTCCCGAGGCTTGCTCGGCGACAGTACCACGCGCCTTGCACGGTCTTCACCTCCGGTCTTGGACGGTGTCTGTGCAGCTCCTGGTCGCACCGGTACTGAAGACTCCTCCTCCTACCGGACTGTCGGATGACAGTTGTCCTCCTGAGCAGCACTGACCTCCCGCCTCTGAAGTAGTCCACACGGACCACCTGGAACTCCACTCTCCTTGTCCCACAAGGAAGTGGAAGGAGTCGCACCCTCCTGTTGACGTACTAGTCTCCAACACACTCTCCTGC
This sequence comes from Alisma plantago-aquatica, assembly GCA_963693085.1. NCBI lineage: Eukaryota > Viridiplantae > Streptophyta > Magnoliopsida > Alismatales > Alismataceae > Alisma > Alisma plantago-aquatica. The sequence continues at coordinate 1,872,071,873 of OY856409.1, read as the reverse complement.
TGTCAATTGCAACTGTAGTTGTCCTTCCCTTGCTGCACCTCCCTTTGCGGGAAGCACTTGCTCGGGCTCTCTCTCGGTTACCAAAACCAGAGAGAACGACAACTTTGCAGAGCAATCAACTTGCACTGAGTTGTTCTCTGAGAAGCCCCCAATACCCCTATATATATAGGCGGGTCATGGGACAGGGTTCTCTATGACCGGAAATACGGGACTAAAGCAGGAGTAGAAGGGTTCGAGAATTTTTCACAAAAACCAACCGGTTCGCAACTTGAAATGATCGATTCACAACTGAACCGATCGGTTTGGCCATTGAGTTGATCGGTTGGACCTGAGCCAATCGGTTGGGGCACTCCAACTGATCGGTTGGTGCCCTGAACCGATCGGTTCATAGTCCTAATCCGGCTCAAAAAGACTTTCCTTGTTTCGTTCCCAATTGGTATCGAATACCAATGTTATTCCCAATCGAATTGGGCAATTTGAAACCAAAGGAAAATTCTTGCCGACATGACTTTTCCCAACTGATCGGTTGCACTAGTTGAGCCGATCGGTTCAACCCTTGAACCGGTCGTTTCAACCTGGGCATGAGCTGATCGGCCTGGACACTCCAGCTGACCGGTTCAGCAACCTCAGCAGACCGGTTCATCACATGAACCGATCGGTTGGGAGCACAGGTTGGGCAAAATCAGTCAATTGCGATTTCAATCAATCCGATACTCCAATCAATGCGTCCAACACCTTGAACCATACGATATTGAGCCATCGACTGATTGAGTGTTTAATTGAACTACTAAACTCCTTTAGTAATCAATCTAAACATTGCTTTGTGGACAAAACTCCTCTTCCAGGTTAAATCCTATGTGTGTGACCCTGCAGGTCCATTTCACGTTGGCAGTGAAAGTCCATAACACTTATGACTTCACAAGCAAAGAGCGGTGCCTAGTCACACATCAGTGCTACCCAAGTGAAAGTAGAAAGTTGGAGAACAACTTTCATCCTACAATCTGTGAATGGTGTTACAGTGAATGTATAATTCCTTTGTCACTGATATCCAGAATGAACTCGAGGCATGGAACAATCATCCTTTCAATGTTAATTCATTTCCTTGATCTCAGAGTAGACCGAGTGAGATGTGTATGACATCAATATCACATATTGATTCACACGTGCATGTGCATGCCTTTCTCAATCCTACTCATCAAGTGGCCAAGGATATCAAACTCCCTTAGGAGGGACAAATCCCATATCTATCACTCACCCCTCAAAAGTCCCATGTGTCAAAGCCACCCAATCATCACCTTTATAACAACCCATGTTTCAGGACTGTGTTTGATGATGTCAAAGTGTACCCAACGACATGTGTTGAGTGCAGTGATTTCAGGTCTAAGAATCACACTCACCACCATCACTGTGAGAGCTGACTGTGACTACCATGTCATGGTTCCATGTGTCACTCTCACGGTGGGTCTGTCTGGTACCTTGTTCTCTAACAAGTACCTATGTGCTTGGTTTGATATCACCATATCATGACTAATGAGATTCTGTCATCAACCAACACACAATCTAGTCTTTAGTGTTATTGATGTCTATGGTTATTTCCACAATAACAACCGACTAGGGACTATACAAGAATGTATACTCTTAACATTCGTATGATCTCATCGTTTAGGTCCTTAACCTAAAAGCATACATCATTGAGTAAAACAATCTTTAGACATCTATCATGTTACACCATCATCTCAGAAATAGTTTAAACATATAGATTGGAAATTGCCTTTATTATTATTCAAATCATTTTCAAAGTATCCCATTACAATCATCATATGACTTGCTCTATGGGCATACATACCAACAGACTCCCACTTGCACTTAGAGCCAGTCACCAAGGAAACACAGTCCTTGTGACCTAGCATGACCATCATGCTTCTGCTGAGAAAGGGCCTTAGTCAGTGGATCAGCTATGTTGTCTTCAGTTGGTACTTTGCAAATCTTCACATCTCCTCGCTGTACGATCTCTCGTATGAGATGGAAGCGCCGCAGTATGTGCTTGGACCGCTGATGTGATCTGGGCTCCTTAGCTTGTGCAATAGCTCCATTATTGTCACAATAAAGCTCAATTGCATCACAGCTACTGGGAACTACACCAAGTTTAGAAATGAACTTCCTGATCCACACAGCCTCCTTTGCTGCATGCGAAGCAGCAATATACTCGGCCTCTGTAGTAGAATCGGCAACTGTTTCTTGCTTGGAACTCTTCCAGCTCACATCTCCATTATTAAGGCAAAACACAAATCCTGACTGCGATCTGTAATCATCTTTATCGGTTTGGAAGCTTGCATCGGTGTAACCCTTTACAACCAGCTCTTCCTCGCCGCCGTACATAAGAAATTGATCCTTAGTCCTTCGCAAGTACTTGAGGATGTTCTTCACGGCTGTCCAGTGAGCATCCCCGGGATCTGACCGGTACCTGCTCGTCATGCTTAGAGCATACGAGACATCTGGGCGTGTGCACAACATAGCGTACATGATGGATCCAATGGCTGATGCATATGGGATCCCATTCATACGCTCCCTCTCTTCACACGATTGGGGACATTGAGCACTAGAGACGGTAACTCCATGTAGCATAGGGACGTTGCCTCTCTTTGAGTTCTCCATGCTGAACCGCTTCAGCACCTTGTCAATGTACGTGCTCTGACTTAGTCCGAGAAGCCTTCTAGATCTATCTCTATAGATCTTAATTCCTAGAATATAGGATGCTTCTCCTAAATCCTTCATTGAGAAAGTTTTCCCAAGCCAAGTCTTTACCTTCTCTAAGGCTAAGACATCATTCCCCATCAAAAGTATGTCATCCACATACAATATGAGAAATGTGGTCGAGCTCCCACTAAACTTCTTGTACACACAAGGTTCATCTTCATTTTGAATAAAGCCAAACACTTTGACTTCTTCATCAAATCAAAGATTCCAACTCCGAGATGCTTGCTTCAATCCATAGATTGACCTTTGCAGTTTACAGACTTTATTGGCATTCTTTGGATCTACAAAACCTTCAGGCTGTGTCATGTACACATCCTCATGAATATTCCCGTTAAGGAATGAGGTTTTAACATCCATCTTCCAAATCTCATAGTCATAATAAGCTGCAATAGCAAGCATGATCCTGATGGACTTAATCATGGCAACTGGAGAAAAGGTTTCGTCATAGTCAACACCTTGAATTTGTCGAAAACCCTTTGCAACCAATCTACCTTTATAAGTTTGCACATTGCCATCCATGTCGGTCTTTTTCTTGAAGACCCACTTGCACCCTATGGGTTTTACCCCTTCGGGTGGTTCCACCAAAGTCCATACTTTGTTGGAGTACATGGATTCCATCTCGGATCTCATGGCTTCTAGCCATTTCTCAGAATCTGGTCCCTCCATAGCCTCTACGTAGGTAGTTGGATCATCATCTATGATCAACTCTCCACCTTCCTGAGTTACAAGGTATCCAAACCTCTCATGTTCAAGGCGAGTCCTACTAGATCTACGAGGTCCTTGTGTTACCTGAGGAGACTGAGATTCCACAACACCTTGTGAATCTCCATTTTCCTCTGGTACATTTACCGGTTCAATGTTTTCTTGTTGGGCTTGAACCTCTTCAAGCTCTACTTTCCTCCCACTGTTTCCTTTGGAAATAAATTCCTTCTCTAGGAACACAGCTGTCCTGGCAACAAACACTTTGTTGTCAGTAGGGTGGTATAAATAGTATCCCCTCGTTTCCTTGGGGTATCCAACAAAATAACATTTATCGGATTTGGGTCCAAGCTTATCAGGAAACATTTTCCTAACGTAAGCCTCACAACCCCAAATCTTCAGAAAAGACAAATCGGGACGCTTCCCAGTCCATATCTCATATGGTGTCTTTTGAACCGATTTAGATGGCACACAGTTAAGAGTAAACGCGGCGGTTTCAAGAGCATGACCCCAGAAGGAAATCGGAAGATCAGCAAAACTCATCATTGATCGCACCATATCTAACAATGTGCGATTCCTTCTTTCAGACACACCATTATGCTGTGGTGTTCCAGGCGGAGTCCATTGTGATACAATACCACGGGCTCGCAGAAGGTCCTCAAACTCCTGGCTCAAGTATTCTCCACCTCGATCGGAACGAAGTGCCTTAATACTTTTACCAAGCTGGTTTTGTACTTCATTCATGAAATCCTTGAACCTTTGAAGGGTTTCTGACTTATGCTTCATCAGGTACACATAGTCATACCTACTGAAGTCATCAGTAAAGGTAATGAAGTACTGATACCCACCTCTGGCATTAGTTCTAAAAGGCCCACATACATCAGTATGTATGAGTCCTAATAGATCACTAGCTCTTTCACCTTTACCAAAAAAGGGAGTCTTGGTCATCTTGCCCAACAAACAAGATTCACATGTCTCTATTGATTCATAATCAAAAGAGTCTAGATAACCATCTTTATGGAGTCTAGAAATGCGCTTCTCATTTATGTGCCCTAGACGACAATGCTAGAGATATGTTTCGTTTGAGTCGTTGAGTTTTTGCCTTTTGGTGTTTACGTTGTATACACTTGTCTCCAAGTCTATCAAGTATATACCATAAGACATAGGGGCACTTCCATAAAAGATCCCATCTTTAGAAATGGAACACTTTCCATTCTTAATAAGAAATTCAAATCCATCTTTGTCCAAACAAGAGACGGAAATGATGTTCCTATTTATGGCAGGTACATAATAGCAGTTCTTCAACTCTATTATTAGCCCACTAGGTAGAGTTAACTCATAGGTTCCTACGGCACTGGCGGCAACTCTTTCCCCATTAGCAACACGTAGTTCAACCTCGCCTTTCCCCAAAGGCCTACTTCTCTTAAGATCCTTCACATTTGAACAAATGTGAGATCTGCATCCGGTATCAAGTACCCATGATGAAGAAGTAGTAAAGTTAATCTCTATCATGTATACACCAGAAGTAGAGATCTCTATCTCCGACTTCTTCTTCCATTGTCCCTTCCATCCTCTCCATGTAGAAGAAATTGGTTTGGCGAGAGAACACTTCTCTCCTTTACCTACTTTCTTCTTCACCAACGCATTAAGTGTACATAGAGTGGATTCTAAGGCTCCTGGTATATCTGGATTGTGCAGAACACTTCTCACAGTCCTCAACCAGTCATGGAATTTATTCTCAATTAATTTTCCCATTTTAAAAGATGATTCTTTTGCCATTCTACAAGAGAAAATTTGCATTTGTCAAAACCTTTTGATTTGATTTGAATAAAATTTGACGATAGTTAATTAGGCCTTTAATTAATTACCGCTCCCACTATTCTGACTCAAATTGATAGCCCTCACCATCAATTCGGAAGATTGCAGCGTACAATCTTCTAGTGGGTCAAGATCCTGAAATCCTCTGAGCCATGGACCAGCTTGGTCTGTCACCCACAACTCAGATCTTCCAGGTAGGCAACTCTTGCCAATTGCATCATATGCAACTCTTGAAAGATGTCATATGCAACTCCTTACAATGATCATCTCCATGCCTCAAGGCGCTAGATCCTATCTAGGTCACCTTGTTAAGTCCAACCCAAAGCCAACACGATGAACATGCACCCTGCTTGGGCAGACCCACATATTCATCCTTCACGCTTCCACAAGATAGACGGTGCACCACGCTTGGGCGTGCCCACACTTGGTCGATCAAGCTTTTCACGTGTGTCGCATTTGGAAGGCATCTAAAACTTAATATTTAATGAGGGATTTTGTTTTATATACATATACATATCCAATCACCACAATATATAGTATGTATCATATACATGCTATATCCCACAGAAAACATTAATAAACGATAAAAAGCAATGATTATGGCCATCCTATTTGTGATTCCTCGAGCCAAGAGGAATCACGGTCATCTAGGTCTATATCACATGCAACCTTTACAAGATGAAATTTGTGTCTGCCTTTATGGGTTTGATCAGCTCATCTCCATGACTGATCGGCTCGCCATCAGGTAGGTTGTTCGGGTGCCACCAGCCGATCGACTGGCGCCTTCAGCCGATTGGTTCACCGGTCATCGTGCATCTCCTCAGGTCGCCACCCGATCATCTCGTTCCTCGAACCGGCCATCTGGATCACCAACCGATCAATTCACTCCTTGAACCGATCGTCTTCAGGTTGTCCTCCGTTCTTTGACATAACAGGAAATAAAATCTATCCTATTTTACAATTGAATTGTGAAACCCCGAGTTACATTCGGGGGGAGCAAAGGTAGTAAAAGAATTCTCGAATTATTTCGAGTTACATCAGGAATATGAGAAAGGGAATCGGTGCGCAGACCGAGATGCAAGAAACCACACAAACAACCACACACAGATATAGGGGTTTATAGGCCATAATCATGCTACACATCCACCACAAAACTCGTTTAAGGGCGACGTGTATCGAGTGCATTAATATTACATATCATATATGTATATTAGGGATTTGTGGATTGGACATGTATAAAGCCGATATTATTCGCATCGCATGCAATAAATAAAGGCGACAAACCAAAATCGATCATATCGATAATCCTAAAATATAGATAGGTTGACGTGGCTCTGATACCACTGTTGGGTTTTGGAGGAGGCAGAGAAGCAGCGGAAACAAAAATTTTTCTCCCCAAACCCAGAACAAAAGGAATCGCGTCAACATCTATATAATAGGAAAGATGGTTTGTGAATCATACCTTGTCCCGAGGCTTGCTCGGCGACAGTACCACGCGCCTTGCGCGGTCTTCACCTCCGGTCTTGGACGGTGTCTGTGCAGCTCCTGGTCGCACCGGGACTGAAGACTCCTCCTCCTACCGGACTGTCGGATGACAGTTGTCCTCCTGAGCGGCAGTGACCTCCCGCCTCTAAAGTAGTCCACACGGACCACCCGGAACTCCACTCTCCTTGTCCCACAAGGAAGTGGAAGGAGTCGCACCCTCCTGTTGACGTACTAGTCGCCAACACACTCTCCTACTGTCAATTGCAACTACAGTTGTCCTTCCCTTGCTGCACCTCCCTTTGCGGGAAGCACTTGCTCGGGCTCTCTCTCAGTTACCAAAACCAGAGAGAACGACAACTTTGCAGAGCAATCAACTTGCACTGAGTTGTTCTCTGAGAAGCCCCAATACCCCTATATATATAGGCGGGTCATGGGACAGGGTTCTCTTTGCCCGGCAATACGGGACTAAAGCAGGAGTAGAAGGGTTCGAGAATTTTTCACAAAAAGCAACCGGTTCGCAACTTGAAATGATCGGTTCACAACTGAACCGATCGGTTCGGCCATTGAGCCGATCGGTTGGACCTGAGCCGATCGTTTGGGGCACTCCAACCGATCGTTTGGTGCCCTGAACCGATCGGTTCATAGTCCTAATCCGGCTCAAAAAGACTTTCCTTGTTTCGTTCCCAATTGGTATCGAATACCAATGTTATTCCCAATCGAATTGGGCAATTTGAAACCAAAGGAAAATTCTTGCCGACATGACTTTTCCCAACTGGTCGGTTGCACCAGTTGAGCCGATCGGTTCAACCCTTGAACCGGTCATTTCAACATGGGAATGAGCCGATCGGCCTGGACACTCCAGCTGACCGGTTCAGCAACCTCAGCAGACCGGTTCATCACATGAACCGATCGGTTGGGAGCACAGGTTGGGCAAAATCAGTCAATTGCGATTTCAATCAATCCGATACTCCAATCAATGCGTCCAACACCTTGAACCATACGATATTGAGCCATCGACTGATTGAGTATTTAATTGAACTACTAAACTCCTTTAGTAATCAATCTAAACATTGCTTTGTGGACAAAACTCCTCTTCCAGGTTAAATCCTATGTGTGTGACCCTGCAGGTCCATTTCACGTTGGCAGTGAAAGTCCATAACACTTATGACTTCACAAGCAAAGAGCGGTGCCTAGTCACACATCATTGCTACCCAAGTGAAAGTAGAAAGTTGGAGAACAACTTTCATCCTACAATCCATGAATGGTGTTACAGTGAATGTATAATTCCTTTGTCACTGATATCCAGAATGAACTCGAGGCATGGAACAGTCATCCTGTCAATGTTCATTCATTTCCTTGATCTCAGAGTAGACCGAGTGAGATGTGTATGACATCAATATCACATATTGATTCACACGTGCATGCGCATGCCTTTCTCAATCCTACTCATCAAGTGGCCAAGGATATCAAACTCCCTTAGGAGGGACAAATCCCATATCTATCACTCACCCCTCAAAAGCCCCATGTGTCAAAGCCACCCAATCATCACCTTTATAACAACCCATGTTTTAGGACTGCGTTTGATGATGTCAAAGTGTACCCAACGACATGTGTTGAGTGCAGTGATTTCAGGTCTAAGAATCACACTCACCACCATCACTGTGAGAGCTGACTGTGACTACCATGTCATGGTTCCATGTGTCACTCTCACGGTGGGTCTGTCTGGTACCTTGTTCTCTAACAAGTACCTATGTGCTTGGTTTGATATCACCATATCATGACTAATGAGATTCTGTCATCAACCAACACACAATCTAGTCTTTAGTGTTATTGATGTCTATGGTTATTTCCACAATAACAACCGACTAGGGACTATACAAGAATGTATACTCTTAACATTCGTATGATCTCATCGTTTAGGTCCTTAACCTAAAAGCATACATCATTGAGTAAAACAATCTTTAGACATCTATCATGTTACACCATCATCTCAGAAACAGTTTAAACATATAGATTGGAAATTTCCTTTATTATTATTCAAATCATTTTCAAAGTATCCCATTACAATCATCATATGACTTGCTCTATGGGCATACATACCAACACTCTAGACCTACTTTAGATGATTCTACTCTTCATTTATCTACATGCACTTCCTATATATTGATATATGTGGTTTAGAAGGCAAAAAAATCTCGATTCATGACTTTGTTTCTCTAGTGGATAATTCCCCAATACATAATGCATATCAATTTTTACTCATTCTTTTGATAAGATTCTTATTGATCTTACCTAAATGCTAGTAGTGTCCTCTTACTTTGAGAACACCCTTTTTGAGCTTATGGTCTTTATAATGCACTAACTATGATATAAATGCATAAACCCAATGTAGACTAATGCCTACCCTTTTGTATCCTATGTTTTGGGTGTTGTTCCTTAAAACCACCCAATTGTAGGTACATTATAGGTTCATAACTCACGAAGAGATTGTGCCTGATTTTTTGTCTTGAGCACATCTTGGAATGGCCTAGTTTCCCACTGCTAAGGGACTCGTATGTAAATAGATGTAACACTTAACACTTTTGATCTGTATTATCACTATATTAAGGTGAAGAATAATGTATGTGGGATTTGTAAATGAATTAGTTATGTTATTTTGCTGCTTTGTTACTACATAGATCTTTTTATCATACCATTTGAGTGTATCCCATATTGGGTCCCACTATTTACAATATGCTATAAGAGCCTAAGCAGTCAATGACTTGACAATTTGAAATTATCCTATGTAGTTCCTTAGTTAGGTAGTTAAGTAACCCTATATAGGTTGTTATATGTTTATCCCTGAGTCATAGAATACCAACTAGGGTTTCAATACCTAACTAAATTTGTCACCTCCACTCATCAAACTACCTATGTGGCTGATATTTAGTATTCAGTAACCCCAATCACCCCTACCCTACTTTTGGAAGTGGAAATGTCACTATATAAGACTTGACTCTTATAGAATTTAATTCCAATGCCTTATCTTCTAGGAAGTTATCTTGAGAACTATGAAGTGTAGGTTTACTTGAATAGTCACAGCTAGGATTGACTCTAGTTCTCACCTTAAACCCTTTCCTTTGTTATGATTCTAGCTTGACTCAAATACATACACTTTGAGGTACTTGGCATGCATGGATGACAAACAAAAAAAAACTAATTTAAGTTTTCAAATTGAGATGTTCCCTTTGATACTACGTGATAAATTGATCCCACTATAATTAGATATGTCTTGTTCAACATGGACTATCCCAGCATAAATATGCCTCAATCAATCTATCTAAAGGATAGATACCATCCTCATTGAGCGGGATATGCCCCATGCATGAGGGTCGGTGGATGAAATATATTACTTTAATAAAATATTCTTAGGAGTTCACCTCTTTCATCCCCATGGTGAATTAGATAATCTACTTATTAATATGAATGAGTGGTGCGAAGATGTTTGTAAACTAGAAAGTTAGAAGAAACCATGATTCTTTCCCATAATGTTGGATGACCATATGACTCTACAACGTTTTGATAAGAGGTGGTAGAAATTATTATTAGTTTGATATGGAGAATGGTGGATGCCATGCTTTACTAGGATCTATTATAATTAACCATGTGTAATAGGAGACATGTTTCATCTCATATTTCAATAGGTTGGGAATATTTTGGTATGTTCTCTTAGTTGTATTAATGATTAGATTCTTCTACTAGAGTAAAGTGATGATGCAATAGTATTAGGTGTGAAGTGTAGTTGGATGAGGTTGACTTAGTTATCAGATCGATTTTAAGCACCATTTTTAGTTTCCCTTCATAATTTTTTCATCGTCAAACTTATTTTCATTATTAAAATATATGTCCAAATAGAAAAGCTTTTGTATTTTCTCAATAGTTTCTAGAACTGAGTCACCACTATAAGGAAGCTTGAGTAGTAGAGAAACCTTTCTTGCGAAGAAATCGTGTTTGGCATTATCAACACTGATACCTTAGTACCAAGTGTGATGTAGTGAGTACGAAGGAGGTTTTCATATACAAGACCTAGATGATCCACCCTTGTTGTCCATGTAGAATATTATCTAGGATATATTAATCCTTTTATGGGATGAAGTCTTGTATACTTTATACTTAAGAAGTGTACATTAGTTCAAGTACCATTTGAATATATAGTTTCCACATGTAGTATATGAGTAATTCCATGCATGATGTAAAACAAATGTTGATACCACCTAATCTAAGTTAGTAAGTACCCCTTGTTAATTTTACCATCATGAATGTTACTCGAATAATTAAAACTTTAAAAATGTATCTCCATTTATCTTAAAAAGAGGAACATAAGTTAGGTGAAGTGTTATGTTAGGAAGAAAAAGAAAAGAAGAAGGATAATGACTCCTACCCTAAACTCTCAAATTAATGATCTATTACCCAAATTTCTTCAAATGAAATGGTAAGGATAAATCTACCCTAGAAGATAGGCCAAAAATAGTATGGATGTTGAAATTTATGAATGTGCATTCTTCTTTACGATTGTAATAAACTAAGGTGAAATGAATTAAATACACATCAGTTTCACATCAATTAAAACTTTTATAATATAATGTGTATACTTATATCATGGATAGATAATTCAATAAGTAACATTCAATACACAATAATGATCAAATGTGTATGGTAAAACTTGTTTCCAAACACAACCCAAAATAGTATACATTAACATTAATATGCTTAGTGGGCTATATGAAATGTTTTATTCATGGACATTAGATAAGGTAAGTAAAACTTATAAATACATGAAACTTATGATATAACCCAAATTTGGAAAGGAAAATAAAAGAAAAATATGTGTATTATACCAAAATAGTAAATGTACACTTAAAGTTTAATAAAATTAATAGTTATAAGAGGAGATAATAATTATGATAATGGTAATAGTAATTTGATGATACATGATGAGTTCATTATTTTTAAACAAGCATTGTCTTACAACTTAGTGTTTGTAATCTGAGTAATTCCAAAGCAGGTCCTAGTTATAGAAATATTGATCATTCATGCTTAGGCGGTGAAAATTATATGAGGTAGAAAAACCTACTGACCAAATGTGTGCAAAAAGAAGGTGATTTTGAATGTGTTAGGTAAATGGTGAAACCACCATATGTGATAGAAACCTTAATGAATACAAAACTATTAGTGTAACACTAAAAGTTGGTGTAGCATCCCTATCCCAACTTTTAAACATTAGAAGAATAAAGGAGAGTCAATGGCAAGAGTAATTTAGCTTCACCTTTGAGAAGCACTATGAGTAAGACATGGGGTAGTATAATGTGGCCTCCTACATATGACAATCATAGTTGTGTGGCTTTTGGGGAAAAAATCCAATTCAAGGGGTGGATCATTGTAACATGTTGGCTAAATTGGACATTAGCATGCCCTTTGTTTTGATGATGACAAACATTTCATTCTTATGAATATAATGTGCTACTTGAGTATTTTAGGGTTCAAGAAGATGAGGAGATTGTACTAAGTGGATAGTTGAATATGAATGCACTTAAATGTTTAATATTTTCATGAATGTACACAACATAAAACCTTATACAAGTATATAATGTACAAGTACCTAGAAGTCATGTAAAATCAAGCGTTATATTTTCCCTATCCACCCTAAACCCTATGTTACACTCACATGAATACTTTAGAGTTGATAGGTTTCATATGAGTCATCAATAGGACTTCACATACATTGAAAATCCTTGCAAAAAGTCCTTCTTGGTCGACAAAATTGTCAACCAAGAATCACTTGGTCAAAGACTCAGACAACCAAGAGGATAACTATGCAAATCTTTAGTTCTGAGTCAATTTCAGTCGACAATATTGTCGGTCGAGATATAGCCCTTGTAATAGGTTTAAACAAGAGAGATAGGCATATAGATGTTAGAGACAGTTGAACCAACACAGTCATCTAGATGACAATATTGTGGATCGAGAGTCATCCAGTCGACAATATTGTTGACCAAAAAAAGTTCTGGAAACTTTGCATTTAACGAATATTTTAGTCGTTGCAACCCAAATACTTTCTACCTAACTGCTAGTTAAGCACTAAAAACACTCCAAACACTCTCTAGAATGTCCCTAATCACTTGTAAACTATTCCTATACATAGGATAGGCCTTAGGACACCCAAATCATCACTTGTATACAACAATACACAAGTTACACTTGAGCATTCACTCTCGAGAACAACAAGGTTGAGAATCACTTGCTATCTTCTTCCTTGTGCTCCAAAGTTGTTTCCTATAAATACTATCTCCTAGACACCACACAAAAACGTCCATATTAAGTGGATAGGAGGTATAAACACTTAATATAGGAATCAAGGCGTTGTACTTCATTGGTTAAGTATTTCTTTCTTCTAGTATATTTCTTTTGTATTATACTTTGTTCTCCTTAACTACTCCTAGTATTGGAGGCTATCGAAAGGATTTTTCTTGGAACCATTTCAAGTAGGTGAAGGTTTCTCTAAGGTGTGCTTGAGATTACTTCAACAAGGTTGCTTCAAAGGAGGTTGGAGCTACTTCTAGGTGAAGGCTACCTCAAGATGGTGGAGATACTTCAAGGAAGTGAAGGTTGCTCCAAGGTGTGCTTGAGGTTACTTTAAGAAGGCTTCTTCAAAGGAGGTTGGAGCTACTTCTAGGTGAAGGCAACCTCAAGATGGTGGATCTACATCAAGGAAGTGAAGGCTTCTCCAAGGTGTGTGTGAAGTTACTTCAAGAAGGCTGATTCAAAGGAGGTTGGAGCTAATTTTAGGTGAAGGCTATCTCAAGGTGGTGGAGCTACTTCTAGGAGAAGGCTATCTCAAGGTGGTGAAGCTACTTCAAGGTGGTGCGGGCTTCTCCAAGGTTTCTTGAGGATAGTTTAAGAAGGCGGCTTCAAGGAGGTTGAGGCTACTTCAAGGTGAAGGCTACTTCAAGGAAGGTGATTGTATTTTGGTGTAACATCTATGCGAGGTAAATAAAATAAATTACTGTCAACATCCCAAATTGGAGACAATTAGGTAGTGTACTGACAACCTTTGATTCAAAGGTTGGAAACACTCTAAACCTAAGTGTCTTCTTTGTTTCCTCCTCCTTCTTTGCTTTAAGTTTTTAATTGAACTTTAAAGTACCAAAAGATCTATTCACCCCCTATAGATCTTTCAATTGGTATCAGAGTAGGTATTCAAGGAGCCTTAACCAGTCTTGAATGGGGGACGGTGTACTTCACAACCTCAACCTTGAAGGAACTTACGTGAACCAGTCATCACCTTTTGATGGAAGAAACTATACTTATTGGAAAATAAGGATGCAATTTTACTTCCCAGGGATCAACCTAGACCTTTGGAGGATGGTTTCCTTGCCTTATGAGCTTCCTAGAATGGAGTTTGCAACATGGAATCCCGTAACGGTAAAGCAATTTCAATTGAATGCAAAAGTGGTAAGCATATTATATTTTTCTATTTCTATTGGTGAGTTTAGTAGGATATATTCATGTGAGACTACTTATGAAATATGGCATAAACTTACAATTACACATGAAGGTACAACTCAAGTCAAGAATACCAAAATTAACATGCTTAAAAAAAGTTTGAACAATTCCATATGCAACCTAATGAGTTTATTAGTGAAATGTATGCAAGGTTTTCTTCTATTGTTAATAGCTTGAATGCATTGGGTAAGTATACAGGTGAGTAAGATCAAGTTTCCAAGATTCTTACATAATTGTCTCCAAAGTACAAGCCAAAGGTGGCGTCCATTGAAGAAGCCAATGACCTTACCACTTTGAAGATGCAGCAAATCATCGGCAATCTAGAGACTCATTAAGTTACACTTGATCAAGAAGAAAGATTGGCAACCAAACACAAAAAGGAGAAAAGGAAGTACATTGCATTTAAGGTAGAAACTAAAGGTATCACTCAAGAAAGTAATGAAACAAGTGAAGAAGATAGTGAAAAGGAGGAACTCATTGTAAATGGTAACCAATATAGAAGATTTAAATCTAACAAAAATTATGGTATTTCTTCCTCTTCTTCCCTTAGGTGCTTTAAATGTGGAAAGAAAGGACATGTAAAGAATGATTGTCCTAAAGTCAAGAAAGGTAAGAAATCCTCCTTTAAGAAGAAAGAAAAATCCTACAAAGCATCTTGGGATGGGTCAAGTGATGATATCTAGAGAGGAGAAGAAGAAGTAGAATGTCTATGGCTAAAGAAAACAAGGTGAGTTGTCTTATTGTAACAACAGATGAAGACGGAAATGAGGCAAGTCCTTTTTATTTATCTAAGGAAGAGATAGTTAATAGACTAGAAGAACATCATGATAATATGTTGACGATAAAAGGAAAGTGAGGAAGCTTACAAAAACTAATTATGACTTGCATGCTAAAATATATGATCTTACTTCTAAAAATGAAAATCTTATGTCTGAAAAAGACACCATGAAATCATCTATTAATGATTATAATATCAAGTTGCTTGCTCTAGAAATCAATCATAATCTTCTTTCTTAAGAAAAGGTTGAATTGCTTGCTAAGCTAAATAATTGTCAAACTCAGCATGTTCTATGTTCTCATTCAAATTTTGATATCACTATTAAAGAAAGATATTCTTTGCTTTCGAGTTTAGATCAAGAAAAACTATATATTGCAAAGAAACTTGATAAAATTGCTAAGTTACACAAACATGTTGATAGTCTGAACAGTAATAAAATTCTTGATAAAAACTTGAAAAACTCTTTTGGACAAGTTGGAAGAAGAGGTATAGGCTATGTACCTAAAGAGAATTTTTTTCAATGGTCTAAAACAAGAAAAACAAAAAAGATGTTATTCATTCTCTTGTCCATACAAGAAAAAAAAAAGATGTACCTAAAGTTGCTACTATTATCAATGTATTGGACATTATTCATTCTCTTGTCCATACAAGAAAAAAAAGATGTTGACTTAGTTTGGGTTCCAAAACCCCCAACTTAAAACTATTGGACATGTTAGTTGAGATTTGACCTAAAATGCATTTTGAAATTCATAATGTCTTATCACAACTAAAATAAGCTTTAACTTGTATATTCTTGTATGTTTTGATTGCTTAATTATGTTATCCAAAAATAATAGCATGATTTGTATACACTAAAAATGTTGAATTTGCTAAAAATGTACAGAACTTCATCTCAGTCGACAAAGAGTTCAACTGAGATCTCTTCCAATCAAAGAAAAGTTCAACCAAAGATAGTTCTATCAAAATTGTTTTTATTGGAAAATCTTCTAAGTCTACAAATAGTTCGACTGAGAATGCTTTCGGTCAAAGATAAGTTTGAATGAAGATAGTTTTATCAGAACTATTTATTAAAAATAAAAACATCCAATTACAATTAACTTTTGTGACTCAAATCTGTAATGGACTCTTCATATTAGATTTTTCTAAATATTTGAATGATCCTAGCCAAAAGGACCACTATATGGGTACCAAAACTTTTCTACTTTATAGGTTTGGATGGTCTATATAAATTGAGACAAGGAAGCCTTTTATACACTTGGAGGAAAGGTAAAATTTCAAAGGTAAAACCATTGTCATGGATAATGTTAGTACAAATTTTAAATGTGCAATTTGTCAAAGAACTACATCATAAGTTCTATGACAATGGTTATGATTCATATGAAAACATAAAATTTGTCGATAAAGGAAAAATAATCGTAAACCTCTTAACTATATGGATACTATCTGCAAATAATGTATTATGTATGGAATGGAAATATTGTTCATGCAAGAAACTTGCCTAGAATATATAAACTTTCTTCTTATAAATCTAAGATTTTTGTATTCTAGGAAAGAAAAAGTAAGATCTCTTTTCAAAACTAAAACTTTGCTTCATTTAACCTCAATTGAACCTTATCTATATGTGGTAAATAATGTTGTCTTGTCTTCAGAAAAAAGATGAATTCGATCTTAAGACACAAATAGGGTTTTATCTTGGAATATTCCAGATCTAGCAAAGCATCTAGGATTTATAAGTCTATCTAAGAGAAATGAAGAATAAATGATGATTATATCCAAAAACCTCAAGACTTAGTCATATCTCATAAAAGATTTGATTATTCGGAAATTTCTTACCAAGAATAATGCATTAGATTTAGTTCCTAGAAGAAAAGGAAAAACATTCATTGGAACTAAATGGACATGATAATTCTAGGATATAATGAGAGAAAACATACTTTAATATGACTTATGTATCTATGGATAGACTTAAGGCCATTCATATATTATTTAACTCCAGCCACTCTTAAGGATATCAAACTCTTCAAATGGATAATATATATATAATATTATAAATAGAATCATAAAATAAGAAATCAATGTTTCTTAAACCCATGACTTGAAACAAGATTGAATATGCATACAAAAAGAAAGTTGAATTGGTTACTTGTGATAATATATAAGAAAATGTTATATCTTGGGTCATTCTAAATAAGTTGTAGGTTCTCAGTCAACTAGAAGTTTGACCGAGGGGTGCCCCGGTTGAAGTCATGGTCAACCTAAATCAAATCATTCACCTACACCCAATATTGGTATGTTAAATATGTAATTTGCTTATCATATTAAATATTTAGAATGAGAGAAATCTCTAAATCAAAATAGTACAAGAAAAAAGATTTCTTAAAAATTATGAAAATTGACTCATAGTCTTACTTGATCGATTGATTTTAAAGCTAGTTATGATTTGAAATAATTATCATTTTTTTGAGATCACTTTTGTTATGAGATTAGGGGGGGGCTCAAAAAATTCTTGGATATAATATGCATATCTTTTTGATGTTGCTCTTTTGGATTCTCTTTACCAATATGGGCTTAAAATACCTTATAATTGGTTAGAGATACATTTATTGATCCCACTGTGAGTCTAAACGAACCTCATATCATTTCATGGATTAACATCCCTTGTAAATGGTTGATAAATTAATATAGAAATACATTTATTGATTCCACCATGAGCCTAAAGGAATCTCATATCATTTTAGGACTTAACATCCCTTGTAAATGGTTGCGAAATTAATATTGGTTGCTAAATTTGACATTCTTTATAAAGTAAACAATTAAGAGGGAGTAATCAATTAAGGGGAAATCTTGTTGATTTACACATATGATTATCTTTTTGAAATGGAAAAGGGGGGACATAAAATAAAAAAAATAAGTAAAAATATTCTCATGAGTTTCATGATCTCTTGGTTTGACATTAATTGGTGCTAAATTGCCTAAAAGATTGATATCATGTTCCATATCTCCTTAAGCATATTAACATATAGTTTATGGGATCCAAGGACTTATTCATCTCAGGTATGTAATAGGTATGGAACTCATTTCATTTCAAATATTTTTATTATATTTTAGGAATGTTTGTCATCTTCATAAGGGGGATATTATTGGTTAAATTGGACATTAGCATACCCTTTGTTTTGATGATTACAAACATTTCATTCTTATGAGTCTAACGTGCTACTTGAGTATTTTAGGGTTCAAGAATTGAGGAGATCATACTAAACGGATAGTTGAAGATCAATGCACTTAAATGTTAACATTTTCATGATTGTACTCAGTGTAAAACTTGTATAAGCATATAATGTACAAGTACCTAGAATTCATGTAAAATCAAGTGTTATAGTTTCCCTATCCACCCAAAACACTATCTTACACTCACATGAAGACTTTAGGGTTCATAGGTTTCATATGAGTCGTCAATAGGACCTCACATACATTGCAAATCCTTGCAAAAAGTTCTTCTCGATTGACAAAATTGTCGATCAAGAATCACTCGGTCGAAGACTCTAACAACCAAGAAATAACTTTACCAATCTTTAGTTCTGAGTCAATTTCAGTCTACAATATTCTCAATCGAGATATAGTCATTATAATAGGTTTAAACAAGATAGAGATAGACATATATTCAATAGAGTCAGATGAACCAACACAGTCATCCGGTCAAAAATATTGTGGACCGAGATTCATCCGGTCGACAATATAGTCGACCGAGAAAAGTTCTAGAAACTTTGCATTTAACAAACATTTTAGCCGTTGCAACCCACCTACTTTTTACCCAACGGCTAGTTAAGCACTAAGAACACTCTATATACTCCCTACAATGTTCTTAATCACTTGTAAACTATTCTTATAAATAGGATAGGCCTTAGGACACCCAAATCATCACTTGCATACAACAATACACAAGTTACACTTGAGCAATCACTCTAGAGAGAAACAAAGTTGAGAATCACTTGCTATCTTCTTTGTTGTACTCCAAAGTTGTGTACTATAGATACTATATCCTATCCACCACATAACTACTACCATCTTAAGTGTATATGAGGTCTAAACACTGGATATAGGAATCAAGGCATTGTACTTCATTGGTTAAGTATTTCAATCTTCTAATCTATTTCTTTTATATTGTACTTTGTTATCCTTAACTACTCCTAGGGTTGGAGGCTTCTTAAAGGAGGTTGTTTGGAACTACTTCAAGGAAATGAAGGTTTCTCAAAGGTGTGCTCGATGTTACTTCAAGAAGGTTGCTTCAAAGGAGGTTGGAGCTACTTCTAGGTGAAGGCTACCTCAAGGTGGTGGAGCTATTTCAAGGAGGTGAAGGCTGCTCCAAGATGTGCTTGAGGTTACTTCAAGAAGGCTGCTTCAAAAGGAGGTTTGAGCTACTTCTAGGTGAAGGATATCTTAAGGTGGTGGAGCTATTTCAAGGTGGTGAAGGTTTCACCAAGGTTGCTTGAGGTTACTTCAAGAAGGTTGCTTCAAGGAGGTTGAGACTGCTTTAAGGTGAAGGCTACTTCAAGGAAGGTGATTATATTTTGTTGTAACATTCTTGAGAGGTAAATAAAATAAATCACTTTAAAAATCCCAATTAGAGACAATTGGGTAGTGTAATGACAACCTTTGATGCAAAGGTTGGAACTACTCTAAATCAAAGCATCTTTGTTGTTTCCTCCTCCTCCTTTGCTTTAAGTTTTTTATTTGAACTTTAAAGTAGCAAAATTTCTATTCACCCCCCTCTAGATCTTTCAATTTGTATCACTGGAGGTATTAAAGGAACCTTAACAAGTCTTTGAAACTTAGATGCTAGCTGCATCTCCTTCTCCAACTTGGTGAAGATACTCACTTCATCAGTCTTCATTCCTCCATGTTTTCTAGTATTTTTTTTCTATCCAAATAAAGTATAGACCTACTTTTATAGACCAAAGTTCCATAATACCATCAACCTTAATACTTTTTTTTGCCTCCAATAGGCACTGTTGGATCACATAGGATCTTCTAATATTTAGCTTGAGTTGTGATCTACTCCATACATATCTCCAAATATGCTTGGGTAGCAAGTTTGAGGTAAACTTGAGGCTCAATGCACCCTAAATTGATTAAGAGAAACATATAGTGTAGTTAGGAAATTAATGGAACTTATGTCACACCTTACTTACTATAATTCCATTCTATTTTAGTTTTCTCATGGTCTGGGTCCTAAACTGGGTGGGGTCTTGCGGTCTAATGACCATGCATTAGGACCATTTAACTATATGACTCTAGATTCACCTTCTTCCTCTATATCCCCGAGCCTCAGACATTACTAAAATAACAATTTTTCTCATTTCTTTCATTTTCGTTCTTTAATGATTTATTCTTATGATTTCTCCATTTTATTCCTACTCATCTTATATTTACTTTTAGCTAAAACTCTTGTAAAATCGAATCCAAATGAAAAAATGCCCAAATTTGCTTCCCATGCCTCTCTAAACACCATACACATAAATAGTATGTTTCCTCCACATACACCCTACCTTGTTTTATCTACCTAAATAGTTTTTCATGCCATAATACCATCACCTAAAATCCCTAATTACTATCGTTCAAGATTGTGATAGCTTTCCAAAGCCAAATTTCTTTGCTCAAAGCTACATCTTGGTGGGACCTATACAACTCACTTCAGTGCTATTATTTGAATGTGGTCCATACATGGCACTCTCTATGGGCCTCAATGTAATTACTTTACCATAACTTTTACTTGTTACCTCCCCCAAAAAACTCCTCCTACATATATTTCCTGACAATCATTGACAAGCAAACCCTATAACTCTGAACCTCTCCAACCACTCCTAACCTCTTCTTGGGGTTGTGGTGAGACTTTCATGACCACTAGATTTTGAATTTATGAATCTGACACCTCATTCGTATTTGTCTTCATTATATAGTAGAGCCTCATTATTTGTAAACCTCTCCCTAATTTTGACCATGGTGATGCTTCTTACATTCAGGCATGACTTCATCGATGATCTTTGGATGCCTTTCCTACCTACAAATTGTTCTCACTCATTTGTTATCATCGAGACAATAGGTTGCTAAGGGACCCAAATACTACATGTGAGGATGGCCGAAGGGGTGCGTCCTACCCTCTAGTTTAGCTCCAATCAAACTCTTCTAATCGCAAGAAGGGGCAGCAATCCATACATGTATTTTTCCTTTTTTTCATGCTCTCACAAGATTCCAGTCTATCCCTCAAGAGTCATAAAATAATCTAATACCTTGTTTTATAGTGATCACACAAATTTGTATTGCAAAAATTAACGGTTAGGCCCTATCACATCTGAGTAGTTGAAAATTAGATGTTAGGGTGTATAGGTCATTTTCCATTTATATTTTATAAAAACGAGTTTCATTTTGCATAATACATATTAGATTATTAATGAATCATAAAAATATAAATTATATGTTTTTGAGATCAAAAAATTACGACTGACCTTTTGGTATGGGCTTCAAAGTGTTATTCAAAGTTCCTTGAAAGTACATTTCTAGGTTTTCTATCAATAATGAAATTCATTTTTAACACCAATACCTTAATCTTACACATTACATGTTTAAGTTATAAACATGATTTTAGCATTCACTTTTGTGTAATTAGGATTCACCCCTAGTTATGTGCTCTATCCTGATTTTATTTTGCATTTAGTGACAAAATCCTTACTTACTAATAATGATGTATATTTCTATTAACAATCCTCTCGCTAAATATTATTAAACTTCCTTGTTGAAGATTTAATATTTGTCCATTGAATTCTCCATAATTGGTTATTTTAAGCATGTTTCTCTTTTACATGAGTCATGTGACTCCATATGCCATATGTTGGATGTTCCCATCCCTTTGGTACATGAATATTAAATTGGATTGTACTGTTAAATTTAGAAATCTAAATCTCACATGTAAATTATATTATTGAATTGAATAGTAGTTTATCCATATTTTAGGCACAGAGGTTTTTCTCCTCCTGCCAAGTATTGTACTTTATTTTGCTAGCACATTATATATAGGCATTGAGGTTTTTACCTCTTGCCAAGCACTGGGGACTTTTCCCCCTGCCATATTTTATATGTTGGACATTGAGCTTTTATTCATCCACCATGGCTAGTGCTCTATAATCCACAAGCCCTTCTATAGATTATTCTAGTCTTTGTTTAATCTACATGCACTTTTATATGTTGATATTTGTGGACTAGATGGCGAGAAATGCTATTCATGAACATATTTATCTAATTGATACTTCCTCCATATTTATTGCATCTTTCTCGGCTACTTTTTGATAAGATTCTACTAGTCATAACTAAGTGCTGACAACCTCCTCTTTGTATGTGAACACCTTATTTGTTCTTATAGCAATTCTAATACCCTAATTAATATAAATGCACTACTCAATGTTGACTGATGCATATTGTGAAGCTCATAACCTTTCTTAATTCATAAACATAGTTAGTTAGCTTAATTAGACACTTAGTTTTCAAATTAAAATTTTCTCTATTATTTAAATCATTTGATAATGTTATGTTTAAAATTTGAGTCAAATCAGACCGTGTTTGCTCAAGAGATACAATTCTATGTAACTTATGAACTTTTATGTAATTTATCCATTCTTGAGGGTCTGGAACTATTCTTAATGCTTGCATACTATGTTGCATGGTGTTTTTAAGAAGCTGGTAGAGTTTCATATCCTTTGGATGCTTTCAAACTTTGTTTCATAGGGTATTATTTTCCATTTTTCTTTGGTAGTAATGCCCTATATTTAGTCGACTGATGACCGTCAAACCGATGTGTTTTGGGTAAGATGGTACCTCTTGTTTCTTATTATGCATATACATTCATTGGGGCCTAACCAATCGAGTTGCTCAATGGCCGGATAGTTGTTCACAAGTTGACAAAGATCTTACCAGCTCATAGGTTGACAAACTTTCGACGCACAACAAGGTCATGGGCTAGTTGACCAATGGGACCTCATCAGATCATCAGGTCATTGGACATGGATGCCTGATGAGCTTCCGAGTCGACGAGCCTTATTGCTAATGAAGAGTTTAACTTATGGAGGTTGACAAAGGCCAGTCTGGAAAAGTCCTTGGCAACTCGATGGGAACAATGAGTGAAAGACCAATGAGAGTCCTAAAGTAGTGTTGCCATCGAGCTTCAGGTCGATGAGCAGGCAGTCTGCTTGAAAAAACCTGGGGTCTACAAGAACTCTACCTATAAATACCAAACCACTTACTCTTCTTCTCATCTCTTACAAACTTCATGTTGAGATCCAGAGACCAACAAGAACCCATTGGGGGTGAACGATCGTGTTGGTTTGTGGATGCATGCCCAAGATCAAATTCTTTTTGGATTAATTGAAGGTTGTTGATATGGTTTCTTGTCTTATACATGTAAGATCTTTCACCTTAAATCATTTTATTATTCTTCACTGATCTCCTACCATAGTCGAGTTTCATGATGCTTCATTCTATAAACATGTGCATAAGGTTTAAGAACACTCTCTTTGTGTCCCCTTTTCTTTAGATTCACCCTATTCGTGGAGACAGTAGGCGTTCTTGGAGTTTTTATGGATCAAACTAAGACCTTTTTCGCTGATTTTGGATTTTTCCCTCTTAGACTTTGGTTTCTTCTCTACCAAGTTGAGTGATGTTATTCTAAAAGAATTTGATCACCTACTTTCTACATGCATGACTTAATCTTACTGTAGAAAATTTATAAAGTGCTAAAAGATGATCTTTTTAAGCATTGTTTTATGTAGCAAGATGATAATATGAGTTCTTAAGTTTTATTTAGACCCTATGAACATATTCTATTGTAAAGTGAATATTTATTTGAATATGGAAGGTCTAAAATTCGAAATATAAGTGGCATAGCTCCTAATAATTTAATCGTATAGAGTTTTAGTACCCAATATAAGTCACTATTATGGTGTTGTAATGATGGTTGGACAAAACTCTAGTACTGAAGGAGTCTCATCCATGATAGGTTTTCAGCATATGATTGCCTATTTCTTAGAAATACAATAACTTTTACATCCATTAGATTTTTATGATGAAATTTTGGGTATTGTCTTGATTATGACTCATAAGTATGTCAGCAAATTTTAGGATGTTGGTTATACTCCTATGTTAGGTTAGTACTATTTTGATCTAAGTGCCATAATGGGATTTTACATGTCCTAATTTGTTGTTTGATTCTCTTTACGACCAAGTATGGATACATATACATTGATGGACTGACGTGAGACTATTTTATACATTTTATATCTTCTGAATTTACCATCCTCTAAATTATTTTCTAAGAATATTTTAGGTATTTGTATGTAACTTGATTGATTTAGTAAATCATATTTAATTGACTTAAGTAATCAAGTGTAACCTTAACGATGTAGTGTCCTGAGACCGTAGAACTATCTCAATGTCAGAAATTGTTGGATAGGGAAACAAGTAATCTAAAAGGAGATCAGAGTCATATACTATTGAGGATATGAGGTTTTAGGGAGGATATATCCATGTCATTCTGATCCTAAGGTATTAGAGAGTGGTTGAGGCCATGTCTAAGATTTTGATGTGATTGAGAGTGACTAAGATTGTAACTCGGATTTGAGGGTTTATACCCTAATTTCTAGTGTCGTGGCCTGTGTACCCAACATGGACTAGGTTTTTTTTAGTAGTTGGGCCGATGTGCCACTACAATATTTACATGTAATGACTGATGGAAAGAGATCTTTAGGATCCGGTCATTCTAGATCTCATATGGTGCTTATTTGAATTCTCAGTCGTTAGCTAATAGTTTGAGTGGTACACCTTAAACTACCCCGGGCTTAATAAAAGTCATAATCTAGTCGAGCACTACATCTATTAGGATTATTTGACAAATCATTATGGTTGATAATTATTGATTTTATTATTAGTATCATGTGTAATTCTTATCATGTCAACAAATTTTAACTAAACCTATAAATTTAACTTTATATGATAATTTTATATAAGTTGTATAATATTTCAAATTTGTCATACTATCTACCTTAACTGCTTTAACTATATAATTTTCTTATAAGTGATAAATGGTATCAAAGGTTATATCATATCACTGGGACATGGGTCTCACCTCATGGGTATCCACATCTTTTTTGGTGATTGACATCATGGTTAGAACTATGGTGATGAGGAGGCCAAGTTTGGAGATCACTAGATCCTGAGAGGTTGGTGTGGTTGTGTAGAGTTCTAGATTTGTCCCTTTACTCTCACGTTCAGGCAGGGGGTTTGTATATAATGTATATCAACTCGAGATTTTGGTCATATGCCTTGAGCAACATAAATTTTATAATAATCATAAGGATAGATCATTTTTACAAGTTGTGGTTGAGGCCACTGAACTCATGTCAAGTTACCTGGTATGAATATACATGTGAAATTAGACATTGGTGTGAATATTTCTTATGGAATGTTGAAATTTTATTTCAGTTTTAATTCTATATATTTCTAGTAAAATGGTTAATGTTTGGTTGGTGTTTTGGTTTTGAGTAATCTCATTTAGTGTAACGAGTTGCCAAATTTGGTGGTATGTGAATCATAGGTTCATTAAGTCTATAGGGACATAGGAATTAGGTTGTTGTGATTGATCTTACTAAACATATCTAACTAGGGTTTATGGCTATGCAAATATGTTTAGAGAACATGAAGAACATGTCGATAGTAGTTATATGATGCCTGGAGGTGGTGGTAGAAAATGGGTACAAGATGGAAGAGTACTCGGTATAGGGCCAGAACAGCCTATCCCACATCCTTTTGACCCTACAACCATAGTTGATCCATCTTTTTCATCTATTTTTAGACAACACACTTGGCTAATAGGGCAACAACACCTCAACCGAGGGTACATACCACAAATGTTGAGTCTTAGGATCTAGGGAAGACCTTTGAGAGGCAGAAGAATCTGGGAGCCACCAAGTATGCGGGCACAACGGACCCAAAAGATGTGGATATGTGGTTGACAAAGTTTGAAAAGGTGTTCAAGATCTTGATATCTCTGATAAGGATAAGGTGAAGTATGCGGTCTACCTTTTGAAGTGTATTGTTGGCCAGTGGTGGGACATTGAGTAAGAGAAGAGTCCATGTGAGGTGGTTGGTTGGAAAGAGTTTCTGCATGAGTTTGTGAGTTATTAATTCTCTAAGATGTATTTGGAGGATAAGATGAGTCAGTTTGAGCACATGTGATAGGATCATGGTCTGTGAATGACTACAAGGTGAAATTCATGGAGTGGTTCAGGTTCTATCCTCATATAACATCCACAAGAAGGAGAGGATTTGAAGGCTTGATAAAGGCTTAAATGATGAGTTGGTAAGGAAAACATCTAGTTTGGAGTCCTAACAAAAATCTTCTGCCTTTGTGGAGTTTGTGAGAAGGATAGAGAGGAGAGTTGTTGAGAAGAAAGAAGACAATGCAAGGAAGAGACCAGCCCAATTCCAAGGACAATCATCTGGCAATTTCAAGAAGTTGAGGTTCTCTTCGCCACAGTACCAACAGTAATAGCAAAGGTCAACATTTTTTAGACAAGGACACAAGTAAAGTCATAGTGTTCTCCTAGAAAAGGGAGAGGTCATTGCTTTTGCAAGCTGGGGCAAATAGTTCTAGTTCAATGTTTGTAATATGTTGTCAACACTATAGTATGAAACAAGATTGTGGTTCAAGTGTGTCTAGGTTGGGTGTGCCAAATGGTATTGCCCTATGAAGAACCAGGAGGTTACCCATTAATAAAGGAAAAGCTAATAGGGCTCACAACATCAACATAGTAGTAGTGTTTGAAGAGGAAGAGGTCGTACATCACAGGAAGGGCCTTTAGGATCAGCAAGTACAGTTTGAGGAAGACAACATGCAACATCTAGTTTCTATGCTATGAGCCAGCAGAAAGGAGTGGTCAACCTGTAATTCATGATAAGACAGATGGAAATTTTTATTTTGCCCTATCCACATCTACATTTGCATCATTTTTTGTTGACACAAGTATGACACACTATCATGAAACCATTTGTTACCCAAATCCTAACCCTAAACGATTATAAAGTCAATGGCAATAGGATATAGGTGTTCTTCCCTAGCATGGTATTGCCAAAGCACAAATGTGGAAGCATAAAACTTAGAATACATGAACAGATAACAAGATGAAAGGCACCAACATAATCTCAACATTCAACATGATATTATTAAACAACATTCTTATATTATACGATTTCAATTACAATTTGAGGTAAAAATTTATACAAGTATGCTCATGTATACTAGGGATCTTACAATAAGAACACCTGGCATAGATCACTAGGACCATCAACTCTAGCCATCTCTGAACCTATAAAATACATGAAACAAGGTGGGTCAAGCACACGAGGTGCTGAGTACAGGGTTAAAATATACATATACATAAGATTTGCATAATTTTAAAAGATTTGCATAAGTATATGAGAAATAACAAACAAGTTAAGTACTTAGAAAAGAGATAGCTCATATTTTATGTCATTTTACTCCAATTATACCATCAATATCATGTATCATAAGGCCTTTGATCAACTTCTCATTGAAAGGATCTTTAAGGGTACTCAAGATTAGCTAGCCCTTTTATATGTGAGGGACCTCAATAAGCAAAGTCACTGAGAAAAACCTTGTTTCAACATTTGTATAATGGATTTCTATATTATGTGTGAAAGTTACAAAACAATGAGACAAGATAAGCATCAAGTAAATACTAGAATACTACATGGAAATATTTGAGCAAGTAAACAAGCATACATATGTATCACATTTCAAGCAAGAAAGCCATAGTCATATAATTATTAAAGCTTGTACTTAATTTAGAGATTCTTAACTTAACTCGTCCATTACCATCTAGATCATAAGCCAACCTGATTAAGCATAAGATAACATACATGCATTAGATTTTCATCATTAACCCTAACTAGCTTCAGTTTAGGGTTTTGGCCAAGTTAGGTTCATGTAAAACCCAGGGCCACTGCCCAAGGGTCTAGTAGAGTTTTAGGAATGACGACTGGCCCCACAGACCACCACTAGCCTTAACTGTGCACTTTATCTTCACTGACGCACAAGTCAGAATCAACTTCATGACTGGTCACCCATCCTAGTACTACTCCAAGTTGAGCACGCTTAACTATGGAGTTTTTTAGTGATGGGCTCCTGGAAAAGGAGGTGCACCTTGGTGATATGGGTAGTCCAATCATTCCTTATAAGATCATTTTATCTGAGGCCTCAAATCCTGGGATGTTACAATCTCCCCCACTTAGACTCTTGATGTCCTCGTCAAGGCTCAACTATATGGCCTCATAATATTACCACATTTCAGTGCAGACCCAGAGTGGACCATGGACACCCAGCTCCCGATCACAGAATACTAGCACTAGGGTGGCTACATCAACCATGGATGGCCTTTTCCAACAAGTTTGGAGCACACGGCTCAAGACTGGCATGCCGCATGCCCATGTGGGCCCCACCTAATGGAGGGGTTATGGCTCTGATACCATTTGTAGCACCCGGGACCACTGCCCAAGGGTCTAGTAGAGTTTTAGGAATGATGACTGGCCCCATAGACCACCACTATCCTTAACTGCACACTTTGTCCTCACTAACGCACAAGTCAGGATCAACTTCCTGACTGGTCACCCATCCTAGTACTACTCCAAGCTGAGAACGCTTAACTATGGAGTTTTTTAGTGATGGGCTCCCAAAAAAGGAGGTGTGCCTTGGTGATATGGGTAGTCCAATCATTCATTATAAGATCATTTTATCTGAGGCCTCAAATCCTGGGATGTTACAATCATATAAAGTCCCTATGATTATCACAATTAAGTATATATGTGTATTTTCGAACCTACATGCCACCCTGATGTACGTTGCTTGACCAAGCCCCGGAGTGAAGGTCTATTCGGTCAAGCCCCCGAGGGAAGACCATTGGGCACCTCGAGAGGTGACCCCAGGCACAAAGCTCAGGATGTAGAAGGTGGCCTTGTATCCCTTGCAAGGACATAAACCCTAAGAGAAGGTAATCCAGGGTTTAGGGCAAAAGCGGTTGAGAATGTCACATTGAAAACATAATTTGGGTTGTGAATAACTTATTTGTGATAATTAGGTTGTTAGAAACTATTTGTGAAAATTTGATTGTCCCCCACATACCAGTATACAAATATACTGATCGATGTTTTTTTTGTCCGCATTTTAGGTACAATTCTAAAAATGGACAAATAGTAAATCAAAATATTGTGAAGATACAAATAACATGTGCAAGGAGGATTAGTTAGCTTAGAATTTTATTGTGGATAGAAGTCTAGATCTGAATTTTTCAAGGTATGCAAAAAGATTTATTTTTATTCCAGCCTTTCAATTTAGCAATAGTAGAATTTGATAATTATTTTTGATTAAATGTCAAACCATGGATCCTGAGTTATTGGGATAGAGGCTCTGACCTTTTGGTCTCCCTTGATTGGGGGTTACCGGGAGGCGGGGTCGTTACAATTCATGGCTAGTTAATTACATGGTTAATGATCTTATACTCATTTAGATGTCAACATGAAGGTGGGATTCAAGTTTCAAGTCATTTCGAGATTCCATTCATGTTCTATGATCAGTTCAAGGTTTAAGGCATTTACATGCATTCTTGGGTAAAAAGACTCACAATAGAGCAACCTAGGGCATGATTCATCAAGTTAAGAGGTCCAAACATAAATGATAATTTAGATCAGCAACATTTAATCACTAAAAACACATATCAAGAGTAGGTGAATGTCCCCTAGAGTAAAGGCATCAAGGTCCAACATTGACATCAACATATCCCCATACATGAAAATATCACATAAGTTTCTTAAATCATTTGGGATAAATGAAGGAATTAGGTGGTACATCCTTATCAAAGGGGTTTGTGGGTGTGAGTATACTCTGATTAGAGAGATTAAGACAAAATAAAAGGATCCACGTAGAAATTAAGGTACAAGAACCACCATGCAAGTCATATAGGTTATGTTAGGTCCTAAAGGTCACATACATCATCATATCATGAATGGGGTTGGACTTAGTCAAAAATGTCACAACACATCGTGATTCTATTGATTTCAAATATCCATTAGGGTTGGATGCATCAAATGGGTCAAGGAACCCATTTGTTGAATGTTCAACAATCATCATCATAAATGAGTCAAATTCAAGCATCTCAAGCCATATAGACAC
Source organism: Alisma plantago-aquatica (assembly GCA_963693085.1). Taxonomy (NCBI): domain Eukaryota; kingdom Viridiplantae; phylum Streptophyta; class Magnoliopsida; order Alismatales; family Alismataceae; genus Alisma; species Alisma plantago-aquatica. Next base: position 1,872,041,508 of record OY856409.1, on the reverse strand, counting down.
ACATAGCAAAAAAAGGGGAATATGGGGTGACATTAGGGTCATAGAGGAGCATAAGGTTATTAATACACAAGGTTAGGATGATTCTATTTGTTCATTAGAAGCAATATTAGCAATCTAGGGCAAAGTTCATCATTAAGATCCAAATAAGTCATGCACAATTAAGGACATTCATGAGAAATAGGATAATTAGGGCCTTCACTAGGGTCACAAGAGAACAATAGCTACTAATTTTATGCTTATAAGGGTAAAGGTGCAATAAAGATCCAAACTTCATCATAAAATAGCATTAGTTTCATTCGAAGTACTAGTTATTATCATGTACAAAAAAAGAGGATAAAACATTAGAATTAGATTTTGGGACCAAGTCCATCTTGTAGATTTTTTTCTGTTTGATCGATTTGACATATTGGTTCATTGATTTTGTCCAAGGGATGATCAAGATATGAATTTTAGAAGGTTTTGATAAGAATTATATGAAAACAAACTTTGGTTATACCTAATTAATTATCAAACTAATCACAAAACTCGGTCTCTAATCCAGCATATCATGCCTTGGGCCTCACCAATATGTGCATCCCGCTCCTATGTGGCTCACGCAAGTGGCCAGTCAGTCCATTTGATAGGTTTGCATGGCCGAGCTATTGGGGGAGGGGAAAACAGTGTTTGTGCTCAGCCACTCATTCTTCATCCAACAATCGCAAGATGACTCGTCTCCATGTCCAACGCATGTGATTCCCCTATTCCATGCTAGAGCAGAGGGCAAATAGGGAATTCAGTCCCATATCTCTCTCTCTCTCCCTCTATGTGGTGGCCTTGATGGCTAGGGCTGCCTAGACCAAGCGGCGGTGAGGTAGTCGGCGGCCTAGGGAACACCTCTGCCTCACTGTCGTTTGTCTCCCTGGCTCTTGTATTTAGGGGGTGAGGCTACGAGTGCAGTTGGTCATGGGCAGGGGAGTCATTTCTTCTTAGGCAAAGATAAGAAGAAATAGGAGGAGGAAGAGGAGGGGGATGGTGGCTAGAGAGAAGTAGGGAAAAGGAGAAGGTAAACGAGGAAGGGGGTATAAAAGGAGAATAGGGTAGGGTTGGTAGTCCCCCTCCCATTACCCGATTTGGAGGTGTAGAGGAAGAGAAGCTCCTTCCCTTCATTGCTTTCCCAAAGAAGAATGGGGGAGGGGCGTGGATGGGCTTCGCACTAGCTGTGCCAACCCAAGAGCAGAGTAAAAAGGCAATTAAAATGAAAATAAATCAAGGCAACTTCAACCATTCATAACTTGGGCTATAAAGGTCTGATCGAGGTGATTTTTGCATCATTGGATTCGTAATTGAGAGCTATACATCATGATGCATTTAGGAATCCAAAAGATCATAACAATGAGGTTTAATATTGAATTCAATAGGGTAATGTATTAAATCATGATAATAAGTTCAAAAGTGCACATTGATGTCACACCCTGTGCAAATGATCATTGATGTCACTAAATTAGGGAATCACCACATTCATACTATAGAATTGGCATTAGATTGAGTGAGAGGTCACTTGGTGAGAGAGAGTAAGGAGTACATTAGAGGGGATAGAAAAGTGAGTTTGTCACATCCTTCCATCCTTAAAAGAAAATTTTATCCTTGAAATTAATCCAAGATCATAGTCCAAGGTCAAGTTTTCATATTAATCCTATGCCAATAACCATCCCATAGGTTTTAACTCATCCCCCTGTCATGAGGTGCACACATAGGTTATCATCATAAAGGATGTACAATTTCCATTATATACATATTATGACATGTTTCATTATGCTATTACCTCATCTTTGACATCTAGATTCCATAATCCTTATCATTATTAAATTAAGATTTTTGGTTCAAGTTTTCATACAAGCACCAAAGTGTGTTATCAAATCTATGTCATCAATTTCTCAATCAAACATGTTCACCATCAAGGCTTCCAAACTAGACTATCATTGAACGAGTATCTCTCATCATTATACTAGATTTAATGTTTGTTTTAGTTTTCTCTCAAAATTCTACCAACTATTTCATCATTTCTCATTTTGGATCTAAAATTAAGCAATTTGTTCACATGTTTATTCGAGTCATATACCCAAGGGTAACGCCATACTGAGTTAATCATTTTTCATTTAGGTATGGGATTAGGCATGTTACCCCTAATTATTCAAACTTAGATCTCTAGGCATCATTGTATAGAGTTCATGATTTTGAAACTATATCTTTTATACAAGGTATCATTTCAGATTAGGTCTAGCTTATGAGAGTGACATGCCATACATATTCAAGTTTAGAATAAGTGAGATTATTTCATGTATCATGCATCATTCGAGGTACAACATTATCATTCACATCAAGGTTTGGAAATTATCTCAGAAGATCTCCAAAAGCTCAAGCCACTCAAGCAAATACATATCTATGTCCAGGAAAACGTGGTAACCACCAACATCTACCCATACCCAACTTTACCCAACATACCAAATGAGAGAAACCCCTAGATTCCTTTGCGTCAAACTAGTAACCCAAGTATGAGGCTCATCATGGATATCACCACATAATGTACATCATTTTAGGGTCTTGGGACATCTCCCTAACCTATATAGCAAACATCATATATCAAATGCCTCTTCCTCCAGGGTTAGATCTTTTCATAGGAAATGTAGGGTTTAAAATTATGGAGGGAACCACAAACTAGGTGACTCAATTCATATACTTACAAGTATTCTAGCTAGGGACTCCTCAACATGCATTTCAGCATTCATTTATTTCAACATTTCACATTATTGGAGTTTAGGTACTCTGACCTTCTCCCGTGGTGAGTCGACTCATATCAAGAGGTCACCCTTTTCATATGCCCCATGCTAGAGGTCCTTCTTTCTAAAGATATTGAGGCCCATGTTGGTCCAAAACCCTATCTTACTCATTATATCTCATCATATACAAGACTAAGCACAAGAAAGCATGTCAAACCACTAGCTATGTTTTAGCACATCAACCAAGTCACATGTATTATACAAGGTGCTAGGTTTATCTAGGGTTGCATGGTCAAACTCATCTCATATCGTCAAACATACTTCACCCTCTCAGAAACAAACTTGGGTTATATCAACATCAACATCATCAATGTTACATCATCATCATTGTTATCATCATCGTTATCATCACCATTATCATCACCATTATCATCACCATCATCATCATCATCAATATCATCATCATCATTTTTATTATCATCATCATCATCATCTTAGGTTATCTAGAATACTCACTAGCCTAACCTTTATCATGGCTCTAGACAACTCTACATACTATATCTATCATCTAAATCTCTCATCTAAACTTGATGTTACATCTCTTTCTCTTAGGCTTCATGGACACTCACTACCTTTGTGCATGTGGTAACATTTTTCATGTGTACATATACTAATACTTGTAATAGCTTTCTCCAATGTTGAAATAGGCGATGAAAACCACCATAATCCATTTGAATAAAACCAAAACCAAAACCAAAATGAGTACCACACTCATTAGGAAGTCTAGTACCACAATACCTAGATAATTAGCAAGAACATGGTGCACACCTATGTAGCTACCCTAACCACATGCCTGGAACATATGTCTAAAGTTGTAATAAGAACTCCCTTTTCTCATCTTCTTAAACCTACAACACATACTACAAGACTGAAGTAGGAGAAAACAAAGGTTCTAGGGATTACACAGGCCTACACCTAGTTCTAGAACATCTAGGTTCTAACCTAGAGGCTAAGTCAACTTATTCCACAAATGACATCTCAATAAGTTTCTAGGGTTGAGATGTAAGGTGAGTTAGTTTGTGTTTCATGTGAGTTATTTTAGGTGGAGTTTTGTTCATGCTCTGATACAATATGTCAAAGAACTATTTGTTACCCAAATCCTAACTCCAAATGAATATAAAGTCAATGGTGATAGGACCTAGGCATCCGTCCCTAGAATGGTATTGCCAAAATGCAAACGCAAATATGTAAAGCTTAGAATACATGAGCAGATAACAAGATGAAAGGCACCAACATAATATCAGCATTCAACATGATATTATTAAACAACATTCCTTTATTATAAGATTTCAATTACAATTTACGGTAAAAATTTACACTAGTCTACTCATGTCTACTAGGGATCTTACAATAAGAACACCTGACATAGATCACCAAGACCCATCAACTTCTATCCATATCTGAACCTATAAAATATGTGAAACAAGGCGGGTCAAGCACATGAGATGTTGAGTATAGGGCTAAAAGATACATATACAAAAGCTTTGTATAATTTAAATTTTATTGCAGAAGTAGACGAGCAAGAATAAACAAGTAAGTACTTAGAAAAGTGAGAGCCCATATTTTATGTCATTTTACTCCAATTATACCATCAATAACATGTATCATAAGGCCTTTGATCAACTTCCTATTGAAAGGATCTGTAAGGGTGCTCAAGATTATGTAGCCCTTTTATATATGAGGGACCTTAATAACCAAAGGCATTGATCAAAACCATGTTTCAACATTTTTATAATTGAGTTCTATATTATGCATGCAAGTTATAAAACAATGAGACGAGATAAGCATCGAGTACATACTAGAATACTACATGTCAATATTTGAGCAAGTAAACAAGCATACATATGTATCACATTTTTAGAAAGAAAGCCATAGTCATATAATTATTAAAGCATGTATCTAATTCAAAGATTCTTAACTTAACTCGTCCATTACCATCTAGATCATAAGTCAACCTGATTAAGCACAAGATTACATACATGCATTAGATTTTCATCATTAACCCTAACTAGCTTCATTTTAGGGTTTTGGCCAAGTTAGGCTCATGGTTACATAAATACATGGTTAATGATATTATACTCATTTAGATTTCAACATGAAGGTGGGGTTCAAGTTTCAAGTCATTTCTAGATTACATTCATGTCCTATGATCATTTCAAGGATTAAGGCATTTACATGGATTCTTGGGTCAAAATACTCATAGTAGAGCAACCTAGGGCATAATTCATAAAGTCAAGAGGTCCAGAGATAAACAATAATTTAGATAAATAACATTTAGTAACTAAAAACACATATCAAGACTAGGTGGATGTCCCCTAGAGTAAAGGCATCAAGGGCTAACATTGACATCAACATATCCCCATACATGCAAATATCATATTGATTTCTTAAATCATTTAGGCTCAACAAAGGAATTAGGTGGCACATCCATATCAAAGGGGTCCATGGGTAGTCTGATTAGATAGAGGAATACAAAAGAAAAAGATCCACATCGACATTAAGGTACAAGAACCACCATGCAAATTGTATAGGTCATGTTAGGTCCTAAAGGGCACATACATCATCTTATCATGAATGGGGTTGGACTTAGACTAAAAAGTCACAACACATCATGATTCTACTTATTCATCATGCATGAACCTTTGTGGGGCTATGGGGAAGACCCTGGTAGGCTTGCATGGGCACAAGCTTCTCTAGATCCTTCTCCCAAGAAAGTGGCGGTGATGGCTTGTGGGTTTGGACTCTGACGGGTTGTGTAGACCCCGCTCAAAGCTGAGTCAAGCAGAAGCTTGGTTAGGCTTCTGCAAGACTCTACCCATGGGACATCATTGTTCTAGGTAAATATTGTCTAACAATATTGGAAAATTCTAATATTAATGTGATAATGTCTCTTATCCTATTTTTATGATATTAAATATTGTCCAACAATATTGAAAAATTCCATAATTTGATAGAGTTTGAGTCTAAGATATAATTTAGGATTATCCTCTCATTTTTTCTGTTAAATCTGGCATTATCTTTCTAATATCCTTTTTAACAAATTAGCCTTATCTTCTTGTCTTGTGTTATGTGGGTTGACCTTATCTTTTGATATTGTTATCAAGTACTACGAGCGTATGTAAATAAGATATAATACTATATGATACGACGTGTCAATGTAGGTACTAATATGATGTAATATTGTATGCCAACGGGGGGGCAACATTGTTTGTTAAAATGTTAACGTTGTGGGTAAAAAAAGGTAGTCAAAAGTAGAGAGAGCAACAATGGGTTAAGGGATTGTGTTGTAGACAAAAGATTGTGAGAGAACGACAATCTTTTTTATCTTGTGAAGACTTTACATAAAGGAATTTATGGTATCTTCTTTGTTCTCTTGTGGCGTTTGACTCGGTCGACGACTATTATTATCTTTATTGTGTATGATTTTATCGTATTTTGCATAATGTATTTTCTTGGATTAAAGCTTCTGCATAAATTATTTCAAATACAACGCAATATTTATGATCTTTTAAGTAATTTAATATTCTCAAATATGTTAAAAATATGACTGATAGGGATAAATATCAAGCTGAGTAATGGGCCTTAGCACAATTCCTGTTGAATTGGTGCCGAAGCATGCCTTGGTCCGAATAATATCCTAATGGTTTATAAACCATCGACATGTTCCACTTTCTATTACATTCCTAACGATCGAGAATATTTTTTTTAATAATATGAGTTCGTAATAGGGCTAATAATCATATCTCGTGTAAACATTCTTTCTGAAAAAGTATTCGAGTCCTCAATTTGAGTTTACCTTGACACATCCTTACCTGAATGCAATATTTCAGGCTATATTTCCAGCGTTAACAAACTATATAGTTACACATGTTAATAATGGATCGAGTTAGATGAGTTGGGTCCTGGACCATATCCAACTGACCAGGAATAGTATTTCAAACCCAACATCAAGGACTTCCCTCATCTAATCTTAGAGCTGTGCATAACTGCGGTATAGGGAAGGGGGCAACAAAGTTGATAAAAATACACAGACGAATAAGCGAGACCGCGCGACCAAAATTCATGTTTCTGCCACGACAAGTCAACATCCAACACCAATCACTGATCAGCAACGACACTTCTACGGGGACTGGTGTGGGTTAGGTCAAGTGCCCTAACTGTCTGCACTTGAGAAGGGCATAAAGATTATCATGGCATCAACGATTGTGTATGAGACAGAATATGTTGCTTTTATAATATCTGAATACTCTTTTTTGTAACCATTATCAATCTGTACCATGGGATGTATTTAGTCCTGCAACACAGTGAGAAAAGAAATGAGATATTTTTGCTACCAAATGTTGAGTGTATTAGCTTAGCTAATTGTCAAATGCTTAAGATATCCGTATACTAACCAGAAAGACTTTTTTGTTGCCGCACGATGGAGTTCAGAAATCCCTTTTGAGATAATGGCGGACGTTGGTAGATGACAATAAAGTTGTAATATCTGTTGCTACCTTTGAAATCAAATTTATCGGGTGCTCTATTATATTCATGAACTGCGGTGGATTTTGGTTGTCCCCTTGTAACTTTCGGCTTGATTTCACATGTTTACGAACAATGACGGGCACTAAAACGTGCTTTAGGTAATGCTCTACAGCATCCCCCATTATTAAAACTAATCCATCACCCGAAATCTCTGGACATTGGACGACAAGCAATGACGTTGTCTGTCGGTTGTGGCATCCGGTATCTTGTTTGTCGTCCCAATTCTCCGCCCAAAACCTGCAAAGTGAATAGAGCATAAATGGGTAAGAAGCGATATGCTTCCTTTCGTGCTGATTTGATAACAAGGAACCATGTCCCAGAGTAGATAGTCATCTTTTATGTGGGATAGATTAGTTGATAGCTCTCGGGAAAACAAAAGTTGATAGCGATCTGCAAAAAAAACCACCTACCTAACTTAACCGAACATATATATTGCGTGCGTCGGGAGGTGGGACCCTGTTTCTTGCGTTCCGTCACCTTTTGTGTACCGAATTACGAGGGGGCAAGGTAATGGATCAGCTCGATCTGGCATGTGACTCTAATGTATAACCCGTCTAACCCGTTACATTATAGGCCAGCATCTTTTTATGGGCTGGCCGATCCAGAACATAGGCCCATATCTCTTACAACCGCAGCATAGGCTAAGGTAAAATCAAATATCCAGATCTTATATGTAGATAGATACTAAACCGTCATTTTTAAAAAACTATCTATTAAAAATACTAGGCATGAACCATGCGATAGAACGTTAGGTACGTTAAGCACAACAATACGCTCAGATTTTTAAAACTATTACAGCAGGTATAACATAAGTATGTGCATTACATATCAAAAGATACACTCATATATATATTTTCTTAGATACACTCATATTTTTAAAATGATTACATCATGTATAACATAAATATGTACATTACATATCAAAAAATTTGGATGAGATATATTGGAGAAGTTTTTTTATTCTACAACTCAAAACAGAACAACGTAATTTTTTAGCAACCTTTTCATGCAACATGAAAATGGATCAATAAATTTAATATTACCCGGCCAGCGTAGCCCGGGCGGTCAAGCCAGCGCGCCCCTCATGAAGGGTCGCTGGTTCGATTCCCCGCTCGGGTCAGCTGTATTTACCAACTTCTTGGATCAACCGGGCTCTGGCACCTGTTTGGAGAAGGGGTGGGCTTCGGCCCATGCAGATCCAAAAAAAAAAAAAAATTAATATTCATAAGGATCATCACATGTCACTTACTGTGATTTGCTTCGTTGATTTCTTCCATTCAAGCTCCTCGATGTTGATTTTGTTTAGGATCATTTTCATCACTAGTTTATAGATCACCGGTAAGTAGATCAAATATGAGACAAACAAATGGTTTCACATACTTATAGACGGAATATTTTGCAGTAGTGCTTTCTGATCTACATGAACTACATTTATCTTGCTCATGACAAAGCTATTCAATAATATAGTATTCAGTCTTATTGTCATAGAAAATTAGATTGGTTGGACCAATTATTATTCAACCACTTCCAATTAGCTTATCTAGTAAACTACTAATTTTTTTTTTGATAAAATCTAGTACACCACTATTTGGCATATTTTACGGTGTGTGTTATACAGTTACACATGCATATCATACAAACAGTACACAATATGAGTATACCTTCATTTGGAAGTTTTCTACACCATATCATGTTAAACAACATATGGTATTTAATTCAGACAGCAACTACAAATATGGTTCAAAATACACCAACCAACCAGTAAGATACTTCATACGTAAGATCTTTTATGATCATAGTATCTCTTATAAATCATCTACATTTGTCTTGCATATGAGAATGTTGGAACGTTATCCAATCAAATGCAATAGAGACTCCATTGTTGATTTTTTTTTTTTTTTGGGGGGGGGGGGGGGGGGGTGAGAAAAATAGATGTAGCTTCTCCAACTGGTGACCTCTTATATGTATAATTTTATTTATTGTAGATGACACTTTTAATTTTGCACTTCACTATTTTTGTTCATCTTCGAGCACTTGTCCACAAATGTGCTCTGTCTTGTCTTTGTTTGAAATACTACAACTGCTTCATATTCACCGTCAAAAGTCAAAAGAACTATAAGGGTTTGCTTCCAAAATTGTTTATAATCACCTTTTATTGTATAATACATATATAAATCTTGAAAATATGTTAATGATTAAATTGATCAGGATTCTGACATACGTTTTCTTTCCTTTCTTGATTAGGCATACATTATCAAGGAGAAACCCATGTGAAAGGTAAAATTTGAGGGTTTTTTTCTTGAGAACATTGCATAAAAATAATGTTACATTGCACAAAACCTGAATGAAATATACCGTGTGGGTTCTTGTAAGGTATGTAGTTGGAGCCTTGTGTAACATTGAATGAACTATTATTCTTATTCAAATGTCTTCTATCAAGTGGGTTTATGTGTGCTAAGGTTCCTCACAAGAATGAAAATGACACGTGTTATTGGTAAAGTAGTAAAGGAGGAGTGTAGATTGTTAATTTTGACGTATGCAAAAGGGGCAGTGGATGGTGAATGCGGTCATGCTTAGAGTAGGAAGGACGACAGATGAAACGGTCATGTAGAGCTTGTTCGATGTCGAGATTAACTAAATGTAAATTTCAAAAAGTAGGAATCTCTCAGTAAACAAATTGTTTGGGATAGATAAACAGTTTGATGGCAGTACGTACATCACCATGGAAATCCAGTAGCCGGTGTAAAAAAAAAGAGGTATAGACGAATGCAACTCGTTGGTTTTCTAGACAAGCTTGAATGAAGGAACTTCTTATAGAATCCTTGGCAGCCCCAGACGACAAGCTTGGGCTCAGTTCTTGTAGGCGGTTGCAGATTTGCATGAGATTTGTCAAAATCAAAACCAAGAACGGTAAATCAAAGTTTTACCTGAAGATGCCACCACCACACTTACTTCTTCACACGGTTCAATAGCCCTACCAAACGCCAGTCTCCTACAGCCTCCCGCTAGTCTCCTCCAGCCTCCCGCTTGTGAATCCTTACAAACTGTCATACAGCTAGGCAGTTGAGTGAAGATTCGAGAGGCGTCAGATGTAACAACTATATATTTTTTTATAAAAGATGTATGTAAAAATTCTATAGAAGACCCGGACAACATTGGAAAAAATTATAAAATTAATCCAAAATGGCTCGTTATATATTATATAGATTTCTCTATAAACTTCTCAAAAATATTCTAATCATATTTTCCCTTACTGCAAATATTTGTGTATATGTTCATAGGATAAGTTTTGGAAAAATACACAATGCTTGTATACTTTAACAAATACGACATGATGTTTCAAAAATTACAAAATAATACATCTTTTTTTCAAATTTGTTAACAAATATGGCACGAAGTCATACATTGTTAATTTGTCTATTATCGTATTCAATCCATACACATATTTTGTGGAAATAAAAAACTGTAATGGTTAGTTCAAGGCATGTGGTATGAAAAAGTGAGATATTTATTTTATTATGTATAGCATATTTATGCATATTCATACCATGCTTGTGCTAGTTATGTAAGGTGGTACGAATTTATTGCGGGTGAAATATGTGCTAAGAGAGCATAAAAATCAATATGTAATGATCACATGCTAGGAGTGCATTATGTCCAGGTACATTTGTTAATAGCAACGATAAAACATGTATTGTTTTGCAGTTTTTGAAACGACTTGATATAGTTGTTAAAATATAGAAACATCGTGTATTATTATGAAGCTACCCATGGTTGTGTGTATAATTTTCACATTTTAAAATGTTTTACACGGGTGATCAAACCAAACCTGACACCGGATTTGTTAGAAGAGCCAAATAATAACCAACGTTATTAGATAATATACGGCAGTAGATCTAACCCATGTTCCATTTAGAAATACAAAATCGGGCCTCTAAAACCGAATACAATTCAAGAGACTCGTCCTTAACAAATACAAACACTTCAATACCTATCGTACGTATCAATGTTTTGAGAATTGGATTGTAATTGAATCCAAATTCAATCAGAGTGGACTAAGTAAGGTGGATGTGTGTGGAATGACTGGGTCAATAGAATTGAAAATGTCATTTGGTTTTCTAAAAATTAAGCATCACACATGAAACAATTCAAAATGATAGGGAATTAGTATTTTAACCTAAAAAATGGGCTCAATGTGTGTATGCAGTTATGAGCATGTGCAGTGTATGCTATGAAGTTTAGTTTAGGTCTATAAATTAGCATATTTATGCTTATCTAGAAGACAACTATCTACCTTAAGAACCAAGTGATCATCAAAAAGAAGTTGCTAGTATAGATTCAAGAATTGAGACCATTTTGTTTTTTAGGTCTTAAGATGGGCAACCATTATTGCATGTTGTTTAAGCCCCTTACTACCTCTGGTGGGGTAAATATGTTGATTTATTGAATTCCATGACCTAGCATCTAACACAGATTAAAAATTTATCTAATAATAAATAGAATAAGGTTATTGGGGTATGTCTCAAGGTCCAAAACTAGCTTAGGCCATGGAGGCGGTAACCACATGCATCAAAATGATCAGAAGGCATAGGTAAAATCATGCTCCATGGAAGCAAAGTTTAGGGTTTTTGATAAAATGAGGGTTAAGGACTAACATAGGTCTTCATTTTGATGACCTTCCATGATTTCTTTCATACTTTACAAACTTAAAATGGGTTCTTTAGATAAACGCAACAATAGCAGAGATAGTTTCACCGTCATGTATAGTAAAAAAAGAACATGGATCATGCCATCAACAATTGATTGTGATTTATTCTAGGGAATTATCTTGTAATTACAAAGTGGAAGCAAGAGGAATACGTGGAGGAGGTATTCTTCTTTCCAATGTGGGTCAAAATCACATGTATTCCAATAAAATTATGAATGAACATGTTGTTTCAATATTTTTTACCTTCTCTGTGAGTGTCTAGGTTTGGATTTCTTACAAAGTCTCAAAAGATGTGAATTTATGCTCTCACAAGTAATCTTGTGAGCTTTTCTTATTCCCTGCCAAAACAAATAATGATGAAAAATAGGGTTGTAGTCACCTAGTTTATAAACGATATGATATTAGTGTATCTTATGTAAGTGTGAAAAAGATAAGGAATGTCACACCATGTTCTTGGTCTATGCAAGAGTATTTTGATTCAAAATGCTTATATATGTTGTACAAGATAATCAAGTGAATTGGGTTTTATTTCCAATTGTTTATAAAATTCTATAAGGAGCAAGACATTAGAGGGGATCTTCTCCTTAATTGATAAAGGAATAAATTGTTCTCATTTTCAAGCATACTTAAACATATGAACGGGTGGGGTAATTGATTGAATTTCTTAAAAAGTATGATACAAAGTCATTATAAGTATACAATAGTGGAAAGTTAGACAATTACATAATCACAAAACTATATAAAGTTAATCACCATAAGGGGTGTTATAATATAAATGAAAAAAAGTACAACTAATTATACTAATGATCAATTGTAGAGTGAAACAGGTCATCTCAAGGTATCCTTCAAAGTCCATTGTCATGGTTTGAGATCCTCATGAGTCATCATACTCTAAAATACATACATCTAGGTACATTGAAAAACACCCATAATAGAAAGAAACAAGAAAAGGTATTCATCACAAAATATCCATATATGTGAAATAATAGATAAGTAGGGCATTCAAAGGATGTAACTACAAAAGGAATGTGTCCCCAGTCAAAAACGGGCTATAAATATGGGTAAGTTCAAGAGAAAGTATAACAAAGGAATACTAAGAAGAGAATGAGGCATTTTCTTCATGTGAACAATCAAGTAAAGATTCTTGTCATTTAAGTAAATAATGAAATGGATGTTGATTACAATAAAAACTACTATAATCTAAAAAGTAGGGTATGAACCCAAAAATTCTAAACTAAGGGTAGGAGGACTAAAACTTTAATACCAAATAAATATAGAATGGTAGGAGGACTAAAATCTCAGTGACTACTGGGGGGGATGAATACTTTAGTGCCTAAGTATAAAATATGGCATGAGGAGTAAAACCTTTGTGCACAATATGAGGACTAAAACCATAATTCCTAAGAAATGGTGTGCCTACTTCTAGATATGACTAGTTAAAACCACATATGCATAATAAAGTAGGCAGGATCATAAGCTAGTATAAGGGAAAAAATGAATGAACCCATCTGACATAAATAATTTGGGGTCAAAGGACCCATATACAAGAGATGGAAGATTTCAATAACAATAGTTGAGGTATCATTATATACAAATTGATGTTTCAAACAAGATTCAAGATATCTAGAAGGAGTGTGAAACTCAAAATATGCCTAATTGATAAGGAAATAGGGTTAGTAATTATATACCCAAAATATAATAAATAATGGTGCAAAAACCTAATCTTTACGACTGACAGTTAACTCTATTGATGCATTTTAGTCCACAAAGTTAGATTTTCATCCTAGAAACGTATTACATATGTTATTAAAATTGAAGAGAACATATACATGTACTCCTAGTATAGATATTGTTCTAATTCTAGTTCTTATTAATTAAAGCCATGTGAAGGTTTTAATGTTATGAGTGAATGTAGGATCCATCAGAGATTTAGTTATAAGATCCATGTCTAGTCACATAAGTTTTAATATGTCTGTTTTACATTTGTATGTGGGTGATAATATGTTTATTCCAACTTAGGTCTTAAAATGTTGTTTATTCTTAATATCATGTATTTCCACATTAATATTGATGTCTTCACATGCATATTAATGCATTTACATATTTATTATCTAATACATGAATATGATCTAGATACAAGTATTCATCATATGGGTGAATGAAAATAAATTTCGATATAGTCTAAACCAATAAGCTATCCATACTTATGTTTATAAATAAATTTTCACATATGATTTTTTTCATATTCCATTTATTCACAGTGGATCAATATAAATAGATAAATTGTAAGCATGGTAATCATAGTGGCAGGTATGGTAGATTCATAACCATCACCTGTAGACATTATAGATAGATAGACACACCCCCACCTAGAGTTATCAACTATAAAAACTACTATTAACATATATAACTTACTAATATCTATTTTCTTTAGTTCTTATAGCTCTTGATATACAATTCTAGTAATTTTGAAATCTTAGCCATGCATCTAGTTTCTAGTAAAGTAAAATTTAGGAATATTAACATTCATTTATGGATTTGAGATGGATAACTTAGTATCTTCCCTATGCATTTGAGAATAGACAAATAATTGACAAAGTAGTTATATTATTCAAATACAAGGTCTAACCACAGTATTTGATCACAATGATCTCACGCTGTGTAAAATAATGTCAAAGTGATTCATTGAGGAAAAGTGTAGTACAAGTTTGTAAATGTTTCTGAAGGGAGGATAGTTATGAATTATAGCTCAAAATATATTTATTACCCAAGATTCAACATGTTATAAATATCGTCTAATTTTATTTTCTTCTCTTCTCTTCTCTTAGTATTATCTCTCATGAAATGGGTAAGAGAGATGCAGTAATAGGACTCTATAAGATATATATTTGGATATAGGTTAACCTTTCATATAGGCTAGAAACCTTGAGGGTAATTCTAAGGTGTTGCAATCATGGGATGATGACAATGGACAATGGCTATGTATTGATTCCATATTCAAAAATTAAAAAATATGAGGTGATGTTATGGATTAAGGAATGCTTTAGGCAAAAAATGTAATGTCCTTATGTGTTTGATACACTTAATTTCAAAATACACCATATAACATATTATCATTATGTAAAACTTGGGGAAAATGTAATGAGTATTAATTACTCTTGAACTAGATGATTCTTGAAAGTATTCAATATGATAGTCCATCTGAATAGAAACTACATTTTCTTCATTAATCTTGTTACATGTTATGACAATTCAATGTTGTGATTAATGAAATTCTCTAAACATGAGGTAATGGACTATCATATGTTCTCTCTAAATGAAAATTGTATTTTAATGATGGAAAGAGAAATACATCATATTGATACCATTTTTATGGCTACTATTGAGAAATTATGGAATAAGGAGGCATGAGTTGTAGAAGATAAACCCAAGGACATATCCAAGAGAGAGTTGTGATGGTCAAAGTCACATGATATGTTGGTAATATTTTATGTACATGGAGAAACACATAAGATTACACATTTGTTACAATATAGCTTGTTCTCTTCATGTTCCTATTATATGATTCTTAGTATTGCTCTACTTATTATATTGGTTTTGTATGATAATCATAAGATAAAAATAGCTAGTTGAGTTGAGTAACAACGTCATATTTAATGAATTGGATCTAAATATTAATAAATGGATGATTAATAAAACAAATCTCTAATCATGTAGTACATGCTATGGCGGTATAGATCTTCCTAGTGTTCAAGTTGGGGAAGGGAAATGGGCATTCTAGTGACAACCTAGGGGTCGTGAGACAGTACTTAGAGTTGTATACTATTGAGTATAAACATGTGGTTGCAAATACATATGAGGTATGTGGTCCCCTCGACACTCTGAGATAGCACACGATATGAG
Organism: Alisma plantago-aquatica; assembly: GCA_963693085.1. Taxonomy (NCBI): domain Eukaryota; kingdom Viridiplantae; phylum Streptophyta; class Magnoliopsida; order Alismatales; family Alismataceae; genus Alisma; species Alisma plantago-aquatica. The sequence continues at coordinate 1,872,025,554 of OY856409.1, read as the reverse complement.
TGTGGTTGAGGTTGTATCTCTAGTGATTATGACAGCCTTACCAATGTGATTGAGAAAAGTAAATGTAATATATGAAATATGATATGCGGCATGTGATAAGTGATATGTGATACATGATATGGTAATGATAGGTGTTGTGGCATGCATACCTAGAGGGACCTGATGTTGTATGTTGACTTTGAGGGGATCCTAGTAGGTTTTTGGTCAATGGGACCCTACTATTATAATCACACCAACTGAGGCATGGTTGAATCCTTGTGATATTGGATCCTTCTTGGATCCTTTATGGTGGGATTAGAAAAGTCATAGTCTTAAGGTTGTAATTTTGATGGTACACTCCAAATTAACTAAGGAAAGAATAATATAATATACATGAGTGGGTTATAAAATTTGGTGATAATTGTGATATTTGCATGATTTTCCTAATGATCGTCTATAGAATTGTAAGTGATGATATATTTATTCACTTGAGATGGTTACTAGATGCAGATTATTGTGATAATATTTTGATATATAGTATATCTAGTGATAAAGATACCTTGTTATGAACTATGAGATCACGTTGATGAATGAAAATAAAACTGAGCTTTGACACATTATGGTCTCTATCAATATATTTAGTATGCTTCAAGTACATGCTTATCATCTTAGCAGGTGCAATCCTCTCTTGGGGAATTTTTTTGTCTCACGTAGTCATTCCATGACGTTTTTAGGTGTAATAGAGTCGTAGAAAGGATTTGATGACAAAATTTTAATCAAAGATAATACATCTTGTTGTAAATTATCCATGTACTCCCACTTTCATGAGTGTTGGGTGGACAATTGTTACTAAATTTTGTTTTCTTTGAAGATAATGTGTTTCATAACTATACATTGTGAACTAGAATAGAATGCATATATTGTTTCATATATCCCTTATAAAGTAAATGAAGAGAATAGTAAATAGAATTTTATTATTTTCTTTATTAGGTCTTCTCTTGAGAATGAAATTGGTGATAAATATGAGCTTTGTATTGACATTATTAAGAGTTTTATGAGTATCGTTCATATTTGCAGTTTGACAAGCCTTTTTTATAGGGAAAGTTTTATTTAAATTTTTTGTTTTGATTTTGTTTTTTCTAGTTTTAAGATGGGTTATATGGGAATATATCATAACGATTGTTCAGAGTTTGATCAATAGGATCTTCCTCACAACAAAAATGTAGACTTGAAGAGGAGAGAGTTAAGGCCTCTTTTCTTCATCTACCATTGAAAAAGACTACTGACAACACTGGACGTAACATGTTGTATGTTAGATGCGGTGTTCCATGACTCAAAGAAGGAGAATCATGGATTACTACATTGATAATTATGTGCTGATATGATGATACAATGTGTTGTTTTTAATACATAACATGGATGACTGACAACACATTGTATAGATTCCATTTGGTAGAAAACCCCAAAAGAGTCAACACGTCGTGTCTGTCACCTCCATTAAAAGTAGGAAATCATAGCCCTAATAGCTGACACGTCATTTAGGAATATGAGACACAATGTCTTTCAGTTCCAATGTAGGATTTCTATCAAGTATGACACATGTGTCTGTTGATAAATATTTCACGTCTACATTCCTCTAGTTCTACAATTGAGTTGTTGATGGAAATAAGGAAGAGGGTAGAGAAGAGGAAAAATCCCACTAACAACATGAGAGTGTGGGATATGAGACACGGTATTTGGTATGCAACAAAGACGTTGAGATAATGGTTTCTTGATGACATGGAGTCACTTCTTATTGAAGAAGATGACTCCTGTGGCAACACATCCCGCTATCACACAGACAGCGAGGTGTTACGTGAAAACGTGCGGAAAACACCATAAACCACTAATTACTAAAAACACTGGTTAATTAAAATCGATTGTAGAAAGAAGATAAACTGAGAAACTATTACATTTAGATCCTCATCCTGCAAAGGAAACATGTTATATAAACATTTACAAATTGGATACGTGTCCATAGCTTAGGAGATCAGTTGTCTTGTCATCACATGAGTTCATCACCTGTTTATACATACATAATGGCCCACATCCGGCCAGTTGCAGAACATACAAAGCATCATTAGCAATACATCGTGAAACAACGTCAAAACGCTCCCAAGGACCTGAGAGTATAGGGATGACTCTAAGACTCTACTACAAAACAACCAAAACAGCAGCATATATCCATCTCTTGCCTTCTACTTCTCTTCTTGCTGCTCGGCCGCAACTCCGCGACCACCACCACGTCTAGCTCGAACACCTAAAACGGGTGTAAACCAGCGGGGTGAGACACATAGTCCCAGCGAGAAACATAACTCCCCGCCGAAACCATAAACCAAAGAAAAATTAAAGCAAAAGTAGAAGATAACTGATAGAAGGTATAACAAGAGCAGTCTATATAGCAAAGCTATTCATACCATCAAGCTTACCAAGTTGTATGGAAGGCATATACCCAAGTATCTCCTTATGGAACATGATTAACAAGATAAGATTTATAAGATCTTACCACATAACATAAGGAACGTATAAGTAACTGCAAGGTATAACAAGATCAACTACTCAAACAAGGCCTCAATCAATGTTCCATGTTTTGCCTTAAGCATAAAATACTATTCGGCTGAATTACGTATTATTATGCCCTGAGGAAGTGAGTCGTGCCACTCAAATCCAACCGACGGCTGCGAAACCCGGAGCCAGTGCCATACAAGGTCAATGGAAGAGTCGGACTCCACGACCTCCCACCTCGTGGTCAGTGCACGAGAACCAAAGCAAGACCGCAGTCTCGTGCTTAAGTGGCCTCAGCCACGGGGTCAGCTCCATAGGCTACCCCTTCTCTAGCCCGCCTCGGTACATGTCTCGGTGCTAGTATATCTGAGCCACGGGCCTGTTCACCGTGCTCTGAGCCATGAACGCATTCATGCTCCCATATCACATATCTTGAGCCATGAGCATGTTCACCATGCTATATATATATATATATATATATATATATATATATATATTCCGAGTCTGCAACCGCAGCTGCACTCATGTCCTCTCTATTTTAGGCTAGGAGAAACCTCACATATTCAACAATATGCGCTCCGGGTTAACCCGCAGGAGAACCCGTTTCACCATCACCAGCTCCTGATGATGATGGATCTATGGCCAGGGCAAACTACATGATATGTTCCACTGTGATTAGTTAGTATATTTTAGGTGGATTTCAAGATTCAGCCAAGTTATATAACATGCAACTAGAACAAGAATAAACAACATGAAACTCAATATCATGTTTTTACTGTCATCGACACCATCCTGATCCATCACAAGGATCCAACATTACATGTTACCACTTATCCTCTTACCAATCATATAGATCCATCACAAGGATCATCACATTGCCATGGGATCTCAATCTCTCATCATGTAGTGCCACTGCCCCTCAAAGCTTACATCATCACCATGGGATAGCAATCCCAGCACTTTAGCCAAACTCAGGTCCTCAGACCAAAGCACATCATGCCTGTTATCTCATCATTAAGAGTAACCATCAAAGCAGTGTTACTCAAACATATACCCCTCATAGCCCTTTACCTGGCTATGCATCACCTGCATGGTTAGTGTGCATAATCATCATGGATTAACAAAAAGGTCATATCATCATGCAAAGCATCTTATATGCTTACCATTTACGCATCATTATACATATCATTCCAGATGATCATAAACATATGTAAAGTCATGTTAAGTTACATAGATATAATCTACTACCTCAAGCATATCAAGGGTCACCATCATAAGCCAAATGTGTTGCATAAACAAGATCTAGCATATCGGTTTTCCATACAAGGAACAAGACCCTCACTAGAATCAGTATCGGGCAGAGTACTCTACCCTATCGCCCAACACTCAAACCGCAAAATGGTCAAGCACCCAAAAAGGATAACGAGCAGCACCTAGGGTGTATCGTGCAACACTGTGTCGTGCAACCACATGTATCGGGCAACCAAAGCATAACGGCCACCAGCACAGCGTGCAGCTCGACCCAAAGGCGTGTTGTGTAATAGGTGTAACGTGCAACACCATGTCGTGCAACGGCGTGTCATGCATCAGGGAACCAAAGCACATCGTGCACCCATATATGTCGTGCACTTTGGTGTCATGCAACGCTCTGTCGGGAATCCATGTGCAACGGATAGGGATACTATGTGACACTCTGTCGGGCATCACTACTAAGTCATGACGCCCAGCACCGAGGTAGCCACTAACTCTATAACGTCCAAGATATAACGGCACAAAGCCACTCCTAGGTTATGTGTGTGTCGGGCAGGGTACTCAACTAAGTGTAACGCTCGACACAACAAGGCAAGGACCAGGGGTGTAACGCCTGTCACAACACCACAACCTGTCGACCAAAGCTCTAGACCAAAGGAGGATATCGAGCAGCATCAACCCCAAGACCATATTGGTCAAGATACCACTCCACAAGGTCGTCACTGTGATGACCGTCTCGCGAAAACAAGATTAACTAATGAGGAAGCGATCATCAAGCAGCGGATTAGCGAAAATCACTAAAAATTAAAACCTTTTTATCAAAATATCCATTGAAGGAAAACTTTCTCACATAGAACCAAAGTAACATAATTACATTCTTGTTCATAGGTACATATTCTGTATCATCTCCTTTTGATAATTACAAGCATTAACTGTCATGTCAAGCTAAACGCAGGAAGTATAAAATCCCAAGGCTCTAAGCCAAAATCTCAAAAGCACTAACTACTACTCCGAGGAACTGAGAGTACAGAGACGACACATAGGACTCTATTTACATCTATACAAGGCATAACAGTCAGTGTCTCCACCTGAGACTTCACTGTTGTCTCTGATGCTGCTATTATTGTCCTTCACCTATTGAAGGATTCCTATCTCCTCGTCCGCGTCCACCTAAAAATGTGGTTCCCATGGGGGTGAGACAATTATAAAAATTGCCCCAACGAGAGTTATAACTCTCTGCCAGTAACATTGTTATTGCAACTTAAGAAGATAATATAAATGGAAGAATCATATTTGTATAGCAACAGATATTTTAATGTCTAACAGATTAGAACATTATTCTATATCAGAAGCATTGCAACTATAACTTGATAGAATCAACATGTCATTTATCCTTTAAGGAATATAAAGAACATGTATAACATCTATTCAAACTACAGAATCATTACCACTACTTTAACTCTCTTCAAAATTAGATCATATATCTAAAGCCTGGTATTATCATTGTGGAGTCATGGCCCATAGCCATATTCTTTTCATAAAGTGTTGGGATCTTAATCCCTCAATTCACCACTGGAAATTCTCTTCCTTTCACAATTTCAATACCCTAACCATGTGATTCTGGGTGCTTAAACCCTTAGCTCATCACCTGAGCATTGTTACCACTTCCTTAGGTAACTAACACCTTTAGGTCATTTGACCAAGGTAAGTATGATATTTGATGCCTATTAACTCTCTTGCTACCTCTTATCAGACAACAAGATATATTATGGCACACAAGGCCCAATAAACAAATTCAAATTAATAACATATCACAATACATACCTGACTATGTCCATCATCTCATGATACATGCATGGTTAGCACATATGATAGAAGCACATCAATTATCTATCAACATCATGCAAAAACAATGTATTAATAATTCAAGGGTATTACCCTTAATCCTTTACCAGGATTAGGATTTCCATCACACATCTCATGTATCATTCATCCAATCATATTGGACTTATATCACAACAAGGTATACCAGTATTTGGGGTGTTGGATATGATATTTATCATATCTTGATGTCTCACTTCCCTCAACACCATTAATTTTCTTAAGTTCACATACTTAGCTTGTATTAGGGTATTACCCATCCTAATACTTTATGCACCAGTTTATCACATTCATCATGTAAAGTAGTGATCAATTGTCACTTACTTGGAATATACAACTATTGCCAATACTATGGATTCATACATAAGTCAGGAATTAATAAGAAGACCATGTTAGGTCCTATTCAAAACAAACTCTAAGTCAAACATAGAGTACCACGGCCGTGCAACCAAAAACGGTCGTGCTAAGGGAAGCCACCATGGCCGTGCTACCTTGCACGGTCGTGCAAAGTGAAAATACCACGGTCGTGCTACCTAACACGGTCGTGCTACAGGAGTTCACCTCTTGAATCATATTCAAGAATGAATTCTATTCTCTTATTAGGGAATTATGGTTTCACATACCATTTCCCTTCATTAGAATAGGGATTGCATATAGCATCACCCTTCATTAGGGTTTCATATTACATTACCCATAATTAGGGTTTACTACTCAATCCCCATTAGGGTTTCTCATAGAATCACCCTCAATTAGGGCTTTACATGGATACACCTTCAATTAAGGTTTGAGTTCAATAACCCTGTCAATTAGGGTTTATGTTCATGTTTAGGGTTTCATGATCTCTTTGCTTAAGGATCATAACCCTTAATCATCACATGAATCATATTCATGTATGAATTCATACTATCAACTTCTCAACTTGATTAGGTCATATCAACCCTTCAGTTGAGTATATACAAATATGATTAACATAGTGTACCAAGTCATTGATCCTATAAGCAATTAGGGATTCATCCCTTAATTGGCACTTAATTACTTAGGTACTATTAGGGTTTCAACCATTTGTACCTTCATTGATTATCATTACTAATCATTATTGGATCAATAGAACATTCATCATCTTAATTCTCAAAGATTCAATCACATTGGACCTCCATTACATAAGGTATCCAATTGAATTAGGGTTTACTATTCATCCTAATTAGTGATTTCACATGTAGACAACCTCTTAATAGGATTATATATGGAATCAGCCTCAATTAGGGTTTACATCATATATTGGATCCATGCATTTGTTATGCATTAATGATTAGTACCATTAAAGGTATCTCCCACCTAATCACATTAGGTTTACAAAAATGTTTGATCAATTGGACCTTCAATAACTTGAGGTATCCAAATAGATTGATCAATAGAACCTTCAACTGCACTGGGTATCCATTTGGATTAGTCAATTGAGTCTTTAATATCATTGGGTACTCAATTGAATCAACCCATTGTTCCTTCAAATACATTAGGTACTCAATTGGGTTAACCAATTGATCCTTCAATTGTATTAGGCATCCAATTGGATTAACCAAATTGAACCACAAATGGTTTGAAACCGTTTAAGCAAAAATCTTTGAAACCGCATGAACTTGAAACCGCATGAGTCTCAAACGGTTTGAGACCGTTTGGTCTCAAATGGTCTTGAGACCGTTTGGTCCCAAACGGTCTTGAGACCGTTCGGACTCAAACGGTCTTGAGACCGTTTGCTCCAAACCTCTCAAAACCGCATGGACCAAAGAGTCAATCAAGACTTCAACAACACTCAATTCCAATCTATGGAATCTCAACCAATTGGATCATCAACTCAATCATCAATTGAGTCATGAAATCATCCCTTAATTGGAACTTCAATTAGGGTCTGATCTCAATGGAATTAGGGTTTATAAACACCAATTAGAGCTTTGAAGTTGATCATCAATCAAGCTACTAATTATGTTTCAATTGATTGCATTGGATCTTCAACCATTGAATTCATGGAACCAATCATCAATTGGACCTCTGCTCATACTTCAATTGAGTTTAGTAGGTCAACCTTCAACTGATTTGACCCTCAATTGACCCTCACTTGGTCATCAATTAGGGTTTTATTCAATTGGATTAGGGTTTAGAATTGATGATTCAACAACACTCATCAATAAAAGATTGTTTACTTTGAACCTTTTGAACCATCATCCAAAATGGGTATGACCTGACCCCAAACGGTCTTGAGGTCGTTTGGATGACCTCCAAACGGTCTTGAGACCGTTTTCCCATCATATCACTCAAATCCAATACATCCAATTAAGGTTTGGATCATGGGATTGATCACCAAATCAGCATTGCATTGTATATCAGCTTGGTACCTTTAGACCTTCAAACACCTAACCATACTCAACCCTAGACCTCCAAACGGTCTTGGTTGACCACCAAACGGTCTTGAGACCGTTTGGATGAGCTCCAAACGGTCTTGAGACCGTTTGGCTCATCCAAACCTTGGATTCTAGTGAAAAATCATCAAGGTTTTGTCTATCGAGTTGATCAACAAATCAGCACTTAATTGCAATATGATTTGGTACCTTTAGACCTTCAATTGGTCAACTATACTTGACCCCAGACCTCCAGACGGTCTTGGGGTGACCCCCAAACGGTCTTGAGACCGTTTGGGTGATCCCCAAACGGTCTTAAAACCGTTTGGGCTAATCCACCCAAAATCTCTAATTAACTCATTGGAATTTCAGCACTGATTTCAGTTAGGGTTTGCCCAATTGATTAGCCTTCAACTCATGACTCGTTTGGAATTAATCCATAAAATTTGGTGAGTCATTAACCAACATCATTATTAACAGTAATCCTAAACGTTCAATGCTTGGTCAACCATCTCAAATGGTTTTGAAACCGTTTGTCCAAAAAGGTCAAGTTAATCAGATTGAAAATCAGCACTTAATTCAATTAGATTGCCTAATTGATTAGCCTTCAACTCTCGATTCCTTGAGAGTTAATCCCTAAAATTTGGTGGGTTATCAGCCTACATAATTAGGAACAAAATTCCCAAACGGTCAATGCTTGGTCAACCATATCAAATGGTTTTGAAACCGTTTTCTCCCAAATGGTTTCAAACCGTTTGCCCTTAAATGGTTTGCTGAAACCGCATAACCAATCAAATTAAAACGATTTGGAGTAGCTATAAAAACCGTTTGGCTTGGTACTTTTCTTTGGATAAGCATCTAGTATGATTTCATCATCCCCTTCCTTCGAATAACCAAGAACAGCAACCGTTCTTTATGGAAATTGCAGCAAAGAAACAAGAGTGTAGCAATTTAAAGAAAACAATCAACAAAGTATAGAGAATTGATGCAATATCAATGATTAAGGGTTTGAGTTATAAAACCCACCTCAAATATGATCTCCAAGCTCCAAGATACATGGATCTAATGGTGTATGAAGCTTCTCCAACTATTCCAAGGCTCAACTTCAAGATTTGGAGTGAAATGATCGGCTAGAATTGAAGATTGAGTGAAAAAATGAAGGAATTACACATTGTTTTATGATTTTCATCATGAAATCATGAAGAACGAAGATCAAAGGCTTACCAACAGGTTGGGGACGTGCTCCCTGCTTTCCTTAGCCTTCTTGGTCGGTTTTGCAAGCAAGGAGAAGAAGTGGGGTCGTAAAATCCTTTCATTTGGCTTGGAAAAGGTACTTTTATAAGAAAATTGAGGAGAGAGAAGATACTTTATAAAAGTCTTTTAATTCCAAAATTGTTGCCACAACTTCCCCCTTGGTTTCTTGCATGCAAGGGAATATCTATCCCCACCGAACTCCCTTCCATTATCCATGAATTAAGGGAAAAGAAAATAAGCACCTTAATGCCTATTATATTAATATCCCATATGTGAGTGGAAATTACTTTCCTTTATAATAAGGTGAGTGGAGTTTCCCCTCCTTTAGATATTTTCGTTCCTTATCTTGGAAAAAGAACGTCCATCCTTATTCAAAATCAACCAATAACATTTTGGTTGAAGGCCCTTTAATTTATACATTCATTTTTGCCCTAAATTGGATTAGGGTTTCACTTGGGATTAAATCTTGATTATTTTAATATCAAGATTCTCTCTCCTCCATCTTAATTCAAATGAGACGTAACTCTCATTTTATTTGCTCTACATGATGTCAAGAAACATTAGGGACTTTATTGAAGTGGTAATTTGCATATCAAACCCTAGGTTTTGGGTAAATTGCACATTACACCAAAACTAGGTTTTAATGCACAACATTGCTTTATCAGCTCTTTCTTGGTATTCAGGCTTCCATAAGCCATACCTCAACACCATATTCACTCTCATGATGCTTCAACACATGAGGAACATATTATCATGCACAATTTGCACATAAACCCCTCAACTTGGGTAATTTGCACTTTAGTCCAAAACAAACAAAACATTGATTCAACATTGTTCAAACAGGACCAAAATTGAAACATAAGTTTCTCATGAGCCCTAATTACTTTTCCCAAGATAAGATTAAGAATCTAATCAACCTTTTTAAGAAAAACATCTAGGGTTAACACATAACCCAGGTCAGGGATGTTATAAATTATAAACCCCTAACAAGGATTTCATCCTCGAAATCCCAGGAAAAGGAGGAACAGATTATTCATTAATCATGCCCTCAAGTCTTTGCATATCATCTTAATATTCTGGAGATATTATGAACTCTGTGATTCCACACAAAGCTCCTTTCATTAATTCCTCCATATCACTGTTTATGTTTATGCAAAGCATAAACCCCTAACATATGATGTTCATATTATTGAAAGGAAAAAGCATAAAAGAACATACATTTATCATCACCTAAGAATATTTCTCAAAGGGGTAAACATATATATCTAACAAAGATAATTTACTCAGTAATCCTTTAACAAATTCTATGTAATTGGGAATGTTCACATAGTTCTTCCTATTAGTTAGGAATGTCACATAGCTTTTCCCTTTTTGTTTAGGGTTGGAATTGCACAAAGAATCTTCCTTTATTGAAATTGCACAAAACATCTTCCTTTATTGGAATTGCACAAAGCATCTTCCTTTATTGGAATTGCACAAAGCATCTTCCTTTATTGTAATTGCACAAAGCATCTTCCTTTATTGTAATTGCACAAAGCATCTTCCTTTATTGGAATTGCACAAAGAATCTTCCTTTATTGGAATTGCACAAAGCATCTTCCTTTATTGGAATTGCACAAAGCATCTTCCTTTATTGGAATTGCACAAAGCATCTTCCTTTATTGTAATTGCACAAAGCATCTTCCTTTATTGGAATTGCACAAAGCATCTTCCTTTATTGGAATTGCACAAAGCATCTTCCTTTATTGGAATTGCACAAAGCATCTTCCTTTATTGGAATTGCACAAAGCATCTTCCTTTATTGGAATTGCACAAAGCATCTTCCTTTATTGATTCCATATTTCTTATTTCATGATACTCATTAGATTGTATCAGAATGACTGCTTGATCAGAGCAATCAAAAATATATCAATCTAAGAGTTTCCATACTCACCTTATCATCAATAGTTGTATACCTGGCCAGGGTATATAAGTATTGGGAGATTAGGTAGTATGCACTTTATTTGCTATCATATTCCTCATTTTTCATTATCACTCGGATAAGAGAGATTATAAAGCATTTTTAAGGAATACTGCGAAATTGTAAATTCTCATCTTCCTTGTGTCCTTATAGGACTCATCAAAGGAATAAAAAAACAACTACTTTCATATCTTTAACACATAGAATCATAATATGAAGTATCGGATTGAATATATTTCATTTAAGTATTACCCCTCAAGGTCACCTACCACATTAGGTTGATTTCAACACATAGTGTTCACTTATCTCATGTTGCTGCTTTTTCCTACTCTTAGTGGCTACTGCCCTGGTGCACTAGGTATTTATTGCACTGGTGATACCAAAAACTTTGGCTTTTCAGAATATCTAGACAAATGTCTCTAAAATTATATAGACCTTACCTTAATTCATAGCTTATTGCCCCTCCTTGGGCACTACCATCACAGATGTACTGTTTGTCCAGACTTATGGTAGAGTCTACTTTCTTGCCATTTATTAATCTTTCCCACATTTCCACTATTCTAACATAACCATGTCACTAAGGAATCCTTTCAAAGCCCAAAGTTTATGCATTAAATACTGGTAGCTTAGGTTGTAATACTAGTATCCAGTCTTCTATATGTATCACCATTATCCTAATCTGCCCTTCAAGAGCATAACATAGTATTCTTTATCCTGATTAGTTCAAGGTGGGAATCCTCAGGAACTTGTTCTCCTCTTGCCTGGTTCCATGCACCCACTCCTGGTGCAAAAACATTGCCCTTAGCAATGTGTTCCTCATGTTCTCCAGTCATTTTCAAGTTCTTCTTCTCTTATGTGAGCAGAAGATACTATCAGATAATCTGGAAGATACTTAGAACAGACTCTACAACCTTAGTCCTATGTCTCTGTAGACTCAGCGAACCTAGAGCTCTGATACCACTTAATTGTGACGACCGTCTCGCAAAACAAGATTAACTAATGAGGAAGCGATCATCAAGCAACGGATTAGTGAAAATCACTAAAAATTAAAACCTTTTTATCAAAATATCCATTGAAGGAAAACTTTCTCACATAGAACCAAAGTAACATAATTACATTCTTGTTCACTGGTACATATTTTGTATCATCTCCTTTTGAGAATTACAAGCATTAATTGTCCTGTCAAGCTAAACGCATGCAGTATAAAATCCCAAGGCTCTAAGCCAAAATCTCAAAAGCACTAACTACTACTCCGAGGACCAGAGAGTACAGAGACGACACATAGGACTCTATTTACATCTATACAAGGCATAACAGTCAGTGTCTCCACCTGAGACTTCACTGCTGTCTCTGCTGCTGCTATTGTTGTCCTTCACCTATTGAAGGATTCCTATCTCCTCGTCCGCGTCCACCTAAAAATGTGGTTCCCATGGGGGTGAGACAATTATAAAAATTGCCCCAGCGAGAGTTATAACTCTCCGCCAGTAACATTGTTATTGCAACTTAAGAAGATAATATAAATGGAAGAATCATATTTGTATAGCAACAGATATTTTAATGTCTAACAGATTAGAACATTATTCTATATCAGAAGCATTGCAACTATAACTTAATAGAATCAACATGTCATTTATCCTTTAAGGAATATAAAGAACATGTATAACATCTATTCAAACTACAGAATCATTACCACTACTTTAACTCTCTTCAGGATTAGATCATATATCTAAAGCCTGGTATTATCATTGTGGAGTCATGGCCCGTAGCCATATTCTTTTCATAAAGTGTTGGGATCTTAATCCCTCAATTCACCACTGGAAATTCTCATCCTTTCACAATTTCAATACCCTAACCATGTGATTGTGGGTGTTTAAACCCTTAGCTCATCACCTGAGCATTGTTACCACTTCCTTAGGTAACTAACACCTTTAGGTCATTTGACCAAGGTAAGTATGATACTTGATGCCTATTAACTCTCTTGATACCTCTTATCAGACAACAAGATATATTATGGCACACAAGGCCCAATAAACAAATTCAAATTAATAACATATCACAGCGCATACCTGACTATGCCCATCATCTCATGATACCTGCATGGTTAGCACATATGATAGCAGCACATCAATTATCTATCAACATCATGCAAAAACAATGTATTAATAATTCAAGGGTATTACCCTTAATCCTTTACCATGATTAGGATTTCCATCACACATCTCATGTATCATTCATCCAATCATATTGGACTTATATCACAACAAGGTATACCAGTATTTGGGGTGTTGGATATGATATTTATCATATCTTGATGTCTCACTTCCCTCAACACCATTAACTTTCTTAAGTTCACATACTTAGCTTGTATTAGGGTATTACCCATCCTAATACTTTATGCACCAGTTTATCACATTCATCATGTAAAATAGTGATCAATTGTCACTTACTTGGAATATACAACTATTGCCAATACTATGGATTCATACATAAGTCAGGAATTAATAATAAGACCATGTTAGGTCCTATTCAAAACAAACTCTAAGTCAAACATAGAGTACCACGGCCGTGCTACCTTGCACGGTCGTGCAAAGTGAAAAGACCACGGCTGTGCTACCTAACATGGTCGTGCTACAGGATTTCACCTCTTGAATCATATTCAAGCATGAATTCTATTCTTTTATTAGGGAATTATGGTTTCACATACCATTTCCCTTCATTAGAATAGGGATTGCATATAGCATCACCCTTCATTAGGGTTTCATATTACATTACCCATAATTAGGGTTTACTACTCAATCCCCATTAGGGTTTCTCATAGAATCACCCTCAATTAGGGCTTTACATGGATACACCTTCAATTAAGGTTTGAGTTCAATAACCCTATCAATTAGGGTTTATGTTCATGTTTAGGGTTTCATGATCTCTTTGCTTAAGGATCATAACCCTTAATCATCACATGAATCATATTCATGTATGATTTCATACTATCAACTTCTCAACTTGATTAGGTCATATCAACCCTTCAGTCGAGTATATACAACTATGATTAACATAGTGTACCACGTCATTGATCCTATAAGCAATTAGGGATTCATCCCTTATTTGGCACTTAATTACTTAGGTACTATTAGGGTTTCAACCATTTGTACCTTCATTGATTATCATTACTAATCATTATTGGATCAATAGAACATTCATCATCTTAATTCTCAAAGATTCAATCACATTGGACCTCCATTACATAAGGTATCCAATTGAATTAGGGTTTACTATTCATCCTAATTAGTGATTTCACATGTAGACAACCTCTTAATAGGATTATATATGGAATCAACCTCAATTAGGGTTTACATCATATATTGGATCCATGCATTTGTTATGCATTAATGATTAGTACCATTAAAGGTATCTCCCACCTAATCACATTAGGTTTACAAAAATGTTTGATCAATTGGACCTTCAATAACTTGAGGTATCCAAATAGATTGATCAATAGAACCTTCAACTGCATTGGGTATCCATTTGGATTAGTCAATTGAGTCTTTAATATCATTGGGTACTCAATTGAATCAACCCATTGTTCCTTCAAATACATTAGGTACTCAATTGGGTTAACCAATTGATCCTTCAATTGTATTAGGCATCCAATTGGATTAACCAAATTGAACCACAAATGGTTTGAAACCGTTTAAGCAAAAATCTTTGAAACCGCATGAACTTGAAACCGCATGAGTCTCAAACGGTTTGAGACCGTTTGGTCTCAAATGGTCTTGAGACCGTTTGGTCCCAAACGGTCTTGAGACCGTTCGGACTTAAACGGTCTTGAGACCGTTTGCTCCAAACCTCTCAAAACCGCATGGACCAAAGAGTCAATCAAGACTTCAACAACACTCAATTCCAATCTATGGAATCTCAACCAATTGGATCATCAACTCAATCATCAATTGAGTCATGAACTCATCCCTTAATTGGAACTTCAATTAGGGTCTGATCTCAATGGAATTAGGGTTTATAAACACCAATTAGAGCTTTGAAGTTGATCATCAATCAAGCTACTAATTATGTTTCAATTGATTGCATTGGATCTTCAACCATTGAATTCATGGAACCAATCATCAATTGGACCTCTGCTCATACTTCAATTGAGTTTAGTAGGTCAACCTTCAACTTATTTGACCCTCAATTGACCCTCACTTGGTCATCAATTAGGGTTTGATTCAATTGGATTAGGGTTTAGAATCGATGATTCAACAACACTCATCAATGCAAGATTGTTTACTTTGAAACTTTTGAACCATCATCCAAATTGGGTATGACCTGACCCCAGACGGTCTTAAGGTAGTTTGGATGACCTCCAAACGGTCTTGAGACTGTTTTCCCATCATATCACTCAAATCCAATCCATCCAATTAAGGTTTGGATCATGGGATTGATCACCAAATCAGCATTGCATTGTATATCAGCTTGGTACCTTTAGACCTTCAAACACCTAACCATACTCAACCCTAGAACTCCAAACGGTCTTTGTTGACCACCAAACGGTCTTGAGACCGTTTGGCTCATCCAAACCTTGGATTCTAGTGAAAAATCATCAAGGTTTGGTCTATCGAGTTGATCAACAAATCATCACTAAATTGCAATATGATTTGATACCTTTAGACCTTCAATTGGTCAACTATACTTGACCCCAGACCTCCAAACGGTCTTGGGGTGACCCCCAAACGGTCTTGAGACCGTTTGGGTGATCCCCAAACGGTCTTGAAACCGTTTGGGCTAGTCAACCCAAAATCTTTAATTAACTCATTGGAATTTCAGCACTGATTTCAATTAGGGTTTTCCCAATTGATTAGCCTTCAACTCATGACTCGTTTGTAATTAATCCATAAAATTTGGTGAGTCATTGACCAACATCATTAGTAACAGTAATCCCAAACGGTCAATGCTTGGTCAACCATCTCAAATGGTTTTGAAACCGTTTGTCCAAAAAGGTCAAGTTAATCAGATTGAAAATCAGCACTTAATTCAATTCGATTGCCTAATTGATTAGCCTTCAACTCTCGATTCCTTGAGAGTTAATCCCTAAATTTTGGTGGGTTATCATCCTACATAATTAGGAACAAAATTACCAAACGGTCAACGCTTGGTCAACCATCTCAAATGGTTTTGAAACCGTTTTCTCCCAAACGGTTTCAAACCGTTTGCCCTTAAACGGTTTGCTGAAACCGCATAACCAATCAAATTAAAACGATTTGGAGTAGCTATCAAAACCGTTTGGCTTGGTACTTTTCTTTGGATAAGCATCTAGGATAATGTCATCATCCCCTTCCTTAGAATAACCAAGAACAGCAACCGTTCTAGATGGAAATTGCAGCAAAGAAACAAGAGTGTAGCAATTTAAAGAAAACAATCAACAAAGTATAGAGAATTGATGCAATATCAATGATTAAGGGTTTGAGTTATAAAACCCGCCTCAAATCTGATATCCAAGCTCCAATATACACGGCTCTAATGGTGGATGAAGCTTCTCCAACTATTCCAAGGCTCAACTTCAAGATTTGGAGTGAAATGATCGGCTAGAATTGAAGATTGAGTGAAAAAATGAAGGAATTACACATTGTTTTATGATTTTCATCATGAAATCATGAAGAACGAAGATCAAAGGCTTACCAACATGTTGGGGACGTGCTCCTTGTTTTCCTTAGCCTTCTTGGTCGGTTTTGCAAGCAAGGAGAAGAAGTGGGGTCGTAAAAGCCTTTCATTTGGCTTGGAAAAGGTACTTTTATAAGAAAATTGAGGAGAGAGAAGATTCTTTATAAAAGTCTTTTAATTCCAAAATTGTTGCCACCACTTCCCCCTTGGTTTCTTGCATGCAAGGGCATATCTATCCCCACCGAACTCCCTTCCATTATCCATGATTTAAGGGAAAAGAAAATAAGCACCTTAATGCCTATTATATTAATATCCCATATGTGAGTGGAAATTACTTTCCTTTATAATAAGGTGAGTGGAGTTTCACCACCTTTAGATATTTTCGTTCCTTGTCTTGGAAAAATAACGTCCATCCTTATTCAAAATCAACCAATAACATTTTGGTTGAAGGCCCTTTAATTAAGACATTCATTTTTGCCCTAAATTGGATTAGGGTTTCACTTAGGATTAAATCTTGATTATTTTAATATCAAGATTCTCTCTCCTCCATCTTAATTCAAATGAGACATAACTCTCATTTTCTTTGCTCTACATGATGCCAAGAAACATTAGGGACATTATTGAAGTGGTAATTTTCATATCAAACCCTAGGTTTTGGGTAAATTGCACATTACACCAAAACTAGGTTTTAATGCACAACATTGCTTTATGAGCTCTTTCTTGGTATTCAGGCTTCCATAAGCCATACCTCAACATCATATTCACTCTCATGATGATTCAACACATGAGGAACATATTATCATGCAAAATTTTCACATAAACCCCTCAACTTGGGTAATTTGCACTTTAGTCCAAAACAAACAAAACATTGATTCAACATTGTTCAAACAGGACCAAAATTGAAACATAAGTTTCTCATGAGCCCTAATTACTTTTCCCAAGATAAGATTAAGAATATACTCAACCTTTTTAAGAAAAACATCTAGGGTTAACACATAACCCAGGTCAGGGATGTTACAGTCACCAACCTCAAGCACAAGGCCACCAAAACCCTAAAGGATCAAGAAGATGCTCACCTCTCAACAACCAAGAGAGAGGGTGTTATAACCCCAATTTTTGGGTTCAATTGGTGAGAAATGCAATTTCTCATATTAAGGATAATTGAACAAATAATGATGTGATTTGTTTTGAATAATTGGATTTCGTTTAAAATAGCCTTGTTGTTTGATTTGTGGGCTTTATTGGCTATTGGGCCCAATAACAAGGAAATAACAAAAGAAATTCAATTAGTAAATGGATAATTGAATTTTAAGAAAAGAAATATGTGGAAACCTCTAGAAGGCAAATCCAAAGAGGATTTCGTACCTCTTGGGTTCCTTGGGTACCAAGGAGTCCAATGTTGCAAAAAGAAAGCAATAGGAAAAGAAAAGATTAATTAAGCATTTCTTTATGAAGAAAGAAATTGGGAAATAATGAGTAATGTGGAAAATGAATGAAAAGAGGCATAAATGGGATTTTCTTGGGGAAATTTCATATCCATGTGGTTGTTAATACTAAAAGGAATGCCAATGAGGAAAATAAAAGAGAAATAAAAAGAAATCCTCAAAAAGGAATATTTAAATGAGAAATAAACAAGATAATGTGAAATAAGGCATAAAGATGCATCTAGAAAGATAATGAATATCCTTGGAAGAGAATTTCGAAATAATAGAGTGCCTTGGGATCCAAGGAGTCCCAATAAAAAGGAAGGAAAGAGAAAATACTAAATTTGCAAAATATGAAGATAATGTGATATATTATTAATAAATTTTGTGTTGATTTTTGAAGGATGGAATTTTCTATTAAAAGGAAACATGATTTCGTGGCCAATAGATTAAAAGACAAATAGAGAGAGAGAAGGAGAGGAATTTCGAATTTCCTAATGACCAAAGCATATGGGTTGCCAAGGAATTATTAAAAGGAGAGAGAGAATACTTCCTAACTAAGGAATTTGTTGTTCCTTTGTGAAAGTAACTTGTTTTTCCGTGGATGGACGTCCTAGGGCTTCAACAACCCTCCTCTATAAAAAGGTAGAGCCCTAGGCCAAGTCTAGGAGGATCCTGAGCTTTCTTCTCCCTCCTTCTTCTTGTTTACGTCCACCAACCCTAACCATGAGGGTGTAGCCATATCCCTGAGTGACGAAGGGTTGTTTAGGGTCTGGCTCCTGGTGGGAAGCCTCCACGACCACTCCGGACCAATAAGTCATCGTGTCCTGGCAACGAGATCACACAAAAGGCCTGCCTCTGGCTGCACGACCAGCCAAGCGGCAGAGGTTGGGCGCGCTTGAAACGGCTGACTTGGCCGTGGACCAGAGGCGCCCCACACACGAGAAGACGCGGTGGAGGTAGGGCAGGGATTTCCGGCGAGCTCCGTGGTCCAGAAAGGAAGGAACAGTCCACGCATGACTGCAGACGGACGGCTAGGGCGACGCACCGCCAGCCGCGTGAGGTTGAAGAAAGGAAAATAGCCTTTGGATGAAACTACCCTCCGCGAGCTACAGCTTTGAACCACTTAAGTGAAGGGCAGAACCGTCAATTGATTCTAATCTAAAGAGGGGCGTGTTGCATGGCTATGCTGACGTGTCAGCATGCTATTGGTCAAGTAAGTGTTTTTCTTGCAAAATTCGTAACTTGAGACTCGTAGTTTGGATGACAAAAAGTTATATATGAAAGTTGATCCTCAGAACGAGAGGAATCTAAATAAATTATGTTTGAAGTCTGATTCTATTTGTAATCCGAAAATTAATGGAAGTAATCATCTTTAATACTTTAAAGATTAAGGAACCCTAATCTGATATGATTAATGTGTTTAATAGGATTTAATGGACCTTTAGGGTTGATGTTAACCTGGTAAATGTAAAAACGTACATTATGTTCAAAAAGGAATAACTTTGCACGTGATTAGTCCAATTTAGAGTTGTTATGCATAAATATACTTGAAATGTGAAAAGTACATAAAGTTATCATCTTTAATGATTTAACTACGGAAAAACTCTTAGATTTGATGATAGATGGATAATTCAAGCTGATATTAACCTGTTGTTAATAAAAGTGAAAATAGTATTTAAAAAGAGGATCTTTTTATATAGTTGGTTTAATTTAGGGTTCTATGTACATGAATATGCCTTAATGGGATTAGAAACCCTAATTTATGTTGATATGAATTCTAATGGTTTTAATTGTACAAATCGAAGAATAAAATAGAGATATGATTATTCGAAGATAAATTGAGTACCAAAGATCTTTAATGTGAATTAGTGTTTCCTAGTATATAAAAGTGGAAATAGTGATAAATAAGGTTCATATATGTGAGTTGAACTATAATGAAATATGATTTGTCAATTTGAAAGAAACCAAAGATGATAATTAGCCGTAATATTTTGGATATGACCTAAAAGGATAAATATAATAGTTTTAGTGTAAAAGAAACATATTAGACTTATTTGACATTCAATGGTGCCTATGATGCAGAAATTAGGGTTTGTGAACTAAAAGAGCATTAAAAGTGATAAATGCATAATGAAGGCTAAAAACCTAATAAAACCCTAAAGTTGGCCTAGAAATTATAAGGTGGAATCCAAGTTGATCTTGAGGATGTTTGAATAAACAATGACACTTGAATGTTATGCATTATTTTCAGGATATTGTTGATTGCTTGTTAATTGTGTTGGATGTTAATGCATGGACATCAAGTTACTATGGATCAGGTATGTGGTTACGATTATGAATAACCGCTATAGTTTCCCGATGGATTCTCGGATGTTTAATCACATTGAATGCAACTAAACTGTTGAATGTTTATTTATTTCTTGCAACTATAAAGTGAATACGATTATCACATAAGATATGTGCCTACTAGCTCAGATCCCGGTCCCCTCTGTGTCATAATGGCTGACCTGATAAAAGACTACCTAGAGGGTAGGTACATCAGGTCATGAATGACTTTGACTGCCTAGAGGGTAGGGTCATGAATGACTTTGACTGCCTAGAGGGTAGGGTCATGAATGACTTTGGCTGCCTAGAGGGCAGGTCCATCAAGTCACCTTAATAGAGGTACCATTTAAGTCCTTATAGGGACAACACAGAGTCGTGGAAAAGATGGATTGAGTAGTTTGGCTTAAAACGTAATATTGATTGTTAAATGATTAATTGAATGATTACATAGTTATCATAGTTGCATGATTATTTGTTTCCCCCCATATACCAGCTTTGGCTGACCGACGTTTTGTTTGTCGGCGTTTTAGGTACAATGAAAAGAACAAATAGTAAAGCTACACATTGTGAATTCAAGAATTAAAGAACAAGGAGGAATTAGATAGAATAGTTCAACTGAGGTTAGTAGTTAGTTTGTTCCCAACTTTTCAAGGTATGCAAAGATAAATTTTATTACCATTTTCATTATAGTCTGTTAGAATTTAATAATTGTTTATGGTTACATGTCGAACCTTTGATCCGGGATTAATGGGTGCGGCTCAACCTCTTGGTCTCCCTTAATTGGGGGTTATCGGGAGGTGGGGTCGTAACATTTGGTATCAGAGCTTAGGTTCCTCAATTAACCATTAATAATTATTAAATTTTACAAACTCCATAGAACCCAAGGGAGTTATTAGAGGAGTATCCGAAAGACAGAGGTGTCTAGAAAGGGATCACGACCGGGGGCTGGCAAGATTTTCCTCCGCACCGCTAGTCGGAATACGAGGACTCCCGGACCCGTGTGACCGTCTGGCCAAAGTCTTAGGGTATGAATCGAAATAAGATACCTTTAGGACTTATCATCTTATTCATCCCTTCTCATCACAAAATTTCGATAAGGATCTAAGGGATTAGGGTTTTCTTTCTTCTCCTCACCCTCTTGAGGGATGGGTAAGGTTTAAGGAATCCTCCACGAAATTAATGAAAGGCATGTAAATAAGATGTCATGGACATAAGCTTAATAGATTAAGAACAAAATAAATAATAGATACATGCTTAGGTCGTATGACATGAGTTGTCATGTCCTCAGAAGAAACCTGAGGCTAGACCTTCTTCTCAGGAGGATAAGTTAGTCTTGGAGATAGAGATCTCCATTGCAAATAGAGACCCAGCACATCCTCTGAGGATGATGCTAACCCTAACCCTAAGTGAAGGTTAGAGAGAGATGAGTTGGACCAGGTGTTTGAAAGGACATGCCTTTGGGATGCCATATGATCCATGGGTGACCTAGCACCTTTGGCAACCCAACCCTGGGAAGGGTCGTGCATGTTAGGGTAAATGATAGTTCCTTAGAAGATGATGTTAGTGAAGGACCATAGAAACCCTATGGGCTTGTGCAAGTAGGGCATAGCTGGCACCTAGGGCACATCATAATGCTGGCAGTAGGATGAAACCCTGAATAAGGAATTATGCTGGAGCATAAAGGGTTATGGATGATCTTGAGCAACCATAAGTTCGAACCTAGGCTTCACCCATGTAGAGTATGCTTTTGAGGTTGATCCTTCATGAAGAGAGGACCTCTAATGGTGAGGTTGGATGTAGGGTTAGCTCTAGAGAGAGCAGGGAAACCCAGCAAGAAGGTTGGAAGCCTAAAACCCTGAACAATGGATGATAGTGGATGCCTCCTGATCGAACCTTGAAAGTTTTTGATACCTTGGTTGTCTTTAGAGGGACCAAACCCTTGAGAAAAGATGAAGCTTCTGGTACCTACGTGCCTATGGTAGAGATGTTCACTTTCTGAGCTAGGAAGAAGAAAGGTTTAGTAGCAGGTTATGAGGTCCTGTACCTTGTGGGTTGTCCTTGAGGAGGACCCAACACTAAGTGTTGCTTGAGTTGAAGGATGACAATGAGTGTGTGTCATGCCTTTTTTCATGATTGGGTTGTAGTTAAGAGATAGGGCATGCAGTTGACACCTAAAAGTGAACCTAGGGTTCCTAGGCCTAAGAGGGGAAGTGGTGTACATAATGCTCATGATGAGAAGTTGAGTTCCTATATAAGAGAGCATGGTACTCCTCATGTATAGAGGAAAAGAGGAAGCCCCTTAAGTTTAAGGTGTGTTTGATGGATCCCTCACAGCTAGATTGATGATAAAGAAAGGTATGTTTTTTATTCAACTTGAGGAAAGAGGACAAGAATGACCTAGCATGGTATAGTAGGTGATCTGCTTATGCCTTAATAGCTTGCTAGGGTTGAGTAGGCTCGTATGGATGTAAACCCTAGAGCTTTTGTGACCTTGTTGTAAAGAGATAGTTTTCCTCCCATCCTGGGAGAGCGACCCCTTTGGTAAGGTGTATATCAGTCTTGTTGGTTAAGGTAACCTGAAGAGGTCTCACAGGATCTTGAGAAGTTAAGTGAAAAGTACATGGTATGAGAATGAACCTGTAGACCCATAGATATCCATCTCTAATTGCATGTGGATGCGTTACCATGGAGGTAACTAGTATGGGGCTTGACCAAGGTAGGCAAGTTGCCATGATGCCTATGAACGGATGAGAGGCAGCCCATGAATGCAGAAAGAGAGATGATGAAGACTTGGGTAAGGTTCTAAGTGAACATGTTCCTTAATGGAGAATCCTAAGTCTATTCTAGGGTCAGGTAGGAATAAGACCGATGAAAGTAGGAGTTGCCTAATTCCCCAGTTGCACATGACCATAGGGTCGGGAGGTAACAGCTATCATTATCTGAGGGCCATGGGTTAGGAGATTGATCACCTTCATGAACTCATGGGACCCAAAGGGCATATGAGTAGGGCACTCTCTTGATGCATGAGGGAAGAGGGATGACCCCAAAAGAGTCGGTACCCTATAAACCTAGAGGAGATGACCAAGGATATAAACCTCAGTAGGTTCAAGGCTAGTTTGATATCATGATGTGTGTGATGAAGAGACACATGTGGCATGTTGCAACTTAGATTTAAAGGTGTACTGGCAAGGTGGGATGTACCATCTCTACTCTTGGAACAGGAAGAACTCTGTATTTGGACTGCAGCCAAATGCTTATTTCCTCTTGTTATGGGGGTGAGAGATAGGACATTACGCATGTCATACATCAAGAATAAGCGATGATGTAGGTTGGAACGTTGCCATGAGAAATGGGGATAGAGAAGATAACCTACCCTAGTAAAGTGAATGATACATGGATGGTTTGCAAACACTAAGAGGAATGAGGTAGTCACCTTATGAGGAAGTTTTGATCATGAGCTATGTGGAACTTACAAGATATACCAGGTTGAGTTTGATCACCATGATGATGGAATCAGAGAGTGTTCTTATGAAGATAAACATATAGTTTGAGGTGACATGATAAGTGAAATGCATGAAAGTGTAATGTTACCTAATACCTAAGGATGTGAAGTGGTAATGGGTGCTCTGGTTAAGATACATCTGACTTGTTTGATTAGAAGCTAGAAAAGGTTGTTTGGCTAACCCTAAGTTCGAAAGGGAGATGTGTTTGGATAACACTCAGATGTAACAAGATTCGTTGAAAAGTTAAGGGTTGTTTGGTTAGCCAGTCTAGTCTGTGATGCAATGAAAGGATGGTGGTAGAACCTCAGATGCACTTCTTTGGAAAGGAAGGAGATGAAACCCAGACTAGAGTGGTTTAGGGTTTCAGACGTATCGATCTTGAAGAATCATGACATACATGAAATCATGATTGAAGATCACCATACACCGTGGTAAATGGCAATAGCACTTTGGATGCTTAAGATGAAGTTGCATGTGGTCTATGGCCATGCAAGCCAGGAGGTAAAGGACGAATCCCAGTAACCCAGTGTATCAATATAGAGGACAAAGAGTCCCTAAGAGGGAATGGGAGTTCATCACTATGGATGTTGTGATAGGTCTCCCCTAGACCGAGGAAGGTCGAGATGCAATATGGGTTATGGTAGATCGCCTTACCTAGATAGTATGAGAAAGATAGAGTTCTGTGAAGGGACAGATCTAGTTGAACTACCCATGAGAGAGATGGTTTAGCTACACCATGATGCAAGTTCAAAGAATCTGAGTTTGACCTAAAGGTTCACTTCCATAAAGTGGAAGTAGGTACATGAAGAACTCAATGTTAGTATAGTTTATCACCCCTAACTATGGTTAGTATGATCCAGACTAAAGGGTCTGATGAGGGCATGTGTGCTTGTTCAGGGTGATATCGATGGACAGTTTTGTCCTATGAAAGATGTGAAGATAACCACCATGGCCAGTATCGGGTTTTATAAGAAGCTCTGTAAGGGAGGTTGTGTCGGTCACCACTTCAGTAAGGTGATGTTGGTGAAAAGGACCACATGATGGTTAGAAAAAGGGACCCCAGTACGTGTAGATGAAGTCACTTTGATTGTGCAAGGGCTGAAAGGATCCTAGAGACGATGAGAGTCGTGAGCAGATGCAAAGTAGACTGACATACAAGTTACTGTGGGAGAAAATGTGACATGAAAATCCGACCCCTCTAAGTTATAGCTAAGAGAGCTGAGTCCCCGATACATGGGTCCATTAGAGATGGATGGGTGGAGAAGGTTAGGATAGAGTAATGGGAGATGTTTTCCATGTGTCCAATTTAGAGCGCTACGTGAGGTACCCCGGCCATGTGCTAAGAAATGAACCTAGTGAGCCCCAAGGGAGGCTGATATGGCCTGAGTCACCTGTGTAGTTTATAGACGCCAGGATGAAAGAACTCATAGAAAAGAATATGTGATAATAAAGGTTATTTGGAAATGCCATGGGTACGGCAAAGCCACATAGGGGCCAATGATGGACATGGAAAAGTTTTATCCTGAATTGTTTGGTTGAATTTTGAGGACAAAATTCCTATAAGAGGGGAAGGATGTTATAACCCCAATTTTTGGGTTCAATTAGTGAGAAATGCAATTTCTCATATTAAGGATAATTGAACAAATAATGATGTGATTTGTTTTGAATAATTGGATTTCGTTTAAAATAGCCTTGTTGTTTGATTTGTGGGCTTTATTGGCTATTGGGCCCAATAACAAGGAAATAACAAAGGAAATTCAATTAGTAAATGGATAATTGAATTTTAAGAAAAGAAATATGTGGAAACCTCTAGAAGGCAAATCCAAAGAGGATTTCGTGCCTCTTGGGTTCCTTGGGTACCAAGGAGTCCAAGGTTGCAAAAAGAAAGTAATAGGAAAAGAAAAGATTAATTAAGTATTTCTTTATGAAGAAAGAAATTGGGAAATAATGATACAATGTGGAAAATGAATGAAAAGAGGCATAAAAGGGATTTTCTTGGGGAAATTTCATATCCATGTGGTTGTTAATACTAAAAGGAATGCCAATGAGGAAAATAAAAGAGAAATAAAAAGAAATCCTCAAAAAGGAATATTTATATGAGAAATAAACAAGATAATGTGAAATAAGGCATAAAGATGCATCTAGAAAGATAATGAATATCCTTGGAAGAGAATTTTGAAATAACAGAGTGCCTTGGGATCCAAGGAGTCCCAATAAAGAGGAAGGAAAGAGAAAATACTAAATTTGCAAAATATGAAGATAATGTGATATATTATTAATAAATTTTGTGTTGATTTTCGAAGGATGGAATTTTCTATTAAAAGGAAACATGATTTCGTGGCCAATAGATTAAAAGACAAATAGAGAGAGAGAAGGAGAGGAATTTCGAATTTCCTAATGACCAAAGCATATGGGTTGCCAAGGAATTATTAAAAGGAGAGAGAGAATACTTCCTAACTAAGGAATTTGTTGTTCCTTTGTGAAAGTAACTTGTTTTTCCGTGGATGGACGTCCTAGGGTTTCAACAACCCTCCTCTATAAAAAGGTAGAGCCCTAGGCCAAGTCTAGGAGGATCCTGAGCTTTATTCTCCCTCCTTCTTCTTGTTTACATCCACCAACCCTAACCATGAGGCTGTAGCCATATCCCTGAGCGACGAAGGGTTGTTTAGGGTCTGGCTCCTGGTGGGAAGCCTCCACGACCACTCCGAACCAATAAGTCATCGTGTCCTGGCAACGAGATCACACAAAAGGCATGCCTCTGGCTGCACGACCAGCCAAGCGGAAGAAGCTGGGCGCACTTGAAACGGCTGACTTGGCCGTGGACCAGAGGTGCCCCACGCACGAGAAGACGCGGCGGAGGCAGGGCAGGGATTTCCGGCGAGCTCCGTGGTCCAGAAAGGAAGGAACGGTCCACGCATGACTGCAGACAGATGGCTAGGGCGACGCAGCGCTAGCCGCGTGAGGTTGAAGAAAGGAAAATAGCCTTTGGACCAAACTACCCTCCACGAGCTACAGCTTTGAACCACTTAAGTGAAGGGCAGAATCGTCAATTGATTCTAATCTAAAGAAGGGCGTGTTGCATGGCTATGCTGACGTGTCAGCATGCTATTGGTCAAGTAAGTGTTTTTCTTGCAAAATTCGTAACTTAAGATTCGTAGTTCGGATGACAAAAAGTTATATATGAAATTTGATCCTCAGAACGAGAGGAATCCAAATAAATTATGTTTGAAGTCTGATTCTATTTGTAATTAGAAAATTAATGGAAGTAATCATCTTTAATACTTTAAAGATTAAGGAACCCTAATCTGATATGATTAATGTGTTTAATAGGATTTAATGGACCTTTAGGGTTGATGTTAACCTGGTAAATGTAAAAACGTACATTATGTTCAAAAAGGAATAACTTTGCACGTGATTAGTCCAATTTAGAGTTGTTATGCATAAATATACTTGAAATGTGAAAAGTACATAAAGTTATCATCTTTAATGATTTAACTACGGAAAAACTCTTAGATTTGATGATAGATGGATAATTCAAGCTGATATTAACCTGTTGTTAATAAAAGTGAAAATAGTATTTAAAAAGAGGATCTTTTTATATAGTTGGTTTAATTTAGGGTTCTATGTACATGAATATGCCTTAATGGGATTAGAAACCCTAATTTATGTTGATATGAATTCTAATGGTTTTAATTGTACAAATTGAAGAATAAAATAGAGATATGATGATTCGAAGATAAATTGAGTACCAAAGATCTTTAATGTGAATCAGTGTTTCCTAGTGTATAAAAGTGGAAATAGTGATAAATAAGGTTCATATATGTGAGTTGAACTATAATGAAATATGATTTGTCAATTTGAAAGAAACTAAAGATGATAATTAGCCGTAATATTTTGGATATGACCTAAAAGGATAAATATAATAGTTTTAGTGTAAAAGAAACATATTAGACTTATTTGACATTCAATGGTGCCTATGATGCAGAAATTAGGGTTTGTGAACTAAAAGAGCATTAAAAGTGATAAATGCATAATGAAGGCTAAAAACCTAATAAAACCCTAAAGTTGGCCTAGAAATTATAAGGTGGAATCCAAGTTGATCTTGAGGATGTTTGAATAAACAATGACACTTGAATGTTATGCATTATTTTCAAGATATTGTTGATTGCTTGTTAATTGTGTTGAATGTTAATGCATGGACATCAAGTTACTATGGATCAGGTATGTGGTTACGATTATGAATAACCGCTATAGTTTCCCGATGGATTCTCGGATGTTTAATCGCATTGAATGCAACTAAAATGTTGAATGTTTATTTATTTCTTGCAACTATAAAGTGAATACGATTATCACATAAGATATGTGCCTACTAGCTCAGATCCCGGTCCCCTCTGTGTCATAATGGCTGACCTGATAAAAGACTACCTAGAGGGTAGGTACATCAGGTCATGAATGACTTTGACTGCCTAGAGGGTAGGGTCATGAATGACTTTGACTGCCTAGAGGGTAGGGTCATGAATGACTTTGGCTGCCTAGAGGGCAGGTCCATCAAGTCACCTTAATAGAGGTACCATGTAAGTCCTTATAGGGACAACACAGAGTCGTGGAAAAGATGGATTGAGTAGTTTGGCTTAAAACGTAATATTGATTGTTAAATGATTAATTGAATGATTACATGGTTATCATAGTTGCATGATTATTTGTTTCCCCCATATACCAGCTTCGGCTGACCGACGTTTTGTTTGTCGGCGTTTTAGGTACAATGAAAAGAAAAAACAGTAAAGCTACACCTTGTGAATACAAGAATTAAAGAACAAGGAGGCATTAGATAGAATAGTTCAACTGAGGTTAGTAGTTAGTTTGTTCCCAACTTTTCAAGGTATGCAAAGAAAAATTTTATTACCGTTTTCAGTATAGTTTGTTAGAATTTAATAATTGTTTATGGTTATATGTCGAACCTTTGATCCGGGATTAATGGGTGCGGCTCAACCTCTTGGTCTCCCTTAATTGGGGGTTATCGGGAGGTGGGGTCGTAACAGAGGGGTCTTGCACACTTCTTATCACCAATCGGGCAACACAAGGAACAACCACAACCAAGGTCCACAACCACCACATAGCTCACCTTTCAAGTCCATGGTGAGAGGAGGGTGTTGCTCAAGCCACTAGAACACAAGCTCACCTCTCAACTTAGACGAGAGAGGAGTATTGCCCATATTACGAGAACTCAAGCTCACTCCTCTAGACCTAGGAGAGAAAGGGGTGTTTCTCACCAAGAAACCCTAGAACATAGCTCAGCCAACAAGAAACAACTTAAGCAAGAAACTCAACTAACAACATACATGGCTGATTATGATCAACATACAAACAAGAACATAGAAGATGGTAATGTAGTTAGGGTTAGGAGTTATGTAACTCTCCTTAAGCAAGCTCCAAGCTCCACCACAAGAAGAGAGCAAGGCACTCTATGGTTCGGCCACCACTAGAGGAAGAAGGAGACTCCAAGAAGGATCGACCACCAAGCTTGCAAAGGAAGAGGGTGTCGTGCACCAAGGGAAGAGGGGAAACTAAGGAACTAAAAGGGATCCTTAGCAAGAGAAAGGAAACACATATATAGGAGAGGATGGAGGAGGAACCAAGGTAAGACAAGGTTAGGTGTCGCCCACCTAGGGACACTTGTCCATGAGCAAATCCACCACTCTAACATATCCTAAACACATGTCTGAGGCCATTGCCACATGCAAGCATCAAGCACCAAGTGTCCACTAGTGGTGACACAAACAAGGTCAAAGAGGGTCAAAGGGTCCATGGGCGACACACCTCCACACCATGCCCGACACACTCCCATGGGCGACACAACTCAGGCCGACACCACCATGGCCGACATGCCTAGGCCGACACAAGGCTCACTTGCCCGACATAAGGTCCACAAGGAAAAGGCAAAGCCCAACAAGGCCCACCAAGGCTCAACCAGCCCAAAGGAACTCAAACAACGAGCCCAACCCTTCCTCTCAACACTAGAGGAAGCAAAGAGAGGGAGGAACACCTCACAAGATGACAAACTTGCCCACAAACCCTAGACTTGGGTTAATTGCAAGTAGCACCTCCAACTCCCAACAAAGCACCAACAAACCCTAATCACCACTAAAGGTGATTAGCAAGCAACTAAGCAGTAGGGTTAAGCAAAGCAAACAGGATAAACCCTAAATGGAGGTCAGGGTCCTTACAACTCCTCTTTCATGTGATAATGTGAAGTGTGATGATGTCTTTTAGAGAGGAGAGAGTGGATGATGATGGCATATTTTTTGGAGAATATGAGATTCTCCTAAAGGATTGACAAAGACTGCATCTCACTATGTTGCTTTTCTCCTCTCAAACTAGAGCCAATGCTCTGATACCAACCAAAATATAGATAGAGAACTGTTGTGTAGTGGATTATAAATATGGCTAGAGGTCATATAGGAACAAGGGTGGATTCAAATAAACTAGATACACAATTTGTGATTGATCTTATTATATAAAGAATATGGGTAGAGTTCTAAAGCTTTACATAAGGAAAAATATTTTGAACATATGTATAGTATAAATTCTAGTGGTGAGCTACTACAATAGTAGAAAAAATGATAACAACACTCAAGTGTACCATAAGGATGAGTTTATCCCCATAATATATCCCACACTCTTAAGTGAAGTCTCTAAAAATGAACCATGCATTATACCTATCTAGAGTGCTATAAACTCAACAATTAATCTTATAGATCAACTTATGACTAATAAATATGATTCATGAAGGTAGAGGCACAAGACTCATACTATGTGTGAGATTAAATACTTGTATTTACACACATATAGCTTGCTACCAATGTGTAATTTGAACATCCTATGATATATATGGGTGATCATTCTATATGCAGTGTTAAAGAAAAGATGTATACTTAATGAAATATATACCGACAACATTATGAACTTATCTTTGATTAGGACAATGAGTGCGTTCAGGTCTATTCTGACCCAAATCTATATCATGATAAGAAGTATGGGGTTCTTAGTTAGAACTAGTACCAAGAACATAATCATAAACAATAATATAATGCTTAGATTATGTATCCTTAGTTCTCACGGAAGATGGAGAGGTAAGAGTATCTCTAGGCTCAACATGTGTGTCTAAAATTCCACAAGGAGGCTCAATATAGGTGGCCTCAATCGATATGGTAGTAGAACCAGTGTAAGAGTTGTATACTATATATAAGTGGATGATTTTGATCTAATTATATTATTTTCATTGCACGTTTTAGCCTCATATCCTTGCAATAGTGTATAACATGTTGATCCTACTAATTGACTAGAGGGATCAAGACTTTTTTTTAAATGAGACCAAATTTTCATTGAACCATCCCTTCATCAATTTATGCTTTCATAGGTTACAGGCTTCATTGGCATAAGCCCTTTCCCACATGAAAATAGCTCCCCTAAGGTGGGTTTGTCTCTAAATTGAATTATCGTCAGTTCCCATATTTTAGCAAGAAGTCCATCGATTGTAGACCAATGGAAACCACACCTATCAAGGATTAATGGAAAGCTCTGCTTGATGAGAAACAACTCTTCTACTTTTCCATTCATCAACCTCCAATTATTTTCCAGCATGTCTTGTGATCTCATCCTATGTTCCAACTGATGAAACCCATGCAACAATTGATGGGCATATTTTGCCCATCGATGATTGTCCCACATGATACTGATGGTCATCCCACGTTCCAACTAATGAAAGTTTTAACTCTCTCACCATTGAAGATCCACAACACTGATAGGAATTATTTTCCCATGCACTAATGAAGTATCTATCATTATGAACTGATCAACATGATTACTCTCCCAACCAAAAAAGTTCCTACAAGGTCCTCCACCAATTGTTTGCCAAGACTCACCAACCAATGGTTATCCTGCATTCCTCCACCAATGAAAAGTCTGCATGATTGAACCAACAATCCTACACAATGATGGGAATTCTTATAGTTGATAGACTCCCCATATTCCTCCCACTTCTATGCCTTCATATCCATGGTAGTTGACACATAAATGCAAGGTGAAAGGGGAGAGTTCCAAACCCTAGCCTCTACCTATAAATACATGTCCATGGACTCCACAAAAAGGATCCACTTTCTATGTTGCTAGGATACCAAAATCATTCATCGACATTCATCTTCATTTTCCATTGATGGACACCTTTACTAAGAGCATGAGGTCCTAATTTTAAAAGCTTCCAGATCCAAGACATCTTTTGCCCTTTTATCCACCATCATCTTTCACCTACCTTTCTTCCATAATAGTAGACTAAACCACAAGGAGAGGAAATCAGTGTTTCCATTATGAGACTAAAGAAATGCTACCACATACCACAACTTTGCCTCTGTCTTCTATTATGATGATGGCATGCTTTCTCTCTTCCCCTATTCTACTTGGTATTGCTTCCATGAGTAAGTAGTCCTCTCTCTAGGGTGTGGGGAGTAACCCCGCTACTTGATTTTGCTATTTTCTACAACTAATTATGGTTGTATGAACATCACTTATCATAGATCGAATGTTTATCTGATCTTAGATGTAGAGAACTTTGAAATTAAGATCTAGGATACCATTTGATTCATGTTTAATCCTTGATGAAAATTTCAGTTATATCTTTTTTTAGTCTATAGATAAATGATCTCTAGGTGAGACAAAATCAATCTTAGAATAACATTTGTCTAATTTCAATCCTAACGCCAAAAGGGTATTTAACCTATCTCAAGATATGTATGTTTGTACATATTATGATGTAGTGAGAGAGTGTATGATATGTAGTAGTGGTGAAAAACATCTACCCTATTGCTTCCATCCATCTGATAAATACAACTATAATCCAACAATTCAACTACTACAATCTTAGTGGTTACCTTGATCAGATTGCTTTTAAATATGTTGTCCTTTGGGTTCAATCATGAACTATACTATGATAAGATTCATCTCTTGATGATGGTGTTGTCGTATGTTTGCTTAAGATAAAACAAGGGACTTGATCCCTAGTGTGAATTTGTTGTGTGATAATCACCTCACAAAATTCAAAGTTAGGGGAGGGTAATTAAATATCTTAGTACCTATTACATGGAAGTGAGTTGAAGTTCCTGCATTTCTAATCAACTTTGATATCTAATGAAGGTGGATATATGGTTCTCTTTAGAGGGATCCAGGGGAACACAATATCTTGTGATAGATTATCAATTACCATCTAAGCAGTTTATAAAAAGAATTCATTAATTGTATTGTTGTATGAGATATGGATAAGATGAAATTCAATAGGATTTGTTTGTGTGTTCAAAATGTGAGTGATAAGTGTCATGCAATTAAATGAATTTTCCTTGATTGATAACTTCATAGATATATCATGACAAAATATCTAGTTATTTTAGTTAACTAGGACTTAATCAAGTCAATTGACTTTTTCCTTAAATTGCATGGTTAATTGAACTAGATGAGTGTTGAGTTGCATTTCATTTCTATGGAGGTGATCTAAACTATACAATTGGTGACCCATCCTCTTGTGGGCATCAAGTGTGTGTAATTGGGTTTTTATTATTAGTTGCATTCACACCCCTTGTGATTTTGGCATAATTAATGTGCAAGATCGATAAATTGGAATTGTATCTTTAGAACAACTATTTAGTGAAATTATATTGCAAGATCTTTAATATGCAAGAAATTATTCAATTCTAGGAAATTACTTAGTAATATTAAGATACAATATGAAACAAGCTGAGACATGAATATTAATAATTAAGTATGACTATTTGCTTATCCATTTTTGTGAATGACCTAAAACTACTTGATATGTACCTTACCCAGTAGAAGCCCCCATGGTATGTTCACATGCATGAATCATGGTCCATTCCTTATGATTCACCCAAACACAACTCACTCAACCTAGACCCCCCATAGGGATAGGTAGGAGCCTCTAACTTCTATACCTTCTACATCTTAATCTTTGGTACAAGTCTAGGTTGTTTATCATATTTCATTCCTTATATTTCATATCACGTCATGCTTTATTCTCATTTTCCATTTAGCATAGGTTGGGGTATGTATCGCACTCCATTATGAGTACCCATAATCATTTCACATTTATCAAATTAAGGATATTTTAATCTTGCTCCCATCTATGAACAACCTATAATTCCTGTATAGGTTAGTCCTGATGATCTAATTTACATCTAGGTTGTAACGCCTGGGCCCACTTCCCAAGGCTCTAGTAGAGTTAAGGAATGACGACTGGCCCCACTGACCACTACTAGCCATAACTGCGTGCTTTAATCTCACTCACGTGCAAGCCAGGATCAACTTCTCGACTGGTCACGCATCCTAGTACTACTCCAAGTTTAGCATGCTTAACTATGGAGTTTTTTAGTAATGGGCTCCCAGAAAAGAAGGTGCACCTTGGTGATGTGGGTAGTCCAATCATTCCCTATAAGATCATTTTATCTGAGGCCTCAAATCATGGGTTGTTACAATCTCCCCCACTTAGACTCTTGGCGTCCTCGTCAAGGCTCAACTATATAGCCTCATAATATCACCCCATTTCAATGCAGACCTAGAATGGCCCATGGACACCCAGGTCCTGATCATGGAATACCAACGCAAGGGTGGATACGTCGACCATGGATAGCCCTTTCCAACATGCCTGGACCACACAGCTCAAGCCTGGCATGCCACATGCCCATGTGGGCCCAACCTACTGGAGGGGTTATGGCTCTGATACCATTTGTAATGGCCAGGCCCATTGCTAAAGGCTCTAGTAGAGTTTCAGGAATTACGACTGGCCCCACATACCACCACTAGCCTTAACTGTGCATTTTAGTCTCACTCACGTACAATCCAGGATCAACTTTTCGACTGGTCACCCATCCTAGTACTACTCCAAGTTGAGCACGCTTAACTATGGAGTTCTTTAGTAATTGGCTCCCGGAAAAGGAGATGCACCTTGGTGATATGGGTAGTCTAATCATTCCTTATAAGATCATTTTATCTGAGGCCTCAAATCCTGGGTTGTTACATAGGTATTCTCTTAATGGATTGAAATTTACTACAAGAAAGAACCAATTTCCCTTCCCATCATAGAAGTTGGGGAAGGTTCATAATGTTCAAAAAAGGTGTAAATATTATGTTTCTTTACCTCTAAGGTATCTTATTCTTCTTCAGGAATTCATATAAGTTAGGTTTATGTTATGATTCATATGGATCGGAATCAGCTTAAGCCAAAAAATTCTATTTCAGTAATACATTATAAAGAAATCAAATTTTAGTGTAAGGTTACAAGAATAGTGTAGATGACAAATATGAATTACATATCACTCTTAAGGTAGTATACTTTGACACACATACACTTGCATTTTGCACATAGTTATTTTGATGCACCGAGTTTTATTCACTTTTCACAAACTGTTTTCCCACACATTTCATGCATTATTGCTCATTTTGACATTATTTATGCATTGTTTATTGTTATTAGCATGTGAAACACTAATGTATCAAATAATAAATATTTTCACTGAATTATGTCAATATATCATATTTTGTTTAGACTTATGTTGGTTTTTTTTATTTAAGGTAATTTGAGCACCTACAAGGCAGCTTAGTGCTACCAACATTATAGCTTGTGGTACCAAATTAATTTGAAAATCCAACAGGGAGGTTGAAGAAATATTAGTGCTACTGAGAGACAAATAGGTTCTACGGAGACATGGTTTGGTTCCACCAAAATGTTAAGTTAGTGCAACCGACTTCTAGTCCATAGAGCATCAATAACAGATGTTTATCAACTCAATTCTACCAACTTCCGTTAGTATTAACGACTTTCATCATCAGGAGAATCTAGACCTCACAAAATGACAACACAGTGGTACCAACCCAACTGTCGGTGGTACAAACACCCAGTGAGATATTCAAGTTAGGTGATGACTTGGTACCATCGACTTCTCGTTGGTGGTACCGACTTAGCGCAATCAGGTAGATTGAAGTTCAATGTAGATCTGATGGCTGGGACTTAATGATGGCCAAAGTTTCACTTATGACCTAAAAGGATTTTAGCCAGACCTAAGTATCATGTTCTATTCTATTACAATAGAGACCAGACTCAAGACAGGAGGAGATGAAGGAGACAACCACACCTTGAATGATTTGGGCACCTCTGGGAAGCGGATTTACAGGTAGAACACTGTGGATCGAGGTGTTCACCAATGGGGGTCATCCAGACCGGTTCCATTGTGGTTTTTCATTATATTTGATGTTTATCTCTTTGTCTCTATCCTCCTCTATGTTAAATATACATTTGCTTAATGAATTACCTATGCATGTTCACCATAGTTAATTACTCAGACCGTTGATTGATTCCAGAGAGGGATTAAGGATTGGAAAGGTCATAGACTTAAATAACTTATATTGTTCCTTGGGAGAGGGCCTACGGGTGTGAAGTGTATAATCCATAGGGTTCATTGATGTGTCTATATAATTCACCAAGGGAGTGGGATTTGTCTTAGTATAGGTAATATATTGTGTTGTAAAAGTGGGTAATACTTACTACATGTCCTTAGTATAGGGCTAAGGGTAAATGGTTGTTAGTGAAATGGATTTCAATGCAAGGTATACCATGGTGAACCTATAATCCTAAGGAATCCATTCATCTATGATGACAATCCACTTAAATTAGTTTTTGATTCTTTCAATTCATTTTAATCAAACAACCATTCACATTTTCCATCCATCCTAGTTGATTAGGGTATAGTTAGAAGTAGTTTCTAGAGTACGCTTCCTTGAGCTCAACATCGGGCCTCATTGGCCTATACTACTCGACACATACAATTGCATTTTGCACGCATAGTTTCAGTGTGTCAAGTTTTTGGTGTTGTTGCTGGGGAAACAACAACTCTAGCACTACGAGTGTTGTAACCAGCCACTCTAGGCCATTTTCTTTTCTTTTAATAAACTTTCAAATATTTTTTGTGAAATTTTGCAAATATTTAAAATCTTTTGTTCAGCAAAAACTTAGTGGGATTCAATTTCTCATGCTTTTGTATTATTTTCATGTACTAGTGCATGGTTCATACTAAAACCACAAATTATGGAGAGTCTACTCCATCTAGTACAAGATAGGAGGTGATTTTCATAGGATGATGTGAGTTTGGAGATTCATATGAGAAGTTCTTCCTAACTCCACCACCTCAGGTAGAGCATGCATATGCCAAAAACATGGATGCTAATGGTGAAGAGTGTGCTAGGGACGATCTTGACGAACAGACTGTCCAGGAGAAGATCAAGGCATTTTTTGCTACAACACAGTAAGGGCCAATTAAATGATAAACAATCAACATGGGTAGCTAAAATATAGACCTTGGGCTGGTGGCACTTATTACATCCCAAACATTTCATGACCACAATATGGATGAACCAATGGCACACATCAATGGCTTTAGAGAGAGTTGTGATACGTTGAAGATCGACGGAGTCCCAACCACAATTATATACTTGAAGGTGTTCTCCTATTCATTGTTAGAAAAGGATAAAGCATGGTTTCTTAGTCTTCCTTCTGACTGCATAGAAACATGGGATGAGATGATATATGCTTTCTTTGAGAGGTACTTCCTACCACATAAGACATATGACTTGGTCTGATGAATCTACAATTTCAAATAACATGTTGAGGAGAGCTATTCAGAAGCCTAGGAGAGATTTCATAATATGCTTTGAAGGTTCCCCATCATGGAATTGATCTTTATGGCCAAGAAAAGACATTTTACTATGGGATACATGATCGGGAGAGAAGTACTCTTGACAGTGCAGGAGCAAGTTTCTTTCTAAATAATAAAGACACAAGGTGTCATGAGATATTAAAGAGTATGGAAAAGAATCGATCTTTGGGAGAAGATCTTACTTGCTAGACATCATCAAAAGTGCATTGGAATAAAAGGGGATTACCATGTTGAAGGTGAAGATGGGAATAATTACAAGGAAATATGAGAAAAAATATGGTATCTGACACGTGAAAACCATGTGTTTAACGCAAGTATACGTATCGAAGTAATATAGGCCTTGTGAGGCCCAAGTCGAACTCAGGGAAATGTAAATTTCAGAAAACTACTACTAACTGGTTGCGATCAGCTAAATCGATGAAAAATTGGATTGGTTTTGAAAAACAAAATAAACTAAAGAGAAAATAAAAGAACGAGGATTAAATTTTGGTTTAATTAAGTGAGAATGGGGATCCTTAGGATTACGGTTTTACCACAAGGTCTCACTGCATACAGATTCACATAATTAGCATAAATCATCCCTTATCCTGGATAGAGGCCTGTAGTAAGAATTGCTCACTTCCACGATGTAATCCATTACCTAGTTCTAGGTATGTTCCATGCCAGTAGTAACTTATACCCTTGATCTAAGTGTATTAATTAATCCTTTGGGTATCCACCATTAATCGTACATTACCTCGTCTAAGGAATTTATAGGCTAATGTGTTAATCGTGCCTTTTCAACCACTAATCCTCCGTCAAGAATAATTAAAGGTATTAGAAATTAACTATGGTGATCAAGCATAGCAATTATGATAGAGCGCATGATAACATATCCAGGTGAAATGAGAAGAATTATACTAATCCATGCAAAAAATGTCATAGAGTGATTCCCCAGGCTACTCCCGGGTCCTAAGGATCAAAGGGGATTAGCCCTGCATGTTCATCTTAACAGAATACATGGAGAAGGAAGAAGAAAACATGGGAAATAGATAGAAATATCATGTAACCCCTGGAACGGTAAGAGTCATATGATCCTCGATGCAAGACGCCCGTTTTGCAGCCTTCTGATGGTAGAATCGTCTCTCTCCAGCTCTAAAATCCTCTGAAACATTGCTTTCGGATCCATTCTTTTCTCTCCTCTCCTTCGAGACTCGTGTGCCAGAATAGAATGTCCCCCTCCTCTTTGGGCCGTCCTCCCTTAGGTCTAGGTACAACTTACGGTCGCC
This sequence comes from Alisma plantago-aquatica, assembly GCA_963693085.1. Classification (NCBI taxonomy): domain Eukaryota; kingdom Viridiplantae; phylum Streptophyta; class Magnoliopsida; order Alismatales; family Alismataceae; genus Alisma; species Alisma plantago-aquatica. The sequence goes on along the minus strand of OY856409.1, from coordinate 1,871,986,354 downwards.
AACAGATCCCATCCATTAGATCTTGATGATCTGTACAAAACTCTGATCCGACTGCGTCAATACCATCGATGTTTTGTCTATAGTATTGACACCTTAGGGCACGCGTACTTGCTTCAAAATGGGATCCTTCTGCTGACTTCTCGATACTATCGAAAAAGGTGTTGATAGTATCAAAGGGGTACTATTTCTCCTTCTGGGCTGATTTCGATACCATCGATGTTGTGGGTCGAGGGTATCGATGGAATGCTTCTCTCCAGCTTGACCGCCTAATACAGTGTCAATAGTATCGATGACTTGTCGATAGTATCAATAGGTTCTGGAATAGAAGGTTCCTGAAAAAGAGAGAAAAACACAAGTCAATTTGGGAAATTTCATAAATCATGCAAAATAGGATAGAATAAGATCAATTTGATGCATAAAGTATTTATAGGCTAAAGAAAGTGAATCATGCTATTATAGTCACAAAAGATGACAAATAACCACACAAAACAAGTATGAAATCAGCCTATAAATATGACCCAAAATCCCTGCATCAAACTCCCGTAAGCTTGAATGTTGCTCGTCCTCGAGCAACAAAACTATAAAATCTGATTGAGAGGGGCAACTAAAGAACATAATCACATTGAATGATATCTCAAAATGATTCCTGCCTACGAGCCACATACCGGCCCTTACCAACCACGGAACGATAACTGCCCTTTAGGAAACAAGAATCATTCATGAAAGATGTCCACCCCAAGATCAACAAACATTATCAAATAAAGTAGTCAATATAATAAAATCCTCTGGTTCAGGCTTGGTGCATCTTGTGATCTCCTATCTATGTGGCTCATTTTCTCTAACTACCATCTAAATGGAAGCAGCTCTCCTGATGTACATGAATGAGGAGAAAATCATGGGTGGCCTACCACTTAGAGCAAGGGGCGAATGGAATAGGTGGTTGTGGAAGAAATGGAAACACATTATAGTCAATCATGCAATACAAAAGTAATTAACCTATGATGATGCAAATGCAGATGATAATGATCCTAATGCTAACATTTTTGGTGAAATGATGCATGCACTATCATTCCATTTCAGAGTGAGATGGAATATCTAAGAAAACTACATCATGTGTCCATTCTTCTTAATGTTCACGTGAAAACATGTTCCTTTATCCCTCTTCTTCTTGATTACTTCTTAATCCTTTTTATTATTATTATTTTTTCAAGCCCTTTTTTCATAAATGATATGGATTGTTTTTTGGGCTTCCTTCTTTTTACATAACTTGTACATTTGATGCATTCTCTTCTACACTTTTTTTAGGGTATGGAACAAATTCACCACCTTTAATGTTTTTAGAAGAACATATAGACACATGATATAATACATTCTTACAAGATGCAATTGCAACTAAATGATGACAGTTATGCAACTAACTGACATGCACCTAAAGATAATGTGCATGTATAACTACTCTATATATTTTTTTCATTTTCATGCAATTAAATGCAAAAGAACTATAATGCAGGATCTATCTATATGGAATGCAATCAAAGAGAGAAAGATAGTTACGTGCTCTCAATTCTTATGGTGGAGTGTGAATGACATTGTGGTGGAACAGATCACAAGATTAATTAACAGAACCTTTAGAAAGAATTATATGTCCCTCCTTATTGAATTGTGTACAGGTTAATCAAGGGATTTCTCTCTCTCACTTCAAATTAAAGTCATGTTAATGTTTGGTTAGTTTAGGCTCAAACATCCATGTCAACCTCTTCCTGTGAACCATAAGGATAAATATTCATGTTCATATGTTTTAGAGTTGACCTACCCAATAAGTTTCGAAAGTTAAGTCCTCAAGTTCTCACAAGACAAGCTTACAAATTTTTAAAATTTTCATTTATATTTTGTTTGCTCACAAGCCCCCAAGGTGAAAACATAAGATGATATGCATTGCATTACAACTCCACTGATTACACTAGATAGATAGTGGATCCTAGAAAACAGTAAACCTAGAAATAAAGACAACTAAATTTTTAAAAGCAAAAACAAATGCTGAAATAAAAACTAAATAAAATCTAGATAAATGTTGTTCCATCACCCCCCCAAGCTTGAATTAGACTATGGCCTCATAGTCAAAATCCAGACTTAAGAGGTGGAACAGCGGTACCATTTGCTTTGAAGTGTGGTGAAGATGGATGGTTGGATTCTCAAGTAGACCAAGTGATTCTTGCTATCTCCCTCTTTTTGGTGGCCCACTTTTGTGTCTTAGTGGTTCTAAGACATGACTCGCTTTATCCTTCTTTTCTCTGCAAAAAACGGTGTGAAAAAATCTCATTTTGACACCTTTCACGGCCTGTTTTATGTAGTTGTCCTGTAGGTGTCGATACTATCGACACCAAGGTCGATGGTATCGACTCTTGCTCAGTAATTTTTGTGTACCGACACATCTACAAGTCTGGGAAATCAAAAGTGTCGATATTATCGATGGTTACTGATAAAAACGTGTCTGGTTTCTCTAGAGAACTCGATACTATCAACACTAGGGTCGATAGTATCGACTCTTGCTCAACGTTTACTGATTCAAACTCGATACTATCGATAGGGGTGTTGATAGTATCGACTGTAAAAGTTTTGCACACTTTAAAACACGAGTAAGGGTACCATTTTTACAAAAAGTATCAAAACCTAAGCAAAAACTAAGTACATAAACATAAAAGAATATAACCAAACATAAAATAAACCTAAAGTTGGGTTGCCCCCAACAATCACCCTTATTTAATGTCCTAGTCTTGACATAAGGATACATTTAACCTGGGTTTTCAAGGGATGTCTCTAATGATTCATATGGAAATTTGAATTCAACTCTATCATCACCAATCCCAAGTGTCAAGTAACCTCGCCCAATGGAAGTGATTACATCAGTCGTAGCTTGGAACGGCCTTCCCAATAGCATCTCACATCCTTCCAGATCATTCATGTCCATGACCACAAAGTCAACAGGGAAGATGAATTTGTCGACTTTGACTAGCACATCCTCGCATATACCTTGTGGCTTCACAATGGATCCATCTGCCAACTCAATTGTCATGGAAGTTTGTGTTGGCTTCTTCAATCCCAGCTTTTGAAAAGTGGCAAGTGGAATAAGATTAATGCCTGCTCCTGAGTCACACTATGCTTGTGGAAAATGTTGGCCACCTATGGAACATGGGATGTAGAAGCATCCTGGATCTTTCCTCTTCTTTGGCAGCCTTCTTTGGATTATAGAACTCACTATTTAATCAACACACATAACATCTGTATCTTTGATCTGCCATTTCTTGTTGATGATATCTTTCATGAATCTTCCATATGAAGGAATTTTCTCTATAGCCTCCACCAATGGAATGTTAATGTGGAGCTTCCAGAAGATCTCAAGAAATTTCTTGAAGTGCCTTTGCTCTTTCCTCGGCTTTATACTATCTGGGAATGCACGCTTGACTCCTTTATGTGCTTGTGCGGTGGAATATATGGAACTTTAGGGGTCTCCTCCCCTAAGCTTGCTTCAACGCCACCTTCTAAGATAGGATTTGGCACATCATCTATGGATGGCATGACTTGTGGCTGCTTCTCCTTATTGATAGTGGTTGCTCCATTATGAAGTAAAGCTTTCACCTATTCTTCCGGTATAGGAGTCTCTTTAGAAATCTGAGATGTGGGCACGGTAGTGGTGGAATCTTAGAGTGATGTGACTGGTGTCCTACATCCTCCTAGAAATCCATACAAACTGTGAGGGTATGGAACTTTGGGTTTATCCTCCAAGTCTATATCCATAATACTCCACTCATGTATCTCCTCAACAGCAAGCTCTGGCCCCTTTTTGACTAATATATATTTAACCTGCTGATGTGGTTGAGCGGGCTCTGCATTCCCAGCTGGTTTTTCTAGAATGATTTGCTTCATGGTAGCCACCTCAGTTGCAATTTGAGTTATGGACGTCTCTAGCATCCTCAATTGTACACTGTGGCTCTGTATCTGTTGTCCAAACTGGTTCATGTACTCACCATTTGACTATACTGTCTTGCCGAATGAGCCCATCAATTCTTGGTTTTGCTTCACCACCTGGCTAAGAAATTCATTGTTCTTTTCCTCTAGGCTAGGTTGCGGCTTCTGAGAATTTTGTTCCTTCCCGCCAATCATAATTGTTATTTCTATATCCCTGTTGATGCATATACTTTGCATGTTCTTCCTCATCAGACCCGTTGCTCTCCTTCTCTAGGAGCTTCTTGGCTAGAAAGTCCATCTTCTCATTTAAAGCTTGAATGGCCTTTGCATCACCTGTAGCTTTATCCTGCTCTGGTCTGTCTCTTTCACCCCAAGCTTGATTTTTAGCCATGTTCTTCAAAATCTCCCAACACTTGGAGCCTTTGTTGTTCAGGAAGAAACATGCACCTGTTGAATCTAGAATACCCCATTCATGTTAATTTAGGCCAAAGTAGAACATTTTTGCCTGATTTTCCAAATCTATCCCATGATGTGTGACTCTCCGCAGCATGATTCAAAATCGCTCCCATGCCTCTGAGTATGTTTTAGTTGCCTACTGCTTGAAATTGTGAATCTTCCTCACAAGGTCATTAGTCTTCTCAGGTGGGAAGTACCTTTCAAAGAATACCTCAATCATTTGATCCCACATCTCGACAGATTCTTTTGGCAAGTTATAGAACCACTCCTTCACATTGCCTGCTAAGGACGATGGGAATAAATTCATATAAATATGTTCTTGTGGGAACCAGTCGACCTTCACAATATTGCAACTTTCCACAAAGCTTCTAATATGGGCTACTGGGTCTTCATGTTGAAATCCATTAAATGCATGCGTCTTGACCAATGCAATGAGCCTTGGATCAATTTTATAATTTGAAACATTAATGGCTTGCTTCTTGATTGGCCCCTTTTTTGTAAATGAAGAAGATGCTTTGATCTTCTCCCAGATCGTCTGCTCCTCATTTGCCACTCTGTCACCCATTATTACTTTACTAGTACCTGAAATTTCAAATGGTAGTGTATGAACTGGTACAAATAATTAAAACAATGAATCAGATTTGCAATTCAGTTCAAAAGATTAAAAGAAAAATTACAGGAATTAAAAGTGGTCTAGTGTGGCCGCTCATAGCACTCATAGTGCTGAAACTCGTCGTTTCCCTGGAAACAACGCCAAAAACTTGACACACAAAAACTATGCGTTTAACACAAGTATACGTATAGAAGTAATATAGGCCTTGTGAGGCCTGAGTTGAACTCAAGGAAATGTGAATTTTAGAAAACTACTACTCACTGGTTGTGATCAGCTAAACTGATAGAAAAGTGGATCGGTTTTGAAAAACAAAATAAACTAAAGAGAAAAATTAAAGAGTGAGGATTAAATGTTGGTTTAATCAAATGAGAATGGGGATCCTTAGGATTATGGTTTTACCACAAGGTCTCGCTGCATATAGATTCACATAATTAGCATAAATCGTCCCTTATCCCGAATAGAGGCATGTAGTCAGAATTGCTCGCTTCTGCGATGCAATCCACTACCTAGTTCTAGGTCAGTTCCACGCTAGTAGTAACTTATACCCTAGATCTAAGTGCATTAATTAATCATCTGGGTATCCACCATTAACTGTACATTACCTAGTCTAAGGAATTTATAGGCTAACGTATTAATCATGCCTTTTCAACCACTAATCCTCCGTCAAGAGCAATTAAAGGTATTATAAATTAACTATGGTGATAAAGCATAGCAATTACGATAGAGCGCATGATAACATATCTAGGAGAAATGAGAATAATTATACTAATCCATGCAAAAAATGGCATACAGTGATTTCCCAGGCTACTCTCGGGTCCTAAGGATCAAAGGGTATTGGCCCCGCATGTTTATCTTAACAGAATACATGGAGAAGGAAGAATAAAACATGGGAAACAGATAGAAATATCATGTAACCCCTGGAACAGTAAGAGCCAGATGATCCTCGATGCGAGACGCCCGTTCTACAGCCTTCCGACGGTAGAATCTTCCGTCTCTGGCTCTTGAATCCTCCAGAATGTTGCTTTCGGCTTTGTTCTTTGCTCTCCTCTCCTTCAAGACTCGTGTGGTGGAATAGAAAATCTCCCTCCTCTTTGGGCCGTCCTCCCTTAGGTCTAGGTACGACTTACGGCCGCCAACAGATCCCAGCCATTAGATCTTGATGATCTGTACAAAACTCTGATCCGACTGCGTCGATACCATCGATGGGCTTTCTATTGTATTGACACCTTAGGGAATGTGTACTTGCTTCAAAATGGGATCTGTCTGCTGACTTCTCGATACTATCGACAAAGGTGTTGATAGTATCGACGGGGTACTATTTCTCCTTCTAGGCTGATTTCGATACCATCGATGTTGTGGGTTGAAGGTATCGACGGAATGCTTCTCTCCATCTTGACCTCCTGATACAGTGTCGATAGTATCGATAGGTTCTGGAACAGAAGGTGCCTGAAAAAGAGAGAGAAAACACAAGTCAATTCGGGAAATTTCATAAATCATGCAAAATAGGTTAGAATAAGATCAATTTGATGGATAAAGTGTTTATAGGCTAAAGAAATTGAATCATGCTATTATAGTCACAAAAGATGACAAATAACCATGCAAAACAAGTATGAAATCAGCCTATAAATACGACACAAAATCCCTACATCAGTACCTCATCTAGAGGTGAAGAGGAAGAGTTCATGTATATGAGGTACCAGAACAATCGAGGAGCAAATGACTATGCATGGAGGAAAAATTCCAAGTTCTCGTGAAAAGTTCCCAACAATTTTTAGCAAGATCCATCATAGGTGTAACAACCTAAATAGTAGTAGGAAATCATTTCTCAGAAATACCAGCAAGATAGGGTCCTAGCAAGATAAAATGGGTAGAAGAGATGTTGGATAGGCTAGTGAATCAAAATGAGGAACTCTTGGGCCAAATAAAAAGAGAGTAGTACAACCAAGGGGCACACATTTGTAGCATAGAAAATCACATTTTATAGCTAGTAGCAGAAGTGATAACCCCTAAGAAGCCCACTCAACAAGGATTTCCAGGGAACATAGATATTCCATACAACAATCAATAGGTGAAGCACTACTTGTTTGTAGTGTTAAAGTGTTGATGAAAGATGAAAATGGGAATCCAGAGAAGAACACCACCACAGCTGACATAAGAGAGGTTACAAATACTATTCTTGTAGAGCTACCACAGGACACCACACCGCAGGAAGAGACCCCAAAAGAGGAGTCAACTGAGCAGAAGGAGTCCTACATTCCACCCCATTAGCAAAAAATTGTGACTCCAATGTTGTTTCCTAACAACTTAAAGGCAAAGAAGGTTGATCTGTAGTTCAAGAAATTTCTAGATAGATTCAGGGAACTCCAAATCAACCTACCGCTAGTAGATGCTCTTGATCAAATCCTTCCTCTAGTAATTTCTTGAAGGATATTATCAACAAGAAGAGGAGGATAGCTAATTCTAATGTTGTTATCCTAAAGGAGGAAGTCAATGCACTGATACAAAGAGAACTACCATAGAAGAGACATGATCTAGTGTTTTTCAACATACCATGCTACATGGTAGGGTAAATTTTAGAGAGGCATTTTGTGATTCTAGGGCAAGCATAAATATGATGCCATTGACTACTTTCAAGAAATTAGGACTCAAAGAATCCAAGAAAAGCAACATGACTACTGATCTAGCAAACAACTCTATGGTGAGACTGATTGGTATTTGTGAATATGTACTTGTAAAGGCTGACAAATTTATTTTTCCAGCGGGTTTTGTTGTCATGGAGATGCAAGAATACAATCAAAATGAACTATTTTTAGGCCAACCATTCTCAAGCCACATCATATTAGAGATGAGAAAAGGAATATTGACATTGGGAATCATGGATGACCGATTTGAGATTAAGCTACTTGATTATCAACCACTGGACAAGGAAAGTGGACAATGCCATATGATGCAACAGTTGGGCAATCCGATGTCACTATTCTTGTGAAAATAATTTCTAGATATGTTTCATGTCATGAAAAAGGTGGACAAAGGTACGTTGTAGATGAAATCGAGCATGAAAAGTAGATTTCTTTGACAAAGGCTATGAAGTACCATGATGATCTAGAAGAAGAGTCAAAATTGATGACAGTTGCAAATGTGATGTCCTCTACAATGATGTAGGCATATCTACAGTTACCATTAGAAGCTTGACTCATGAATCTAGTGAATGACTGCACTCACTATCACTTATTGGAGAAGTGTGCATTGTTTCTAAGGACCTTGTCGTGCTTCTACACAAGACACTATGAAAACCTGGGACCACCACCACCACTAGTACTCCAATATCTATAGTGTCCTTCTGAGCTAGAATTGAAGCCACTACCACCGCATATGAAGTATACATTCTTGGAAGTAGATAATAAGATACCAGTGGTAATTTCAGTAGCATTGAGTGTGAAAGAGGAAGAGCATCTACTTATAGTTCTGAAGAATCACTAGGCCACATTTGGGTGGTCCATTGTAGACATAAAAGGGATCTCTCCTATTTCATGTCAACACAAGATCTAGATTGAAGAAGGAGAAAAACATATAGCACAACCTCAACGACATATAAACCTAATCATGACCGAGGTAATTAAGAAAGAGGTTGTTAAACTTCTATCGGTAGGTATATTTATGCTATCTCTAATTCTAAATGGGTGAGTCGTACACAGGTTGTTCCTAAGAAAGGGGGAATCACCATCACTACAAAATTTTCTAGTGAATTAGTCTTGACTAGGCTAGTAACCGGGTGGCAGTTTGTGTTGACCATCGTCATTTGAACGTCGCTACTTTAAAAGATCAGTTCTTGGTTTCATTTATAGATAAAATTATTCAGAGGCTCGTCATCCACTCACATTTTTTTTCTTGACCAATATTCAGGGTATAATCAGATTTCTACCAAATCACATGACCAAGAGAAGTCTACCTTCACTTGTCCATGTGGTACTTTTGCATACCATCATATGCCCTTTGGTCTTTGTAATGCACCAACTATGTTTCAAAGATGCATGCTTGCAGTCTTTTATGATATGGTGGAGTGTTGTCTTGAGATTTTTATGGATGATTTCTTAGTGTACAAAGACTCTTTTGAGGACTTTCTTGCTAGTCTAGATAAAGTTTTATAAAGATGTAAGGACACTCATCTTGTTTTGAATTGGAACAAATGTCATATGATGATGAGTGAAGGAATTGTGTTGGGATACAAGGTGTCCAACAAAGGGAAGGAAGTCGACTTGGTAAAAATAGAGGTGATCTCTAAGCTACCTTTACCATCATTGGTGAAGGGAGTTAGGAGCTTTTTCATACATGCCATATTCTATTGACAATTTATAAAAAAAATTATGAAAATTGCCAAACTGCTTTATGAGGCTGTTAGAGAAGGATGTAGAGTTCAAATTTGATGATTAACATCTCAAAACTTTTGAGGTTTTAAAGGAGAAATTTATTTCTACACCCATGGTGATGACTCCAAATTGGAATCAACTATTTAAGTTGATATGGGATGCATCTAATTTTGTAGTAGAGGTTGTTCTAAGTCAACATAAGGATCAGGCACTAAATTATACTACCACAGAAAAAGAACTTTTAGTTGTAGTCTTTGCCTTTGATAAATTTAGACAATATTTGATAGGGGCTTAAGTGATAGTGTGGACTAATCATGCAACTATTATGTATTGCAAAATAGGATGCTAAATTAAGGCTAAATAGATGGATTTTTCTAATATATGAATTTGATATAGAAATCAAGGACAAGGTTGGACCAAAAAATGTAGTAGATAATTTGTATAGACTGGAAAGAGTGGATGAATCTGGGTTGGATGTACCATTGTTGAGGAGTTTCCTGAAGAGCAAATTTTTTCCATGAAAAGCAAGGATCCATGGTTTGCACATATAGTTAACTATTTGTCATGTGGAGAGATACCAGAGGATAGGGATATCAAGAGAAGAAAAGATTCTTCTATTCTTTGAGATTTTATATATTGGATGACCCTATTTTGCTTAAAAAATACAGGGATGGCATTTTGAGGAAGTGTGTGCCAGAGTGTGAGTTGAGAGCATACTTTCTCATTGTCATAGCTTACTTACTGGGGGACATCATGCTAGTTCTAGGATTGTGACTAAGGTATTAAAAAGTGGCTTTTACTGGCCGTCTTTATTTAATGATTCTTACAAGTATGTGTGGAGGTGTGATGCATGTCAGTGGGCATGTAACATATCTAGGTGACATGAAATGCCTCTTAATATCTTTTAGTGGGTAGAGTTCTTTGATTTATGGGGAATTTATTTTATGGGACCTTTTGTGTCTTTGAATTCTAATTTGTATATCTTTCTTACAGTGGACTATGTGTCTAAATGGGTGGAAGCAATTCCAACCCAGACAAATGTTGCACAGGTTGTGTGTAAGTTTGTGAAGGACCATATTTTCTAGAAGTTTGGGGTGCAAAGAAGGATTATCAGTGGTGGGGGATCTCATTTCACAAACACGAAGTTTGGTACTTTCTTGAGTAAGTTTGTAGTGAGGCATAGAGTAGGGACCCCATACCATCCCAAAACTCAAGGCCAAGTTGAGATGTCTAATAGAGAAATTAAGATAATCCTAAATAAGACCGTCTCCACCAATAGGACTATTTGGAGCATGCAGTTGAATGATGCTCTATGGGCTTATAGGATGACTTTCAATATACCAATAGGCATGACTCCCTACAGGATAGTCTACGGGCGGCCATGCCATTTTCCTATGGAGCTAGAGCACAAAGTCAAGTGGGATTTAAGGAACTGGAATTTTGATCTTTCTAGTGCATGGAAGAAGTAGAGATTATATCTCAATCAATTAGATGAGATTAGGCTAGATGCCTACGAGAGCTTTATAATCTATAAGGATAGGACTAAAAAATGCATGACATCCATATCCTTCATAGGGTGTTCCCACCAGGTCATAGGATTTTATTGTTCAATTCTAGGATGAATGCATCATGGAAATTTGAGGTCCCGATGGAGTGGATGTTATGTGGTTGTTAGGGCATTTCCTCATGGAGCGTTGAAATTGGTGGTGGTGCTAAATCCTTTTTGACAAATGGACAATGCCTCAAACATTACTATGGGGGAGATATAGACCATAAGGAGTAAGATTTGAAGCTCATTGAGCTTCCTTGAGCAATTATGCATTCAAAGGTCGTCGAGCCTAGTACATAAAACAAGGGCACTTCTAGGAGGAAACCCATAGTTTAATTTTCTATATTTATTTTTCATCTAAGCTTGTTTAGAAGTAACTTTCATATTTGTGTTTTGAATTTCTTTTTAGATGTAAAAAGGTACCATGATAATTCTTGTTTGGTGTGTAGCCAGAAAAAAAATTTGGTGCCACCAACACATCAGTCGGTGGCACCAATAGATGTATGAAAACCAACAGTGATGAAGCTAAACTTTTGTACCACCGAAACGGGGGTTGATGGCACCAACCTTTATCAAACAAAGTGGACAAATTATTTATAGAAACTCGGTACCACCAACAACATGCGTCGATGGCACCGAAACTGTCAAGAGAAAGTGAAGCTTGAGGTTTGATACAACGAGAGAACAATTCAATATGTTATAACCTTGACTTTTGCTTGTATGGTTTGAAATGCAATTTTCCCCGTAAAATGTATATGCATGGAAATTGTATGATTTATGTTCAATGAATGGGTTTCGTTTGCAATATTTCCCTTGAATGTATGTTTTTGTGGATCCTACTGATTTAGTGAGTCCAATGTGATAAAAAGGGAAGAAAAATTAAAAGAAATCTCATAATAAATAAAAGGAAAAAATAAAGATAATGGTGAGAATTATGTAGAATTCTCTAGAAAGTGGTATGAATGACCTTAATTGATTAGGTTTTGAATCCACTTGGTTTCTAATAAGAAAATAAATTCAAAAAAGGAAATAGAAGAGAAAGAGAAAGAAAATATGAATAAAATATGCCTTTTGAATAGATAACTTGCATATGCAGAACAACCTCTCTTATTTTTGAATTTTGATTTCAAACTTGGCATGCAAGTAGATTAAGTTATTTGGATGTTACTCAACCCCCTATAGGGTTGGATGATTTCATAAATAATCTCTGTAAGGGTAGTAGTACTACCTCTTTTATTCCTATTATTAGTGCATGTACTTCTTTCTATTCTCAGCTTGTAAGAGGAGGGCAAGGTGAATAAAAATGCCTCCTGACTTACCCAAAAAAAAGTTGATTAAGTTATCAAAGAGGTTCCCTTAAAATATGGGATTAAAAGGGTGCATGGTTGGAGAGATATGGATTTTTGAAGTTTTCCTAAAGTGAGGAGGATTTCGGAGCAATGTATTAAATGTCACAATTTTATCAGGGAAAATAAGGGAAAACTCAATTTTTTTCCTTGTGAGGTGTGACAACCGTTGGATCCAAGATCCAATGGTGGTGGCTTTATCACCTATGTGGAGTTGAAATTGGAAACTGGGATAGTAAGATCCTTCTCATTTTTCCACCTATCTATCACCCTAATCAGTGAGAACAATTGAAAAGTTTACCATTTCAATCGGGAGACAAATATGGATCTAATGATCCCTAATAGCACCCTCTTTCAAAAGTCATGATGAGTTACCCCTTTCTGGAATGAGGGGCAGGCCCTTTGGCGGTTGGCCATGCTTGGTCCTGCCTATATAAGGCACCAATTATCCACCAAGAAATAGGACGCGATTCACTGTATTGCATAGAGTGTTTTACCACATCCAATTTCCTAGAAGCTTTGCTCCCCTCTCCTCTCTTCTTCTTGTATGTCATTGACAAGAGTGAAGATCCTCTATGTTGGTTCACACCCTCTCCATCTTATTGGTGGTTGTGGATGAGTCTGGTGGGGTAGGATGGTGGAGTGTGGGTCCTTGCTTGTCCCACATGAGTCTTGGAGTTGAGAGTCAATGAGGAAGTTGACCATGTGACTGGCACTGTGTGGCGAGAAGCCTGGCTCGTGAGGTTGAAGATGATTAGGGACATAATTACTTTTCTAACCCCGGGAGTGAGAAGACTCATAGTCACTAGACCGTGGGTAAACTGGATATTGCACTCCCTCATCCCAGGAACATGTTCCCATGTGGTGTTGGCTTATTGGCCAAACCGGGCCACATAGAAATGAGGTAATAGCTCTTCTCTATTGACATGGCTCTCTAGGATTGGTTAGAATGCATTTAATTTGTAAAAACCATAGTAATTAGTAGGGTTATCCAATGGGAACATATAATATATGGTTTTTTATCATAAAAATCCTTAGAATCCAATAAAACACATTTGAGGCTTGAATCTACTTGTAACTCAAAAAGTATGTAAAGTGTTATCTTTAATGGTTTTAATTGATTTAAAACCCTAAGTTTTGATGATAAATGGATCTAATGATGTTCCCTCTATTATGAGCAAAGTTTAATCTTTTGGCATAAAATAATGGATTATATCAAGTTGGATGATAATTGTTCATAATTTTCCTAATTAGGGTTCCACAATGATAATAGTGCATTAATGGACTTTAGAAAACTCTAATTTTTATAAGTGTAGAGTTTAATGGTTTTAATTGTGGAAATAAGTCAAGAAGGCATGTAAATGATGTTCTTGAACTAATTTGTGAATAAAGACCCTTAATTTGGATAATTTGAGTAATTAGGGTTTTTACAAGTAGAAAACTGGTTTTAGGGTTTGTTGACCTAAAAAGGGTAAAATTGCAAAGTAAAACCAAGAAACATCAAGGAAACCCTAATAAGACTTAGAAACCTTATAATGGAATCCCAAGACAATAAAGATGTTTGGATGAGATTCTAACCAGTAGGTGATATATATGCTTTTTAGGATCAAGGTTTGCTTGATTTATTGCTTGGCTTGGCTGATTGGACTTCTTGTTTGGATTAGTTGTCTTGTTTGGTTCTAAGACTTCCAAATCAAGTATGTGGTTATGCTTATGGCTAATCACTCTAGTTTCATGGTGATTTCCAAGGTTTTACCGGTGGCTCGAAATTCACTACTTGAATGAACTTTGATTCTTGCAACTATAAAGTGATTATGGCTATCACCATAAATATATGACTAGATTAGATCCTTGTCCTCATATGTATCTTTGAGTATTTGTTTGAAATTGATGATCTAGGTATTGACCTACCCCGGGGTAGGTTCAACAGATTATCATGAGTTGATGTTTGGTTTACCTTTGGGTAGGATCATATGACTATACAGCTCTATCTTGGTCTACCTTTAGGGTAGGATCAAACGGGGATATTTGGTATCTACCATATGAGAAAGGTAGTATCCATGTCCACTGTAGAATAGCACAAAGACTTGGATATGTCAAGATTGAGTAGTTATGTTTAAAATGTAAAGTTTGATCTATTAAACAATAATTTGTTTGCAATATGTTATTACAACTAGATGCAAACTTTTGGTTTCCCCCAAATACCAGTATAATCTGTTTTACTGACCGACATTTTGTTTGTCAGCATTTTAGGGAAATATGTGGTTACGTTTATGAAAAGAAAATGTTCCATAAAAGGTGACATTGAAAAAGAACAAAGCAAAATAATTTTTGAAGGATTACAGTTAGTTCTCTCTAGGGGTAAAGTTCTAAAATCCTACTTTTGAAAGGTATGTGAAAAGAAAAAAAAATTATCATGTTTTAAGCTTAGTTCTGATAGAATTTATTAATTATTTTTTATTATTTATAAAATCATATGATCCTATTTTAGGATAACAGCTCTAGCTTATTGGCCTTCCTTGATTGAGGGTTGCTGAGGGGTGGGGTCGTTACACAATTGCATCGAAGAAGTACGAAAAAATTAGCACAACTCGGTACCACCAACTACAAAGTAGGTGGTACCAACACCACATTCAAATAGAGAGCTCATTCAACTTGATACCACCGACTGTAAGGTCGGTGGCACCGATAGAAAGTCACAATGACCTGTGATAATCAACTTGGTACCACCAACATCCTCTCAGTGGAACTGATACTTGAAGACCGAAATCTGTGGGACCGACATCAATGATCAAATTCACTTGCATCCTACAGTCAGTGGCACCAATTTGGATTGACGTTTTAGAATCAATACCACTGACTACGATTGGAACAATTTACACAGAGAAATTTGTGGATTGGTACATCGACGGCTCTAGGCGGTCTGGATCAATGAACAAAACTAACTAGACACAGATTGAGAGACAAGTCAGTACCACTGACGCCACAGGTCAATAGTACCAAGTCAATACGATAGGGCTGCTCAAATCCTATATAAAGAGGTGCAATGGGTTATATCTTTTCACACCCAGAGTCTTCCCTTGCACTCTAGACCACATCCAGAGAACCCACATCCCCGAGTCTTCATCAATCTCTATTTCACAATCTCCTTCCTCTCTCCAACATCAATGGCTTCAAGAAGACAAGTGTCGTCAGTAGGAGCATCCAAGCATATGGTACTAAATCCATCTAGGATGGCTTTTATAGATGAAGAACAGAATAAGCTCTTCACCAGCTTGATGGAGAGGGAGTTCCTACCCATGCATTATGGTGACCATGCTTTCCTCAATGAGACCAGCTTTATCGAGAGCATCCTATAGGTCTGCCATGGGTAGGTGATGGTGGGTTATCACCCCTTCTTCAGTGATTGGCTCACCTACCAGGAGATAGTGTGCAAGTTTATCGCATCAGTGGAGCTTTATTGCATCCTCGAGAATGAGGAAGGTTGGGAAGATAGGTGGATCCAATTTAGACTTTATAATGTTATCCACCACCTCTCACTAGTAGAATTCAACACAATCTACACATGGCCACTAGGTGGAGTACGCTTCACCCTCAACAACTTTGATTATGCCATGACTTGGAGGTAGCTGACAGTCCAACTAGAAGGTTTCACTATCAACTGGAACCAAAACTCAATGATGGACATCATGGATCCCTTCATCCAGATCTTACACCTCTACCTGATGAATACGATATTTTCTAGGTCCACTCAGGGACAAGGGATGTCGCAGAAGGTAGACTGGTATGTGCTATGGACACTTCTCACACTAGAGAGAGAGACTATCAATCTTGGCTCATTCTTCTTATAGTACATGCTAGTGGTGAAGAGGAAATCTAGAGGAAGCCTCAAATTCACTTTGGGGGATTACCCATGTCTTTAGCTCTCCACCTCCACCTAGACCTCTCGAAGGCCACCGCCATCAAGACATCCTAGACGCAAGTGGTCCCACCTCGTCCCCAAGTACAAAGGGATGATGTACACCTGTTGCGCCATCAATGTTGAAGTCAAATGGAAGGGCTCTCTCCAAACCCATCTTCCACCTCCAAGAAGTGTGGTTCCTCAGATAGCCAAAAGATGATGCAATATCAGTCTCACAAGGTGCAGAAGAAGAGGAGAAGCATGAGGATGAGGCAAAAGATGAAGAGGAATATGAAGAAGAGGAGGAGGATGCCATGCCTTTCACAAAGAGGTGACATCTACATAGGGTTCCAATAGATTCACAACATCTAGTTCCACAACTCCACCGCCTAGAGATTCTTTCTATATGAAGGGCACTAAATCCAAGTATATGGTACTAAATCCATCTAAGATGTTGTAGACTATTATACACATAAAGCAACAACATTCAGCCATCCTATCCCAAATTCACGGGGTCCAAGAGAAGATTTTATATCAGAAGTATGTAATGTACGACAACGAATGCCTTCTCCTGGCCAACTAGGAGAACATGCACACACACATGTAGCACATTGATCACTACTTAGAATTCTCTCTGTGACCATTATTGGAGCCATTACCATTTTTCTAGCTACCCTCAACCACCTCCTATGCCTTTAGACCCACCCACGTTCACCAACACCTTTTCTAGCCCTGATTCTTATATTTAGTCGAAAACATTTCAACCATAACTACCATCATTATGAGATCATGGTACCCGCATTCGATCTCTTTATTTGAATTCTGACTATGAGGACATATTCAAGTTCAATATTAGGGGGATTTTAGAATGATTTTATCTTTTTATCTATCATTTTCTATTAGTTCTTTCATTTTTGTAAGTTCTTTTTTTGTAAGCATAGGATCCACATCTATCTAGTGTAACTATGGGGCTTAATTGTTATGATTTTGTCTATCAGCAAAGAGAAATGTGCTTCATGCATTAGTAATGAAATTAGATATTTTTGAATGATGATATCTTGTTAACATGAATTCGCAAAGTCTATGACAACATCACCTAGAGGAAGTGTATGGGTTAGTCAGCTTGAGGACACATAATATGAATGAAAATCGTAAGGTATCCAAGATTTTTGGATGACGATGGGGTTTGAGCCCAAACCGATCAAAAAAGTAATGGGACCTAAAATGGGATTTTAGAAAGAAACTCTCTGGTTACCCTATACACATGTTTATAGGAGTGGGACATATCATAGTTTAAGACAGGCATTGTCTCTAAATCGTGTGATTTCACCCACTTTTTCATGACATTTCATCCACCACCTTTTAAATGATCAAGTAGCCTAATTTTTCTCTATTGATTGCATTGAATAGCATGGTAAGTGTTGTGATAGTTATTCTTTATATTGCATTAGTTTGAAAATTTAAAAAATTGCATATAATTAGTTGCATCATAAATTTCGTGTAGATTGCATACTCTTTGTGCATCATTCTTTCATCATGTATCTACATAGATTTCTCCACTGATATAAAGTGAAATGATAAATATCCATAACCCTCTCAGTGAAAAAAGAACAAAAAGTGCTATATTGAAGAAAAGTTTGAGCATAAATTGTCAATCATGTTGAAAATAAAGAGGGCAGAGAGATAAAAGACGATCAAATTAAGAGAGAGAAAAGGATGCCTGAAACTTAAATCTGAATTTTTCTTCAAGGAGAAGTGAAAATAGTTGCATGTATGCATTTTTTATTTCACTCTCTTTAATCAAATGAAATTTTTAGTGCATGCATCATTCTAACAAAATAATAGGCATTAGGATTCATGCATTTCTCATCTCCTTCATGTTATAGGTTCATCATATTTTGTTTTTTCATAAATGATACAAATGTTAGTCATGATTCTTATTCATAACTACCTACTTCATCCATCCATTGCTCTTTTTGGTAGGCCACATATATGATTGATCCCCTCATTCACTTTTATACGGGGAACTGCTTCCAGCTACATTGGTTGGTAGATAAGAGCAATGTAGTTAATGAATCATATGGTGCACCAAGAGGATGCCCTGTTGACTATGATATTAACTGTTCTATTAATAGTCTTTCATTGATATAAGGGACCTTTTTGGTGAATATTTTTGGTCACTACAAAGTAGTTATTTGTTCATTGGTTTGTAAGGGCCAGTTTGGGACTGCCAGGTAGGGGTGTTTGAGAAATGTAGTTGACATTATATGTACTCTTGATGACTTGTCTCAAACAAATCCAAAGGTAGTGTTTCTCAAGAGCGAGCAACATTTAAGATTAGGGGATTTTGATGAACTGAGATTTATTTTCGTGTCACGGGCTATTTTCCATGTATTTCATGCATTATTGCTCATTTTTACATTATTTATCCATTGTTTATCATTATTAGCCCATGAAACACTATTGCATCAAATAATAGGTATTTTCACTGGATTGTGTCAATGTATCATATTTTATTCAGACTTATGTTGGTTTTTTTCATATTTTCAAGTAATTTGAACACTTACAAGGAAACTATGTGCTACCAACATTGTAGTTGGTGGTACCAACTTAATTCAGAAATGCAACATGGAGGTTGAAGAAATCTCAGTGCTATCAAGAGATGACTTGGTGCTACCAAGACATGGTTTGATGCCACCTAATTGATAAGTCAGTGCAACTGACTTTTGGTCTAGAGCACATTAATAACTATAGTTTATCAACTCGGTGCTACTGACTTTCATCATCAAGAAAAGTGAGAACTCACAAAATGGAAACTAGGTGCTACTGACCCACCTATCTATAGTACCAACACTCAATGAGATATTCAATTTAGTCGATGATTCGGTGCCACCGAATTCTCATCGATGGTACCGACTTAGCACGATCCATGTAGACTCAAGATCAATTGAGATCTGATGGTTGGGACTTGATAACGGCCAAAGCCCCACTTATGACCTAAGGGGAGTTCAGACAAAATTAAGTATCACATTATATTCTATTGCAACAAAGCTTGGATTCAAGAGAGGAGGAGAGGAAGAGAAAACTATATCTCAAACAATTTAGGCACCTCTGGGAAGTGGATTTGTAGATAGAATGTTGTAGATCAAGGTGCTCACCAGTGGATATCATCCAAACTAGTTCTTCTAGGGTTTTTCATTAGATTTCATGATGTTTAGCTCTTTGTCTCTCTCTTCCTCTATGTCTTTGTTGGTAGAAATTATGCAAGGTTGGACCCCTTATTCCTTAGGGAAATTAGTTTTAATCAAACAACCAATCACTTTTTCCATCCATCCTAGTTGATTAGGTTCTAGTTAGAAGTAGTCTCTAGACTACGTTTCCCTGAGTTTGACATTCGGGCCTCATCGGCCTATACTATTCGACGTGTACACTTGTGTTTTGCACCCATAGTTTTAGCATGTCCTATTAACTTTTCATTCTCACATTCATGCAAAAAATCCATATATATATATATATATATATATATAGAGAGAGAGAGAGAGAGAGATAATTTCATGCACTTTTTATCAATTTCCAACAATTAAGGGAAATCCAACCTCTAATAAGTACAAAAGATCAATAAGTATGAAAACATTAGATAATATCCTTCCAAGTATTCCTTTCAATTTATACAAGTATGAATTAGAACAAAAATGGTTTTGGTAAACAGATGTGGGTTTTAGTGCACAAGATAATTCACTAGGAATTAACTTCCTAAAGTTTACTAAAACTAATGTGTAATAATGCCACCTGCAAGTAGACAGATCTTATTGCAATACAATTGAGGATCGAATCCCAAAGGACAAAGTTTTTTTGGATTATCATATCTAATCAACCTATCAAGAACTAGTATTTATCACAAAGTTTGAGTTGATTTGTTTAACTTAGGACTGAAAGAATAAAGGCAGCTAGATTAAGGTTCTAGTTATCAATTGATGGAAACACTAGGGTGGACCTGGGTTTCATCACCACTAATCAAAATTGTGAATTGATTCAAATCTAAACATGTATGAAGATATAATTGGAGTTATGCAAGTTTCTCCCTTAGGAATTAAAACTTACATGAGTAGATATCCCTATAAGCTCGATGTCTCATTACTTATAGATCGTGCATCCACTACTCCAAAGACTTTTTGTCAGAAGTCCTCATCAGGGAATCAACCCAAGTAAATAGGTATTCAAATATTAAACGTTGAAGTTCTCATAGTATAAGATCATAATAAATCACGTAAAGCGGGTGATCAATCCACAAAACATGTAATAAATGATTAGTTATGAATTAAATGGGTTCATACAAGCATTGAAATATGAATGAAATTGCAAGAAACAGGTAGTGAGGCTAATCCACACACCCCCAGTGAAAAGACTACTCCCTCGACATGGTGAGATTAATATCAATAGTAGAGGAAAGGGATACAATCATGGTCATGACTGTAGCAAAAGTAGCTCGACGTGTTGTACGATGACAACTTCCTTCATTCTCTCTCTTCTAGGAACTAACACTGACTTGTAGTTGAAGTAGGTGGATGGATGACAACTTGGTGAAGAGATTGATCACCCAAAGAGGGAGGTTAATGGCATGGAACTCACTAAGGTTTATATGTAGGTTGAAACCCTAGTGGTTGGTGGATGTTTCCAAGCCTACAGGTCGATGACCAAGCTAAGTTGATAGAACTAGCTTCGTCGATGGGCCTAGACTTCACTCTGATCTTCATGTGAGCCTTTCAGCATGTTCTATCTCTAAAATTCCTAGATGACTTGAAGTGCTATGTCGGGGGGCTATTTATAGGGTCGTGGTTGTCAGCCACTTTTTCTTCCCATCGACGTCGATCATTGGTTGTTGACTAATAGGTCGTGACTCTTGGGGTTCTAGTCATCGACCTTGAGGGTTGATGATCTACTCGACTAATGGACTGAGTCTATGGGTGTTGTTATAGTCAATGTGGGTGTCGATATGAATGGTTAATGAGTAATCAACCTTAAGGGTTGATGGCATGTTGTCGATCGATGACTGATGATATTGACTTCTTATCGATGGAGATGTCAACCGATGACTCTAAGTGTCGACCAAGGGGTTGATGGGTGATGCAGGGGTTTTGAGTCATTTTTATAGATTGGTTTCGCATATGTTTTATGTGTATTTTGATCATATTTGTGATTAATATTGCATGATTCACTACCTTTAGTCTATAATCTCATTTTGCATCAAATTTACCTTGTTTCCTTTTATTCAGTTTAAAAGATCATATTTTTTGGAGTCGATTGGTGTTCTTCTTTTCTTTTCAGGCAATTTGTATATCTACATCTGTCGATACCATCGACGGATGGTCGATACCATCAATCTGGTCACAGTGTATTGCCAGAGAAGAGCAACCAGAATTCGATACCATCGATGGGACTATCGATTGTATCGAGAGAGCATCAGTGAGCTAGATTTCCAGGTGTCGATACTATTGACCCAAAGTTGATACTATCAACCTCGCCTCAGCAAACTTAGCTTCAGCTTTGGATTCCAGAGAAAAGCGACGCCTAAGGTTTCGATACCATCGACACACCGTCGATGGTATCGAGGCAACATCAGAGAGAACCCCAAGAATAGCGCAAGCACCGGTGCCTCATGTAGGTCGATACCATCAACGTCGTCAGATCAGGTTCTGCTAAAGATCGTGTCTAATCATACAGTGGTGATTTTTGGGCGACCTAAAGTGGTGCATATACCTAATTAAGGCGACCCTTAGCAAGGGATGACATCATTAGCCACCGGAGAAGTCTCAAGAAGGAGAGGAGAGAAGAACAGAGCTGAGAGTGATGCCCCAATCATTCCGAGAGTTGTAGAAGACGTTTTCCACCGCCGAAAGGTTGTAGAACGTTCACTCTATGCCAAGGAATGCCCAGATCTCCTCCGTTCAGGGGTTTACATCACATCTATTCACGTTTCCCTATGTTTTCCCTTTCTCTCATCATGTTTTTCATTGAGATGAACATGTGGGGCTAATCCCCTTTATCTTTAGGACCGGGAGTAGCCCGGGTAATCGTTGTATGATACTTTTTACATAGTTTATCATAATTTGTCTCTTAAATCCATGGCATGATGTCATTTTCTCAACTATATCATTATGATTGATCACCCTAATGATAATCTAATACCTTTAATTACTTTGAAAGAAGAATTAACGGTTGAAAAGAGGCAGATATCACATTAACTAATAAATCCTTTGAACAAGGCGACATACAGTTAATGGTGGAAACCCAGAGTGTGATCTTCATGCACCTAATTTAGGATATAGGTTACTACTATCGTGGAACTGACCTAGATTTAGGTAGTGAATTGTATCGTGACAGCGAACAATTCTGACTACATGCCACTACCTGGAATAGGAGAAGAATTAGGATAATTGTGTAGGAACTAGTACAATGAGAACCTGCGGTGAAACCGCAATCCTAAAGATTCCATCTTTAATTGATCAAACCAACCATTTAATCGATTGTTTTGCATTCTTTTATTTTTCTTTTCTTTCTCAATCAACTCTCAAACCATTTTAATCGGTCTAGCTGATCGCAAACAGTTAGTAGCAGTCTACTGAAAATATATTCCCTGAGTTCGACTCGGGCCTCACAAAGGCATATATTACTTTGGCGCGTGCACTTGCATTTTACGCACGGTAAATTCGTGTCAAGTTTTTGGCACCGTTGTCGGGGAACGGTGATTTTTGGCACTACGAGGGCTAGAAGCGGCCACTCTAGGCCACATTTTTTTAATTCAAATTCTAGAAATTAATCATCTATTTTTCATAATATGTAATCATCTAGCACTGTGCCTAATTAAATTTATTACTGTGCAGGTACTAGTGCATGGTGAGTACGTGTAGCACAGACTACACACAGTCATCGTCGGAGGTCTCGTTTTTGGGATCAGACTACGAGAATTCAGATTCTGACACCGAAGCAATGGCTGAGGTACAAACAATCTGGGAGAAAATTAAGGTGTCGTCCTCTTATGCATCTAAGGGGCCAATTAAGAAGCAGGCCATCAACATTCCTAATTATAAAATTGACCCAGGCCTAATCAGTTTGGTCAAGTCCAATGTGTTTCATGGGCTCAAAAATGAAGATCTGGTGACCCACATAAGCCAGTTCGTGGAGAACTGTGATATGGTCAAGATAGACCAATTTCTACAAGATATGCTCTACTTGAAGTTATTTCCCAGTTCTCTAGCGGGAAATGCTCGGGAATGGCTACATAATCTGGACGACAAGTATGTGGAATCTTGGGACCACATGGTTGAAGTTTTCTTCGAGAGATTTTTCCCGCTTGAGAAGACGAATGATCTTATAAGAAAAATCCACAATTTCAGTCAAAAAGCTGGTGAAACATATTCTGAGACTTGGGAGAGATTCCAGATAATGCTGAGAAGATGCCCACATCATGGGCTGGACAAAGAAAAGTAGGTCAAGATTTTCTATTTTGCTCTTTCTGGGCATGATAGAAGCAATCTAGATTCAGTAAGATCAGGGTTCTTCCTGAATAACACTAATACAAGGTGTTGGGAAATTCTGAAAAACATGGCTAAAAAGCATTCATGGGGTGATAGAGATGCTCCGGAAGAAGTTAAGGTTATGGGAGATGCCAAAGTTATCAAAGAACTCAATGAAAAGATGGACCTAATTGCTAAAAGGCTACTTGCACAAGAGGAGGAAATGGATGAAGAAGCGCAGGTCAAATACATGCATCAACAACAAGGGTACACAAATAATTATTACTCTTGGAGGAAATACAAAAAGTTCTCATGGAAGGATCCAAATAATTTTCTCTAGGATCTGGATGCTAAGACACATCCCACGGCAGAGGACAAGAGCAATGATTTGCTCAACCAGGTGGTTAAGCAGAATCAAGAGCTGATGAGAACCTTTGGTCAACAAATCAAGCAACAAGGGGAATTTATGAATCAGTTTGGGTAAACGCTGCAAAGTCATGGGGCTCAAATGAGAACACTTGAGATGTCTTTAGCACATATGGCAGTAGAGATTTCAAGTTTAAAGAAACCAACACAACAAGGCTTCCCAGGAAATACAAATGTTCCAGGAGGGAATCAACAAGCCAAAGCAATTCTGTTGAGAAGTGGAAAGAAGACTTTAAACTCTAAGGCTGATGAACCAAGCATAACACATCTAGAAGCAATGGGTGAGGTCATAGAGGATGTCACAGCCACAGAGATAGTGGATGATGTTGCAGAAAAGGTCACAGAAGAGCCCATCCCAGAAGAAGAAACTATTCAAGAGACTGAGAAGAGGACATCATATGTGCCACCACACCAGAGGGCACAGGTTGTCCCCGTCCCTTACCCCAACAGCCTCAAGGACAAGATAGTGGATGCACAGTTTAAGAAATTTTTAGACAGCTTTAGGAAACTTTCAGTTAACATCCCTTTATTAGAGGTGATTGAGAAGATACCCTCTTATGGTAAGTTTCTAAAGGATGTAATTACCAAGAAGAGGAAGATTCCTGATACTGAGGTGGTAGTTCTTAAAGATCAAGTTAGCGCCTTCATTTTGGGCACATTGCCACCAAAGTGACAAGATCTGGGCTGCTTCAATATTTCATGTTACATTGGCAAGGTGAAATTTGGTGAAGCATTGTGCGATTCTGGGGCAAGTATAAACTTGATGCCCCTATCTACTTTTAAGAAGCTAGGACTTAAAGAATCTAGACAAAGCAACATGACAATTCAACTCGCGGATAATTCTATGGTTAGTCCATATGGAATTTGTGAGGATGTCTTGGTGAAAGTTGACAGATTTGTATTCCCAGCCAATTTTGTAGTTATGGAGATGCAAGATGAATAAGGGAATGAGTTGCTCTTAGAAAGACCCTTCCAGTCTACCGCTGATATGATACTGGAAATGGGTAGAGGTCGTCTAACATTGAGTATAGTAGATGACAGATTTGAGATGATTATGCCACCAAGTACAAAACAATCACAGACAAAGGAGCAATTTCGTATGGTGAAGCACTTTGATCAGAACATTTCTCTTTGTTTAGGGAAGCCATTTCTAGATATGGCTCATGTGATGACTAAGGTAGACAAGGAGACACTGGCCGTGGATATCATGGAACAAACAAAAGTTGTATCTCTTTGCAAAGCCGTGGGTTATCCAAATGATGAAGAGGAAGAAATTTCTCTATCTATTGAGGATGATGTTATAGCAGTCTCGATGATCGACTCATATCCGAAATTGCCCCTTGAGGCATGCCTATTCAATGTCATGGATGATTGGATGAGAAACACGTCTTTACGAGAATGTGTAAATATGCTTCAAGTGTTTCCTTGCTATTATGCCAAGCACTATGAGGATCTAGGGCCACTCCCACCACCGCTTCAATCTTCGTTGGTCAGCCCCCCAAATCTCAAGTTGAAGCCACTACCCCCTCATTTGAAGTATGCTTTCTTAGCAGATGATGAGAAGCTCCTGGTGATCATCTCGGCATGTCTGAGTGTCGAGGAGGAAGAACAGTTGATGATCGTTCTAAAGAACCACCATGGTGTATTCGGGTGGTCAGTTGCTGATATTAAGGAGATCTCCCCTACTCTTTATCAGCACAAGATTTGGCTCGAGGAAGGAGCCAAGCCTGTGATTCAGCTACAACATCGACTCAACCCGAGTATGATGGAGGTCGTTAAGAAGGAGGTGATCAAGCTCCTTTCTATGGGCATCATCTATGCCATTTCATACTCGACGTGGGTAAGTCCAACACAGGTAGTCCCTAAGAAGGGGGAAATCACTGTAACTCAAAATCTACTAAATGAACCTGTCACTACCCAATTGGTAACTGGGTGGCGAGTGTGTATTGATTATCGTCGCCTCAATTCTACCACTTTAAAAGACCATTTCCCTCTCCCATTTATTGATCATATTTTAGAGCGGCTAGGTGGCCACTCTCATTTTTGCTTTTTGGATGGTTATTCTGGCTATAATCAGATTTCTATAGACCCGAAGGATCAAGAGAAGTCTACCTTTACTTGTCCTTATGGGACTTTTGCATATTGCTGCATGCCGTTTGGGTTATGCAATGCACCGGCCACTTTTCAGCGTTGTATGCTTGCTATATTTTCTGATATGGTTGAGCACTTTTTAGAGGTTTTCATGGACAATTTTTCCATCTATGGTGTGTCGTTTGATGAGTGCTTTAATAATTTAGATAAAGTTTTACAAAGATGTGAGGACACACATCTAGTCCTTAATTGGGAAAAGTGTCATATGATGGTTAGCGAAGGAATTGTGCTTGGACACAAGGTGTCTAGCAAGAGACTGGAGGTGGATCCAGTCAAGATTGAGGTTATTTCCAAACTACGTCCACCAAATTCAGTGAAAGGGGTGAGGAGTTTTCTTGGTCATGTAGGGTTTTATTGTCGTTTCATTAAGGATTTCTCTAAAATCGCTAAACCATTGTCTAAATTACTTGAGAAGGATGCCGCATTTGATTTCAATGAGAAATGCATACATGCCTTTAATGTCCTTAAAGAAAAATTAATTTCTGCATTGGTTGTCCAAACGTCGGATTGGACTAAGCCCTTTGAGCTTATGTGTGATGCGTTAGATTTTGTTGTAGGGGCTGTTCTTGGGTAGCATTTTGAGAACAAACCCACAGTGATTTTCTATGCATCTAAGACTTTAAATGAGGCACAACTTAATTATACCACCACTGAAAAGGAACTTCTTGCCGTGGTTTTTGCATTTGAAAATTTTAGGCAATATTTAGTGGGGTCAAAAGTTGTGGTTTGGATAGACCACGCTACCATCAAATACTTAATGGAAAAGAAAGATGCCAAGCCTAGATTGATTAGGTGGATCTTGCTCTTGCAAGAGTTTGACATCAAAATTAAATATAAGGCGGGCATTGAAAACGTGTTTGCGGACCACTTGTCTCGGTTAGAGTGGGTAGCTGAGAGACATATCAATATACCCATTACCGAGACATATCCCGATGAGAAAATCCTTTCAATAAGATCTAAGGATCCGTGGTTTTCAAATATTGTGAATTATCTTGTATGTAAGGAAATACCGGACGATTGGACTTATCAAGAAAAGAAGAGATTTTTCCATTCTTTAAGATATTATTTTTGGGATGACCCAATTTTGTTGAGATAGTGCAGGGATGGCATCTTACACAAGTGTGTACCAGAAGGTGAATATGATAGTATGCTCAGTCACTGTCATACACTACCCACTAGCGGTCATCATGCGAGCACAAGGATAGCGGCCAAAGTGTTGGAGAGTGGCCTTTATTGGCCTACACTCTTTCGGGACACCTATGACTATGTGAGAAGATGTGATTCGTGTCAAAGGGAGGGCAACATCTCAAGGCAGCAAGAGATGTCCCTCAACGTGTTTCAAGAGGTTGAGGTATTTTATTTATGGGGCATCGATTTCATGGGACCATTTGTGTCCTCAAATTCCAACTTATATATTTTTCTTGCCTTTGATTATGTGTCAAAGTGGGTAGAGGCAATACCCACAAGGACTAATGACGTTGCGGTAGTGTGCAGGTTCATGAAAGAAAATATTTTTTGCAGGTTTGGTGTGCCACGGATGATTATAAGTGATGGAGGCACCCACTTCACGAATAAGAAATTTGTTATCTTATTGAGTAAATACGGGGTCAAACACAATGTTGGTACCCCGTATCACCCATAGACGCAAGGCCAAGTCGAGGTTTCTAATCGAGAGATCAAGAAGATATTGGAACGCACATTGGCATCTTCGAGGAAGAATTGGAGTGCACTACTACCGGATTCTTTATGGGCATATGGGACCGCCTTTAAAACCCCTATAGGCACTACACCTTTTAGTCTAGTTTACGGGTGGTATTGTCATCTGCCGGTCGAGTTAGAGCACAAAGCGCACTAGGCGTTATGGAAGCTTAATATGAGCTATGATGCTGTAGGAAAGAAGAGAATGTTAGAGCTCAATGAGTTAGATGAGCTTAGGATGAATGCTTATGAGAAACAGAGGATCTATAAAGAACAGACAAAGAAACTCCACGCCCTCCACATTCAAATGTGCATTTTCAAAAAGGGTGATCGAGTGTTATTGTTCAATTCGAGATTAAAGTTGCATCCCGGGAAACTAAAATCCCAGTGGAGTGGACCTTTTGTGGTGGAAAACGTCTGACCACATGGTGCTATTATGTTGAAAGATGGAGAGATAACGCTCTTAGTGAATGGTCAACGACTAAAACTCTACTATGGGGAAGATTTCACAAAAACGGTGCATAAGGTTAAATTCATGGAGCCTAAGGAAGAATGAAAGGGCTGATTTTGTCTAGCCTAAGACGTTAAAGTAGGGCGCTTGTTAGGAGGCAACCCAACCATCAGTAGTTCACATTTTTCTAGTTATTTTATTTTCTGTCATGTTTTCAAGTTAGTTTAGTTAATTTCATTTTTAGTGTAAAAATGATACCCTAATGTGTTTGCTCGGTGTGCAGTATTGATAGAAAGTCGATACCATCGACCACAGTGTCGATGGTAGCGACGTGGGTGCAGGAAAGAGGCTATAGAAAATTTTCTGAGTCGATACCATTGACGGCCTCGTCGATGGTATCGGCCTACCATCAGTGACATCGAGAAAAAAAGAAAGTGCCAGGTCGATAGTATCAACCCCTGATTCGATACTCATGAGATCCCTAAAGATTTTGAGATAAATTTTTCTCAGTGAAATCGATACCATAGATGGGGCAGTCGATGGTATCGACCCGGCAGCAGCAACGAAGCGTTGTTGGGGCCTCATGAAGATAAAGGACACATAAAGTGTCGATACCATCGATACCTTGTCTATGGTATCAACTTGACACATCACCAATCCGCGAGAAGATATCAACGGTGCTCGCCAAATTCAAAAGTCGGCCTGTGGGATGGGTTGATACCATCGACCCACGTCGATGGTATCGACGAGTCATCGATCTGGGCCCCCACATCCAGCCATCGATGACCGTCAATAGCAGCGAATACCCGGATTGTACTATAAGTGTCGATACCATTGACACCTCATCGATGGTATCGACGGGTCAACATTGGCGGCGATCTCAGCTATAAAAGGAGGGGTTGAATTCATTTTCTCTTCACACCTTCATACCTTCTCCTTTCCTACTTGTGCTTGAGCACTTGTGAGCAACTGGAGGTCCTCACCGAGCATCTAGCAATCAAGCAATCATCACTGAGTTCTTCATTGACATTGGAGATCATATGATGCGATCTACTCCAACCTTCACTGAGCTCCATTCTTCTGTCTCCTTTCTTTTATCATGGTGAGGATAGTAGGAGCTTCTTCCTCGTGGGCAGCTCCCATGGAGATTGAGACGTTCATTCCACCCCCCATCAGGCTCTATTCCTCGTCCGAGGATCGTTCACCCTTCGGTGAAAGTGAGGAAGATTTATGAGGAGTTGTTCAAGCGGAAAATCGAGCCTACCTGATATGTTAATAGGGCTATGATCCATGACCTCAGGTTTGAGGCCAACCTTGCTTATGTCCTTCAGGGTCAGGCTAGGCATACCCAGAGGTTTCCTTCCCAAGTCAAGTACCACGCCGAGGGCCACCCCTTTTTTGGTGAATGGCCAACTTATAAGGAGTTGATGGCGGAATTCATGGCATCTCTTGACATCTGCGTCGTGCCCAAAGACCTCATCGCCATCGATCGGGAGTGGATCAAAGCGTGAGTGTCTTTCTGACTCTTCAACAACAACAACACAGTTACCCTCGACCAGTTCAATTCTATCTACAATTGGTATCATTCTCCTAACCAACACAGGAGGCCAGACAGTTGGGCAGACTATGATGCTATATTTGCTGATCTGGTGACCACTCCAGCAGGAAAGGCGATGAGCTATCACAATTCGGACGTGGCCGAGTTCGATCACCCTTTTGTTTGGGTTCTGCATCGCATGTTATGTGTCACCTTCTTTGCTCACAGCAATCTGGCGCTAAGTAAATTTCAAGAGACGGATCTATTTTTCCTATACAAACTGCTGACTTAAGAGGAACTCAACTGGGGCGTGTTTTTCTTAACGCGTGTGTTGGATGTGCGAAGGAGTACCAGACGGGCCCCTGTCCATTTTGGGGGGCTTATCATGCCGCTAGCTCTCTATCTCGGGCTAGATCTATCACAACTCACTCTGCTGGTCAACAAAAATAAAATCGATTTGGAGCACTTACACCACTCCAGCCTTATTATCGTCAATGGCAGTGTGGCATATGCTCATTGCCACATCGGGAAGGAATATCTGTGACTATCACTCCTGGACCCCATCTTCAACATTCAGGCGGGCCAGCACTTTCGGTGGCCCATCATTCCTATTTTCGAGTCTGAGGAAGAGGTTGAAGTTGCAGATGAAGATGATGATGTAGGCGACGGCAAGGAGGAAGAAGAGCCTCTCATTCCTCTTCAGTCTCGAGTAGCCCCAAGGAAGCATCCACGCTTCTATCTGGGAGCTTCATCCTCTTCTCAGCCACCACCACCACAGCCCTCTCAAGAAGGAGAGGATGTTTTTTCGATGCAGAGAATGTATACCATGTTGCAAGGCATTCAGGAGACGCAGCAACGGCATACCGCATCCTTCACCGATATCCAGGAGACCACAAATCAGTTGTATGTGAATCAACAAGCCATCTTCGAGAATGAACGTCAGTTGTTCGCAAATCAACAGCAGGTCTACGACCGGTTGGGGAGGATCGAGCAGTAGCAACAGCCATTTTATGATCATTACTGGAGTCAAGGTTACTTCGGGGGCTACCAACAGCCACCACTGATGCCCCCATATGATCCAAACTTTCAGGGGAAATATCCATCTTGGGATCCCACCGCCCCACAGTACCCACCACCTGAGCAGTAAAATGGTATCACTGTTCCACCTGTTGAGATTGTTTTTGTAACGCCTGGGCCCACTGCCCAAGGCTCTAGCAGGGTTTCAGGAATGATGACTGGCCCCACAAACCACCACTAGTCTTAACTGCGCACTTTGTCCACACTGACGCGCAAGCCAGGATCAACTTCCCGACTGGTCACCCATCCTAGTACTACTCCAAGCTGAGCACGCTTAACTATGGAGTTCTTTAGTGATGGGATCCCAGAAAAGGAGGTGCACCTTGGTGGTATGGGTAGTCCAATCATTCCTTTTAAGATCAACTTATACCAGGCCTCAAATCCTGGGATGTTACAATCTCCCCCACTTAGACTCTTGACGTCCTCGTCAAGGCTCAACTATAAGGCCTCATAATCTCTTCCCCATTTCAGTGCAGACCCACAATGGCCCATGGACACCCAGCTCCCGTCCACAGCTACCAGCACAAGGGTGGCTCCATCTCGTCTCTACGGATAGCCCTTTCCAACTTGCCTGGACCGCACGGCTCAAGACTGGCATGCCACATGCCCATGTGGGCCCCACCTACTGGAGGGGTTATGGCTCTGATACCATTTGTAACGCCTGGGCCCACTGCCCAAGGCTCTAGCAGGGTTTCAGGAATGATGACTGGCCCCACAAACCACCACTAGCCTTAACTGCGCACTTTGTCCACACTGACGCGCAAGCCAGGATCAACTTCCTGACTGGTCACCAATCCTAGTACTACTCCAAGCTGAGCACGCTTAACTATGGAGTTCTTTAGTGATGGGATCCCGGAAAAGGAGGTGCACCTTGGTGGTATGGGTAGTCCAATCATTCCTTTTAAGATCAACTTATACCAGGCCTCAAATCCTGGGATGTTACAGTTTTTGACTATGAGGCCATAGTCGAATTCAAGCTTAGGGGGGAGATGGAACAGCTTCTATCTTTTATTTTCTTTTCTTTTATTTTAGCAATTTTCTTAGTATTTAGGATCCACATGCCATCTAGTGTATCCGTGGATGTCTAATGTTAATGTGTCATCTCAATGTTTTTACATGGGAGTTATGGGTGCCATTATCTGAAATTGGAGCATAATTGAAAAATTTTCAAGAATTTGCAAGTTGAAGTTGTTTGAAATTGAGCACTTAACCTATGAAAATAATTGAGTTTGTCAACTTTAAAACATAAGATCATAATCGTACATCCTTATGATTCAAGAAATGTGGATGGACATGGATGTTGAGCCTAAACTGACCAAACGGTAATGGGACTGTAATCGAAAGTGAGAGAGAGAAACCCTTTGATTTATTGTTACACAGGTCTGTAAAGAGGGAAATATAATCTATTCCAATGGTTTTGTACATTAGTCTTGTGATCTATCCATTTCATTTCATTCAATATCCACCATAAGAACTGGAAGCACTTGTAGTTTTTCATCTCTTGATTGCATGACATGTAGATATGATTTCATTGTAGCTAGATTTTGTATCTATGCATTCACACATTCTCTAGTGCATGTCATTATAGTTGCATTTTGCATACTCTAGAGCATATAGGACTTTTTGTGCCTTATTTCTTCTGGAAAATAAGAAAAATAGGAAATTGTTCTATAGCCTCTGAAAAGTAATTTGTAAGGCATCAATGATGTTAGCTAAGTGGAAATAAGCCCGAAAAAATATGGTGAATGTTCTTCTAGTTAATTGAAAAATGAGGGCTTGAAAAAAAAGAGAAGAAATGTAAGAAGAAAAAAAGAGGGAGAAAGGAACTTGTTTCACCTACGTGTATACATAAAGAAAAGAGGAATAAGCACATAATGTAGTTTTAGTAGTCATTCCATCTTATCTTGAGACGGAATGATAGTGCATGCATCATTCTACCTAAAATTTAGGCATTATGTCATTTTCACATGCATATGCATCATTTAGGCCATTTTGTTGATTTTGTAAGATAAAACTATTTAGTGCTTCTCTTTCTTCCACAGCCACCCATTTCATCCACCCGTTGCTCAAAATGGTAGGCCACCCATGATTATCTCCTCATTGTTGTATACCAGGAGATCTGCTTCCATTTAAATGATAGTTAAGACTTGAGCAATGTAGATAGGAGATCACAAGATGCACTAAGGATGAACCGGAGGAATTCATTATATCAACTGCTTTATTTGGTAGTGTTTGATGATCTTGGGGTGGACATTTCTTATGGATGATTATTGTCACCTTTAGGGTAGTTATCGTTCTGTGGTCAGTGAGGGCCGGCATGTGCATGATAGGTGGAAGTCATATTGAGCTGTCTTTTATGCTAATATGTTCTTTAGTTGACTCTCGCAATTCTATTCTACAATTTTGTGCTCGAGGACGAGCAATGTTCAAGCTTAGGGGAGTTTGATGTAGGGGTTTTGAGTTGTTTTTATAGACTGGTTTCGCATATGTTTTATGTGTATTTTGATCATATTTGTGATTAATATCGCATGATTCACTACCTTTAGTCTATAATCTCATTTTGCATCAAATTTACCTTGTTTCCTTTTATTCTATATAAAAGATCATATTTGTTGGAGTTGATTGGTGTTCTTCTTTTCTTTTCAGGCAATTCAGATATCTGCATATGTCGATACCATCGACGGATGGTCGATACCATCGACCTGGTCACAGTGTATTGCCGAAGAAGAGCAACTAGAAGTCGATACCATCGATGGGACTGTCGATGGTATCGAGAGAGTGTCAGTGAGCCAGATTTCCAGGTGTCAATACTATTGACCCAAAGTCGATACTATCGACCTCGCCTCAGCAAACTTAGCTTCAGCATCAGATTCCAGAGAAAAGTGACGCCTAAAGTGTCGATACCATCGACACACCGTCGATGGTATCGAGGCAACATCAGAGAGAACCCCAAGAATTGTGCAAGCGTCGGTGCCTCATGCAGGTCGATACCATCGACCCACGTCGATGGTATCGACGCCGTCAGATCAGGTTCTGCTAAAGATCATGTCTAATCATACGGTGGTGATTTTTGGGTGACCTAAAGTGGTGTTTATACCTAATTAAGGCGGCCCTAAGCAAGGGATGACGTCATTAGCCATCGAAGAAGTCTCAAGAAGGAGAGGAGAGAAGAACGGAGTTGAGAGCGATGCCTCGATCATTCCGAGAGCTGCAGAAGACATTTTCCACCACCGAAAGGTTGTAGAACATTCACTATGGGCCAAGGAATGCCCGGATCTCCTCTGTTCAGGGGTTTACATCACATATATTCATGTTTCCCTATGTTTTCCCTTTCTCTCATCATGTTTTTCATTGAGATGAACATGCGGGGCTAATCCCCTTTATCTTTAGGACTGGGAGTAGCCCGGGTAATCGTTGTATGATACTTTTTACATAGTTTATCATAATTTGTATCTTAAATCCGTGGCATGATGTCGTTTTCTCAACTATATCATTATGATTAATCACCCTAATGATAATCTAATACCTTTAATTACTTTGAAAGAAGAATTAATGGTTGGAAAGAGGTGGATATCACATTAACTAATAAATCATTTGAACAAGGCGACGTACAATTAATGGTGGAAACCCAGAGTGTGATCTTCATGCACCTAATTTAGGGTATAGGTTACTACTATTGTGGAACCGATCTAGGTTTAGGTAGTGAATTGTATCGCGACAGCGAATAATTCTGACTATAGGCCACTACCCGGAATAGGAGACAAATTAGGATAATTGTATAGGAACTAGTACAACGAGAACCTGCGGTGAAACCACAATCCTAAAGATTCCATCTTTAATTGATTAAACCAACCATTTAATCGATTGTTTTGCATTCTTTTATTTTTTTTTCTTTCTCAATCAACTCTCAAACCATTTTAATCGGTCTAGCTTATCGCGAACAATTAGTAGCAGTCTACCGAAAATCTATTCCCTGAGTTTGACTCGGGCCTCGCAAAGGCCTATATATATTACTTTGGCACGTGCACTTGCATTTTATGCATGGTAAATTCGTGTCAATGGGTCATCTACAAGCTTGAATGTTGAGCTTCTGGATGTCGAGCATCAGTGTGTCGACTAGGGAGTCGATCTAGGCAAACTTGCTATAGAGTGATAGAATTCCAAACCTACAAAAGGGAGTCAAGAAAAGTATCAAATTCCTACTAATTATCATAAAACCCTAAGTAGATTGAAACAATGTTATTCCAATGAGAACTAGGCTACATGAAAGCTAGATTAAACTAATAATGCAGCTAAAACTGGGATGAATATGCATTTATCATAAACCTTTTCCCCCTATTCCTATTTTACAGATAGAATTATCAATGTTCTTGAATTAGAGTGAACAATGGTGAAATTATGCTCAATTATCTTTTTGTATAGTCATATATGTACCTCAATAATATATGTTTATAGAATTGTGTTTTCCTTCTCTTTGACATCAACATCATCTCCCAAATCCACCAACTAGAGGTAGATCATGACTTTAGTCTTCTATCTTGACTACATGGTAAGATTAAAGAAATGGAAAGATTGTAGGACTTTTTGACACTAGTTGGAGGATGACCTAGAGGGTATAGGAGAGGAGAAAGTACAAGAAGATATAAAAGAACTAATGTCTCACTTAAGATTTTAGCTCCATTTACGTCTAAAGATTCTAATAGGTTAGTTCTTCTCCAATTAGTATGAATTCCTCCAGAAACCATTATTCTATGGTTATGTTTATGAGGGACAAGAGTAGTGAAGAACATGGTAGTATGAGTTATTGGGTCTAATGGAGTTAAGTTGGGTATATTTATACCTTATAATTTGTTTATTTTTCATGTTGTAGATTTTATTTAGTCAAAACTAATACTTGGAAATCATTTTGGGTTTTTGGACTCACTAACAAGTTTATTTGACAAAATATGTTCACTACTGGGATCATTGTGAAAACATTTTGGGTTGTTGCCAGCAAGTACGTCCAACTTGGTAAATTTTGGTCCACTTCTTGGTCTGTCTAAGCAAGAAGCTTGTCGACTATGTCCACTCGACCAACAAATGTCGGTTAACTATTGAGATACCTTTAAAAAAGTCGAACATTGGCCTATACAACACCCTCCAAAGGTCTATGAATCCTAATATGATTCTCAACTCATGTATACTTTCCCTTAACCTTTACATTACCCTATTTTCTATTCTTAATAAGGTTAATAGGTGATTCATATATGCATAATTTCTCTATAATAATCATATGGATTCAAATTCTTAGATTTCACTATTAATTCACTACTACATTGTATTTCCATTCATATTATTATCAATGCAACAAATAGAGGATTTAGGTTTCTTTTAGCATACTTATTCATTATACAAGTTTTCACCAATTAGGATTTCTTGATCTTGCTATTTACAAGAGTTATTACACAAAATTTAGGTTTTTTTTATTTGATTAGTACAAAAGAGAATGATTACAAGATAATCATGTAGATAATGCCTAGGTAGATTTAACCTGAAAATGGCTCGTTATAGTTCAAATACTTTAAATAAATCTCTAATGGACTAAACATTGTTATTAGTTACAAATAGTTGGAAATTTTTTAGTGATGTCTCTATGAAAAGGTTTTAAGATATAAGTTATTTTATTTGAGCCCACAAGGTAAGACTCATTGTGATTCATGAAATAAATCAATCCTTGAAAGAATATACTTGACAATATAAGAGTAAATGTTGTTACATAATAGTGAAAACCATGTTAATGGTCTTAGTGGGGAATATTATTGATCAGGATGTAAAATATGCCATGCACCTTAACATACATTGGGCTAGTTATAAGATCACCAGTAGAATATCATAGAAAAAAATAACTGGTAAGTATATATGGAGAATTATCACATTGCAAAGGTCCTCTCATATCTGAAACACATGAACTTGACATCGTTACAAAGACACCTCTATGGTTACTAATGGTGATTTAACTTCATGTGATTTGACATTGAATGTTCTACACAACTAGCTCAACTTTACAGGAATCAATAATTCACAACTACATTTGATTGTTCATTATCTACATGAACCTCATTGAACTAGCCATGAGAACTCACAATTTACTTATTCTAGAGGTTCGTCATGGTCACAATTAGGTAGATACTTTTGTATTCAAATTTGTGATAACCAATACCCCTTGTGTAACAATATGTATTTGTTTGCATCATCATTGAACAAATTATCTTCATCTAGGATACCAACTTTATTTCTTGGGTACACAAAGATTTTAGGTTTGATCTTCTTGGACCAACCATCCTGAGTTTAGATTGACCATTAACAAAGGATGATCCAAACTTCAAATAACTTTGAACAAATTCTTTTCATCTAGCATACCAACTTTATTTCTTGGGGACGTGAAGCTTTTAGGTTTGATCTTCTTGGACCAACCATGCTGAGTTTTGATTGACCATTAATTAAGGATGGTCTAAACTTTTCTCCTTGCTTCACATGTTTCTAGATCTCTAGTTTAGGGAAACAATATGTTTGGATTTTCAAAGTGACACAGAAATTCATTGTAACTTGAAAAATGAAACCATCCACATTCATATGGAACAAATCTAATTCTAGAATGTAAATAATAATATTTAAAAATTGCAACAAATATTGATCTAGTAACTGACTATACACAAAACACATTTGATTTTGTAATTAAATAAATGGAAGTGCATTTTTTATTCATAATCAATAAATTCATAGAAGCAAATAACAAAATTACATTAAATTAAGTAAGGTGACATATACAAAAAGTTATTTCAAAAACCCTATAACGGGAGAAAGGCAATATCAATTGTTCACATGCTTGTGATCAATAGTGTGATTGATAGTATAGACACACTCATATCACACACACAAGTAACTATTCACTATACCTTTTCAATCACAACATAAAGAAAATCCAGTTAGCACTCCTCAATTGGGAAATTATATTCACCAAGTTGATCTACACTTTCATTGAAGAGGAGATCAAAAGAACATTACACATACTTCATGTTAGTAAGTACCCTTAAAGAGACAGTTTTAGGATCTCATTTTACAACACTTACTGTGATACGTAGTCAATCATGAACTTATAATACTTCATTCATACTACAAGTCAGTGAAATTTACACCTCACACTACAATGATATTACACCTCAGATCGATATTATAACCAAAATGCATTATATTATTAAAAATTTGGGAAACCTAAATGCATCATGCACTTTTCCTATTTAGCCCCATCAATGCATCTTGCAAAGTAACAACTATGGTGTTCATTAATAGGCTATAGCCCCACCTCATACAAACCATGTATAAGGAAAAAAAACGATTTTATTATAGGAAAATGCATTCAAAACGTATATATTATGATGTTGGAAATTGGGGCAACATAGGCAGTAGAAACAAAAAAAATTAATGTCCAATCCCCTAATTAGCAAATCGCATCAAAAACAATATATCTAGGAAGGAGGGTTTCAAGAGATATACCTAATCCTAGAGAAAGTCCAACGACAACTCTTGTAGTGGTGTGCTTCTTTCTCAAGTCACACTTGGATGACTATCGACAACAACCTCCTAATTGATCACCACAAATAGCAATTTATTGCATCCTCCTAGAGGGGAACATGCATCTTGCCTCTAGATTATTCCTCATGGACTACTGGGAACTCCATGTTGTGCTACTAGATCCAACATGAAGGAGTTGTCCCTTTAGACGTCAACATGCTAGACTGAATTCACTCTCCCAATTGTCTCTCCCTTGCTATCCCTCCTTTTGATGGGTAGGACTTGCTTGGGGATCTCTGGTTACCACAACCAGAGAGGAAAAATTTTGTTAGAGCTTATTGTTGTAACAAGGAAGCCCCCAGTACTCCTCTCACTACAGACTTAAAAAATGCCTCTAGTACCAATGCCACTAGAAAGATAGTGGTGGAAGTTGTAAATGCCACTAAATGTTTGTCTTTAGTGGCTTCCAATAAATGCCAAATAAAGGCCACTAAAACATCATTTGGCATTTATAAAAAAAATCGCTATCCATCAATTGGCTTTTATATAAATGATATTGTTTTATATAATGTTGTTGTATGAAACGGCTCTTATTGAGTGTAATGGCGTATAAAAAAATCCACTATTGACATACTAGTTCTGTACTACTATATTTTCATGGTTTTTAGTCATTAAATTTTCAGTTCATTATCAGGTTTTCTAATTGAACGTCAATTGCAGCCGAACCCAGTTTTCCAAAAGTATGAATATTTTTTATTTATAATCAAATGACAATTACATGGGGAGGAAATTTTACCTTGCCCCTTAGATTGAATACAACACCAATGATATACTTTCATATAACATTTTTCTATTCAATACAATAACTTCTACATCATTGGATCTATCTCTTCCCAAATATTACTATCTACTTTTCAGCATCCTGACTTCAGAGCTCCTTTAGGAAATAGCTTTATGTTCTGGTAGAATCCCTAAAACACTTCCCAAAACCATTGGGTAATAGGTGATGCATTGTTATAGCCAGAGTATTATGTATTCTGAAGTAATCAATAACCATGATAGAATTAGAACTGAAGTTTCTGGAATATCATGTGTTGTTTCAGCTGTTAAAAACCTGCATCACTTGAAAATGATTCAAACTCATGTTAGGTGCACCTAGATTTTAGCATGTATGCAATAAAATGATTAATAGGTAAAGTTGGTGTTTATTGTCTGG
The DNA here is from genome assembly GCA_963693085.1 of Alisma plantago-aquatica. Taxonomy (NCBI): domain Eukaryota; kingdom Viridiplantae; phylum Streptophyta; class Magnoliopsida; order Alismatales; family Alismataceae; genus Alisma; species Alisma plantago-aquatica. The sequence goes on along the minus strand of OY856409.1, from coordinate 1,871,946,535 downwards.
ATTTAGCATGTATGCAATAAAATGAGTAATCTTAATAAGTAGTTGTACCTAAAGACTAGCATGAACAATAGATTCAAGACCATTGTGGAAACAATATAGATAGCAGCTTGCATGGGTTCTGATTGAAGGAACTTGTCTTCAACCATACTTGCAGTCGGTGCAATTCCGGTGACCTGTAATTGGACAAACTAAAAAAGATTAGTCTTGGAGATAAAATAGTAAAAAAGACACTTTTGCAATTTTTTGTAGTCACAATTGGCTATCATATTGGACGGAAGATATATCCATTATCATCCTACAAACATATCACCTGGAACTTAATGCTTGGATAAGCATACGTCCAAACAAACCCCATTCAAAAATAAAAACATGTATGAACAATACCACTATCAAATAGAGTAGTTGTTCTAGACCTGGGAAACCATTATATGATACTAGGATTTGAAAGAAACCACCAAGAGCATAGCAGAATCTGAACATTATCTTGATTTAAAGGATGCAACATCCAGAAACAACATTTGTCATCAGTGAGTGTAGCAATAAATGCATACACAACATTTGTCATCAGTGAGTGCAATCAAGCCGGTAACTTCGTTTATACAGCTAATTCACATAATTAATAGACATGTGATAGCAAACAAGAGAGTAGGACCGCGATTACACAGTTTAGAGTAGTAGAATAAGAAAAAACAAAATATGTAATACTAGCAGGCTTTATTTAGGATCGTAGAATGTCTCTGTTGTTGTGAGTGTGGACGAGAAAGTTGAGACGACCATCCAGTTACTATTTTTCATATGTAAGACAAAGAGCCTCAACAAGAAGTTTCATATTAAGAAATTAATTACATCATAGGCTATTAATGAAAGAGAAAAAACCTACCTCAAAAAAAGGTTTGAAAACTCATGACCCAATGTATAACAACCCATTTCACTAGAAAGATCACAAACTTAAGATGGCCAATTAGATCTTGCTTAGTAGGTACAAGCACCTGCACATATAGAAAAAGAAAATGATGCTCATAAGTAACTAGAAAGTTTCTCATTATATGTTCACAACAACCAACATATATCACCTTCTTTGCTTCGCCCAGTGATGCAAATCATATTGCTGAGTTGTAAGCTTGTCTTCTAGTATTTAACTCCCTAGGTTGGTTAATTTTTGAGATATAATATAATGTTGTATATAATAAGCTCAACAAAGTAATCTACTTACTACATGAACTTTTGGTTAGGGATTTCAAACTGAAAACAAAATCAAGACACAGAATGAACCTGAATAAGAGCATACCAAAACTCACATCATGGATTTTTTTGCCTCTATTGAACAATATAATGGCCTTCATTAGGCTTCCTAGAGGCACGATCCTCTTCCTGGGAAGAAATCACAGATGGAAACATCAGAATATAGGGATAGAGCTTAATAAAAGGATGATAATTTCAATTCTTGAGGACAATCTCGAGGTTAACAATAGGCAATATATGTATCACTGTTATGAATTCCCACTAACTATAAAGATTAACGTGTTTTTCAGTCATGATGGATTGAACTGGAAGCTCAACATCTCTGGAAAATTTACAATCAAGTTAGCATATCAGTGCCCACTGGAGAGAAGAGATGTCACTAAATATGGAAATAGGGAAAGAATTTGGCAGCTTAACTTGCCACAAAAGATCAAGATGCTTCCCAGGTATTTGCAACCTGAGAGATTGATGAATGAACAAGCTATGCATTATTAGACAGGCGATGACAGATGGAAGGTGTCTGAGATGCAATGGCCACAAGGAATCAAGTCACTACACCATGCGAGATTGTCATGCGAACTGAGAATTATGGTGGGATCTACAACCACCGGTGAGGTACATTGCTTCAGTGAGAGTGATACAAAAAGATGGATTGCAAACAACTTGAACACTACACAAGGAAATGAGAAATGTTGCATCGTATATGCAACGACATGGTGATTGTTATGGAAGGCAAGGAACATTTAGATCATGAAGAACCAGACTACCAAGATACAAGACTTATAAATCAAAATATAGAGCACAAACTGAATCATCAAGCGAGCATTCAAAAAATGTTTGGGACATGGCTGACAAAGAAAAGAGATACAACAAGTTGGAAACTACCAATTCTAGGCTAGTATGTTATCAATGATGACACTGCAGTTAAAATGAACCAAGAAATGCAAAGCACAACTTATGCTACTAGAGATTGTAGAAGTAGGTGGTTATAAGGAGTTGTCAAGCATCTTGGAAAAAAATCATTGGAGGGGGAAATCCTGGTAGTACTAAGGGGGATCCAAAAAGGCCACAAAGAAGACATAAAAAGATCATGGACCTTGCTAGTTCATGTAGAAAGAAGTAAAATGTGGTTGATATGTGCTATGAAAAGCCAATATGGAGCTATTACACACTCGATATGTTTACGGAGTGTCTAAACTCTTAAGAGATGCTTTATTCAATGATCTGGACATCTAATTTGAGCATCACCATCTTCAGGATGCATGTGAACATATCTAGGCTAAAATACAGTCTCAAACTAACCTTACAAACATAACTAATTACACTAAATAATTTCCTTCAAGTTTCATGTCCTGAGATTGACTAAACTAAAGAATCATGGAATAATCAGGATGGTGTTGTCATATAAAATAAAAAAGGTTTGGGAAAACGTGATGAAAAATAGAGCATATTAATGAAATTCCATTTAAGAAATATCTACCTAATATACTATCTGTAGGTAGCACATGGTATATAGGGTTCTGATTTTGATACTCTTCTAGAGGATGTGCTAGAAAATCCAAGTTAGATGTTCTCATTTTGAAATTAGTTCTTACAAGGATCAAGAACCAATGAAAAGGTTTACCTATACTATAAGTAACTACCATTAAATGTTTACTGGCTCATAGTCATGTGGTCTGAAATTTTCTAGGGCTCTTTTCCCATCATTAGATGTTATTCGTATTATAAACTACCAATTGATCTTTTGGCCTTGTTGCCTATTAGCTGTGGTTCACTTAAATTTCTTGAATGAAGAACTCTTATAAATTTGACATGACAATCCATTTTTCTTGCTAATCTTATATGTTATAGTAGAATTAATAAAATCAAAGATTGTAAACCAAAGGGACCAAAAATTTCCAAATTTATATGAGCGCCCAACCTTGTTAGTTTTGTAGGAACTGCAGGTATGCTGACATCCTATTTGGAAGATGTTCTAGTAGTTTGAGAAGCTATATTGGCATTAAAATGTTTGGACAAGAAGCTAGGAGAAGATGACACCTTCTTAGGGCCCTTTTCAATTTCTTGTGTGAATAATTTGTCTGATAGTAGCTCGTTTTGAGATTTTCCACATAAATGAACTTCACTAGTGGATGAAGCAAGAGCTTAAGGAGAGTGATTTTTACCTTCATCAGAAATAGTATAGAGATTTTTACCTTCATTGGAAACATACTTCACTGATGGACTATGTTGTCTTTAGATCTTCCTCTTAGTTGGATACGACAGAAACAAACCCCTGCTAGCTTCAGTTGATAGTGTTTGAATTGCTTCATGGTAGAATATATACATTCATTTTATACTCTACTTGTCAAAATGCAATCTAAGCTAGAAGAGTTCATACTAAAATAGAAACTAAACTCTAAAAAAAAGGACTGTGATGCACAAATCTTGACTCTCAACACAGCATTAGAAACTAAACAAAAGAAAAATAATTTTCAACCCCCAAAAAATGGAACCAGTGATGCTAACTAGTAGCTTCTGAAGAGAAGACCAGAAGAAATATTCAACAAGATTAGGGAGGAAAAGCAAAAAGAATGCCAAATAGGGACCAATTCACACTTATTAACTTTGAAACCATGTTACTACTTGTTCTCTATATCACAAAGACAAATTATTGATTTAATAGTAAATAGATCCAAAAGAACATATCCCAGCATTGGGAACTAAACAACCAATAAGAAGACTACAGATTCTTAGTCAGCTTCCTTCCATCATTATTAAAAATCCATTGGTTTAGAGAACCAATGGGATCCCGAAACCTACAAATAATAGGTTCAATGGAGGAAAAATAGTAATAAGTTCAGTAAACAAATTGGTATAATGGGTATTCACATCATCAAAGCTGGGTAGAACAGAGAGTGGGCCATCTATCTTGGATGCTTGTAATGTGTAGAAAAAGGGGGGACTAGTCACCCACATGGAAGTCCCAAATCCTACCAATCTAGAGAAATTTTCAAGTACAATATATTTATGGTTGAAATGTGCCAGATTATCAGTGATCATTGATTTCTATGTTATATTACATATAAAATATTGTGATTGTGAACCCCTGAATCCAATCAGGGCCTAAATTTACTAGGAGCAGTCATGGAAACGTATTAAGAAATCTCACCATCAAGTAACATAGATTTTTTGGATGTCTTCATATGCATATTGTTGCCCCCCTAAGCTGAGGCAAAAATGGGAATTGGGTTGCACATATCCTAGCAAATGTCAGACCCATAGACAAATCTTTTACCTAGGCATAAAGAATAATGCATATTGATGCTTCAATATCACCTACTCATTCAGTGATGGTGTAGGTAAGCCTTCATGCACTTGGTGAGTGTAAGTGGGTCTTACATAGCCATTGTTTCCAGTGGTGTTGAAGAAGTACTATCTTTTAAGGAGCTGAGATGTTGAAGATAGCGGACGAAGAGTACACATGCTAGGTATTAGGAGCTTAGAAGTGCAACTACACTAGATACAATGTTGTGAATTTGTGACATTCAAAGTTTGTTGATTCTAATATATACAAGTTATATAGGGAGCTCCATCAAACCATCTACAAGAGGTTAATAGTGTAGGAACAAAGGAAAAAAAATTCAGGTCATGTATCATAGCTTTTTAGACATTTGCTTTTGGCACTTGTAATTTTTTTCAAGATAAACCGAATATACAAAATGCAAAGGGGTGATTTAGCTTTTGACAATGAGCAATTACAGGAAACTGAACCTCAAAATTGACTGAATCCTAATGACCGAGACAAGTACACTGCCAATTCTTCAAATTCCTAACCTAATGCCCCAATTAATATCCTAACATCTGGAATATTTCTCAAGTAGTTTCTTATTGCATCTACCGATCTATGTAATGTATGATGTTTTCCTTTGTTCTCTAATCTTATTCCTATGCAATTTTTTCTGAGTTCCAGGCATTATGTCATTTTCTTCTTATACTTTTCACAACATTTTCCATAGGAGTCATCTTGAAACATGAAACAAATAACTAAATATTACATCAAATCATTAATGTGGTAGTGTTTGAAGTAAACAACATGTATGTGTCTATAAATGCATTTTAAAACAATAACACATTACTTGAGTCATCCTCCTTCCATCTGACATCACAAATTTATTGGGCTTACCTAATTTTGTAGGTCGACAAGTATACCCAAGACGTTGTGTATTGAGAGTGAAGCTATTGGGAACAAGGTCCTTCTTGTTTCTCATCTCAACAAGCCCAAACTGAACTGGAAAGATGTAGCCATGTTGGACCAATCCTGAACCCATGAATTAATGACCCTGCACTTGCAACGGTTAGCAATCTTCTGGTTGTAAGGTGTCCCTGGAAGTATATCAGCAATATTAGTACCTGACTTGGAGAAATGTAGGATGTTTCCTTCAAACTTGAAGAAGATATGTTAATTTTGTAATACATAACCAAGCAAACAGATTCAGTGCATAGATGGATAAAACTACAGCTCACATAAAAAGTTCTATAAGAAAGACTAAGTGTGGCATTTTATATGGCAAAATGGAATGCATTATTGTAATGGACCAAAAAGGAAGAAACAATTGCCACAAAAAAACAAATGTAGATGCTTCCAATTTCAAACTGCTATAAAATTGAATCCATTTCATGTTAAGAATTTATGGATAGACTATGCACTGATTCCATTGGTTCTAGTCAAGTGAAATAAGACGAATGACATTCTTATTTCAACGCTTCGCTATCAATACCTTGTAATCACTCTGAGTTCGAATTCTAACCAATGTTCCTAGATAAATTCCTTATGGTGACCAAAGCATAAATACTAATAACAGTAATTAACTTCATTTTAGCTGCACCACCAAGTGGTCCTCGCATAGATGGTGCTCCAGCCAATGGAAAGCCACATCTAGGTCAACCACTGATCATAGGATTTTGATCACTATAACCTGCAAGTTAAGCTTATGTCCATCTATCCAGGAAGCTATTCTGAACATAAAATGAAATCTGACACAATATTGTTTGAAGGAATTCAACTTGATTATACACATAGTGGTACTTACGGTGAAGCTAATATGCAAGCCTATTCCCAGACCATAACATCGTCTTGAACTAATGGCTTCGCACTACAACAGAAAGACAAGTATTGCTTTAAGAAACATGCTTTGCAAGCAAATTACAGGAGACATTGATAAAAATAGAAACTAAAATAGATGCCAAAGAAAATATATCTGAGAAATAATTTAACTTATATATTAACGAAAAAACATGTGTATAAAAAGATAAATCATCATGACACCTTCCATACATAAATTAGCATAACGTGGGTGTTGGGTAAGTAAGTCGCTCTGGTTAAAAAGCATGCTTAGGCATGAATTACGACCACAAACTTCAAATATAGATCATAGTTATCTAATTACTAATCCTTAATTAATAAATCTACATTTGATACGATTAAAACGAACAAACAACACTCTTGCAATTGTTTTCCATAACTAGTATCCACATAGGGGACATTTGTTTCTCAGGATGTGGCCGTATTGTATTGCATTTCATGCTCCAGCAACACAAATAATATGTTTGGTTTAAAGGAGCGGGAAAATAAAAAGAATCCTACTTTTTCTGGCAAGCAATAAATGTTGGACGGGCTTCTCCTTCTCAAATCGGCCGAGCGTCGATATCCAGCTCGTGCCTCATGCTGTGGAACTGCTGTGTAGTACATAAAAGAGAACCAACTGCTGACATACCTTACAGCTATACAGATAAACCAAACGCAAAGTTTGGTATTACAGGGACTCCTTGAATCAGAAATTCTAGCTAGTGGGATAATCTAAATACTACATTCCCATAAATCCATCGGAATCTGACAAAGCCAGCATGCCTGTAGTGTAACAATAACGTGTATTTGAGAAACAAATTAACTCATGAAAGCAATTTGTTTAGGACCTGCAACCATTTCATCAAAACAATTGCAAGTGGTATGTTAGACCAATTCCCATATGTGTATACAAATTTGTGAGAGAGGTGAGTACAAATAGGATGGCGTATGTTAAGGAATAGGCTCTCATACAATAACAACAGAAATTGATGACTTTCAGGATGAAAACAGAGGTATAATGCACCTATTCAAATTGGATTTCATGTTGTCAAAGTAAAACAAGTTGACTGTGATAGGCCACAGCTACTCCACCTCCAACCTCCACTACCCAAGGTGGTCCTTCATCGCTAACGGTTGCTGCAACCTGACGGCCACGATCACTGTTACCACAGACTGGGATTCCCACCGTTATGTTTCCCCTATCGCTTTAGTTGTTGTTTGGTTGTACTGACGTTATAGACATAGCTGGCACCTTACACTTATCTTCTATTAATAGCAAGCTACCGAGCAAAGGGCAATGTTGATTATTTGCCTTCAAATTAGTGTATATTCCCTTGTTTCATAGGGACCCACCTCGAGCGGGAGCCAATACCCCAAACCATTGGGCGACGACGGCTTCTGCCACAGCCCTCATCTTCCTCTACCCCTGGGATACCTACCATCTTGGTATTAGAGCCAGCCCCTCCACCACTCAACCAACGCCCCCCACATCCGACCCCTTCATAACTACAACAGCAAAGATGAACAACGAACAAATACAGTAGACCATGGAGCTACATGGCAAGGGCATCCAGGCCAACACAGAGCACCTTTCGAGCATCTCCCATATAGTCCATGCACTATCCAACAAGCTAGATGCCGTCCTCCAGGAGTTACAGCGGCTCCGCAGAGACGATGAAAAAAAACTGGAGGACACGGGCTGGCACACAAAGACGCAGTCAACATTACGTGACCCAGACTCCAGAGCCTACAAGTTGAACAGGTTCAAGCTGGACTTTCCTTTCTACAATGGTGACAAACTCCCCGAGCGTTGGCTCAAGAGGTGTGAACACCTCTTTCGTGTCGACGACATAAAGACAAATGTTAAGAAGATCGACCTGGTGGGAGCGCATCTAGAGGGAGAGGCACTTGACTGGTTCACCAGTGACACCAGTGTCGGATTTCACTGCTCCTGAGAAATCTTCATGGAGGAAGTGGAGGACCGCTTTGGGGCTCCTGAACACAAAAGCCCACGCGGCCGCCTGAGTCGCCTCCGATAAATAGGGACAGTGCGTGAGTACTAATGGGAGTTTGAGGCTTTGAAAACTCTTTGTTCTGGCTTCTGTGAAACCTATCTCTTCGATCTCTTCTTCACCGGACTACGAGATGACATTCAACGGGAGTTGTGACTACGTGGATTCAGTGAATCAATGCCCCGGTTCGAACCTGCCAAACAGGCATGATTGGTCGAGGAGCAGTTTGCGGCAACAAGATGACCTTTTCATCCTCAGACAACGCCAGTACAGACTAATGCAAAAATAGAAGGCGGGCCACCGCCGCCACTGCCCAACCCCCCCCATACAATGCCTGACACAGGTGGAGATGGAAGAAAGAATGGCCAAGAACCTCTGCTACAACTACCCTAAATGCTATTTCCGCGGCCACAAATGTAAGCAATTGGTCTTGTTCCTCATTGCCTCAGATGATGAAGACGAGAAGGAGGAAAAACCACCAAAGACACCAGAAGTTGAGGGGGCAGGAACAGACGAAGTACCAGCCATCTCCTCCTTTGCCATTGATGGGGGTAATGGAAATGAAACCATCCGGCTATGGGGTCTACTGGGAAATCAATGAGTATTAGTTTTGTTGGATTCTGGCAGCTCCAAAAATTTCATTGATCCAACGGTACTCCCAGAGGAATTACAGGCAAACAGGTCTGGTACGCATTGCAAGAGGGGGTACACTCTGTTATGTTGTTCGTGGAGACTCCCTACCAATTTCTTTACAAGGCTGCATCGACACTAAAGATGCCTACATCATGCATGTGGGTTCCTACGATGTGGTGCTAGGGGTCTAGTGGCTGAAACAACAAGGCTCGCCGACTTGGAACTTTGTTAAGAAGACAATCTCCTTCGCCGAGGCCAGACCTCCATTCACCTTGCGGGGCATCGTCTCTAAGGCCTCGAGTCTGGAAGAGGCATCCACAATATTTCCAACAATGCAGGCCATCCGTCAACTATTCCTCATCAGTGAAGGACTGCCTCACAGTACCTCCATACCAACCCCGGAAATTCAACAACTTCTCCTCCAATACCAGGATGTCTTCGGCGAGCTGACTTCCCTCCTCCCCTATCGGCAATAGGATCATCAAATTCCCCTCCTGGATGAATCCAAGGCAATTTCAAGCCCCATGTATAGGTACCCCCACTTTCAGAAAGAGGAACTTGAAGGTCAAGTGGCGGCCCTATTACAACAAGGGTACATACGATGCAGCACTAGCCCATTCTCTTCGTCGGCACTCTTAGTCTATAAAGGGGATGGCAATTGCACTCTTAGTCTATAAAGGGGATGGCAATTGGAGACTTTGCATTGACTACCGAGCTCTTAACAAACAAACAATCTGCGTTCGGGAAGCAGACACGAAGAAGACGGCCTTCCAGACCCATGAAGGCCACTACGAGTTTAGAGTGATGTCATTTGGCCTCTGCAACGTGCCATCGACGTTCTAATCAGTTATGAATGAGGTGTTTCGTCCCTACCTTCGTAAATTTCTCCTTGTTTTTTTTGGATGACATTTTAATCTATAGCAAGTCAATAGTGGAACATATGGGGCATCTCCACACGACACTGGAAATACTTCAAAAGGTAAAGCTACATGTCAATTAGAAAAAATGTGTATTCATGGTGACTGAAGTCACCTACCTTGGTCATATTGTTTCTGGGGAAGGAGTCCGAGCAGACCCAGAAAAACTTTCTGCTATTGTTGAATGGCCAACACCAAACACAATCAAAGAGCTCCGCGGATTCCTCGGCTTGGCAAATTATTACCGCAAATTCATCTGCTAGTATGCCTAGCTTGCAGCCCCCCTGCACCTCCTCTTGCACAAGGATAGATTCCATTGGTCACTTGAAGCAATGGCTGCATTTTGGAACCTAAAAACAACGCTAATGCAACCTCCAGTCCTTTACCTACCTGACTTTACTGCTCCATTCATCTTAGAATGTGATGTGTCGGGATCGGGTATTGGGGGTGTACTCATACAAGGGGGCCATCTGATTGCATTCCTTAGTCACCAACTCTCTCCACAATAGCAAGGCTTGTTCACATATGAGAAGGAACTACTGGCCATAGTGATCGCAGTGCAAAAATGGAGGCAGTATCTATTGGGGGCTCGGTTCATCATCCGCACAGACCATCAGAGTATCAAATACTTGCTGGAACAACGCATCCACACCCCCACACAACAACGCTGGTTCACAAAGCTCTTGGGATTTGACTTCACAGTGGAGTACAAATTAGGTGCCTCCAATAGAGCAGCCGACGTCCTGTCCCAACAATCTATAGAAGTTGAGTCATTTCATGTCACCATTCTTCAACCAAAATGGCTTGAGATTGTTCAACAGGAATCAAGCACATTGGAGTACATGAAGGACCTCATCTCCAAGTATCACAAAGAGAAGCTGAATCTAGCCAGCTACACTTGGCAAAATGATCTCTTTTTCTATAAAGGTTGCATCCTCTTAAGTAAAGACTCTACCCTGAAGCCAACCATCTTATATGATAGTCACAATGCTCCAGCGGGAGGACATGCAGGCTACCGCAAGACTCTTCAGTGTGTTCGTCGTGACTTCCACTGGTAGGGACTGCATTTTGATGTCAAGCAATTAGTTCAGGTATGTGAGGTGTGTCAAAGAAACAAATACATCACAGCATCCCCTACATGTTTACTAAATCCACTACCCATCCCTGACAACATCTGGGAGGATATCAATATGGATTTCATTAAAGGCCTGCTCTCTATTCGGGGAATCTCCACAATCTTGGTGATAGTAGACTGCCTAAGCAATTATGCCCATTTCATTCCCCTACGACATCCTCTCACAGCCAAAGTTGTGGCAAAGGCCTTTGTGGAAAATGTTGTCAAGCTGCATGGGGTCCCAAAGATAATAGTTAGTGATCGTGATCGCATCTTCCAAAGTCAATTCTGGAAGTTGTTGTTCCACTTGATGGGCACCAAATTATGTTTCAGTTCAGCCTATCATCCCCAGTCAGATGGACAAATTGAGGTTACCAACAGGTCCCTTGAGACCTATCTTCGTTGTTACAGCTCCTCGACTCCCAAAGAGTGGCTACATTGTCTTCTATGGGTAGAGTTCTGGTATAATATGAGTTAGCACTCATCTACCAATTCAACCCCCTTCCAAATTGTCTATGGATGCCCTCCACCCTCCCATGTATCCTATGTGTGAGGTACAGCCAAGCTCCCAGCTTTGGATGAAATGTTGCAAGCTAGAGACACAACACTAACCCAGCTTAAACACTTCCTGGAAAGAGCACAAAATTGAATGAAGCAATATGCCAATAGGCATAGAACTGATTGACAATTCAATATAGGGGATTGGGTACTACTGAAGATCCAACCTTACCGTCAAAATTCAACAACTAATCGGAGTTACAACAAACCTGCTGCACGCTACTATGGGCCTTTTCTAGTCATAGCTCGTATAGGTGCAGTGGCCTACAAACTACAACTCCCAACTTCCTCGCGCATACATCTGGTTTTCCACGTCTCACAACTCAAGGCTCATCAGGGATCTCCACCGGCAACAATTCCGACGGACCTGCCAGAACACTGGCCACCAACGCCTGCTGCTACCCAATTCCCAGATCGGATTCTGAAACGTCACATGATCCGCCAACAAAACCATGTTGCTGCAGAAGTTTTGGTCTCATGGGTGGACAGACCTGAAGAAGAAGTCGAGTGGATTCTGTGCAAGAAGCTTTGCCAAGACTATCCTTCTTGGTCCGACCCCAAGGATGTGGTCGGGGCTCAGCAGGGGGGAGTTGATAGGCCCACAGATGCTCCACCTCCAACCTCCACTACCCAAGGTGGTCCTTCATCGCCAATGGCTGCTGCAACCTGACGGCCACGATCGCTATTACCACAGACCGGGATTCCCATCGTTATGTTTCCCCTTTCGCTTTAGTTGTTGTTTGATTGTACTGGCGTTACACACATAGCTGGCACCTTATACTTATCTTTTTTTTTTTGTAAGATCAGAGCTTATTATTCATCCTGTACTCTGGGCAGGCCAAATATTTGAAATATCTACATTAAGTTCCTCTACTGGCCAAAGAGGCTCATTACAATTGAAAGCAAGGGGGTGCGGGACTGAAGAGTAGTTTTAGCTATTCTGTCTATGATCTGGTTCCTCTCTCTAGAGATGTAAATCACCCATAGATTGTCCAGATCCGCCTTGGCGACATGGAATTGCCTCCATAGTTGATGGAGATTCAGTGAGAGACAAGTTTGCTGATGCACCAGCTGCACCGACAGGATGGAGTCAGTAAGGATGGCCACATTGCACAGGTTTTTAGATCGGAAGATGGTAGTAGCTGTGATGATGGCAGTGAGTTCAGTGTGGAGGGCTGAGGTAGTTTTGAGGGCCGCACTTTTGGCAGAGATGAACTGTCCCATGGAATTTGTGATATGGATCCCAATGGCTGTATCCTTGGAAGCATTGTTGTAGGCAGCGTCGATGAAGATGAGGTAGTCAATCGGCCCAGGGCATCTGGAAACAGGTTCACTCTTTCGGGCCATTGAAATGGAGGGTAACCTATTATCCAGTATGGAGCGAGTTCTTTCATGGATGAAAGACAACTGAACTTGTACAGGAGGCTCAATACGGTCATGTATGTGTTTGTTCCCGGTGTTCCATATGTGCCAACAAGCAACAATGCGCAGAATGGCAAAGTCAGATGTATCACCAGAGTAAGTGATGACCCAGTGGATCCATGCTTCTTCATCGAGCAAAAGAGGGTTTCTAGGGAGAGATAATCGGGCCCATATGCGCTTGCTGAAGATACAATCTCTTAAGCAATGCAGAAGGGTGTCCTCATAGTTATTGCAAAGCGGGCATAAGGTGTCCACATCCATATGGCGGTGCTTCATTTCAGTTTTGGTGAGTAGGTCGCGGTGTTGTAGAAGCCATAGAAAAATCTTCAGACATTTCGGTATATGATGTTGCCAAATTGCCCTCCAGTTGCCAGCTGTGGCCTGATGGGTTTCTTTTGTAATCCAGTTATACGCAGCTTGGGCAGACAGGTTTTCGAGATTGTCATGAGGCCAGACCCAAAGATCCGCTGAAGAGTCTCCGGTAGGCAGGGGAATGTAAGGAATTGTATTGTGCGTGGCGGGGGGCATAAAGCTGGTGATGAACGAGATATCCCATTCACCATTATCCAGTCACAGAGAGCTGGCTGTCATGTCTTGAAGCTCTGGGGGAACAGGCCAGGAGGGGTCTAAGCTCATAACAGACTCGCCATTGATCCATTTGTCCGACCACACATTGGTGTTGGAACCTGAGACGATAGCTTTGTGACATTGGTTGGTCACGGCGCTCATGTGCCTCTTGAAAAAGGCCCAAATTGACGAGCAGGGTTTCTTTGTGATACGGTTCCCTCGCATGTATTTCTCATTGAGGATCGTCACCCAGGCATAAGTGCATCGTTCAGCTCGCGAGCATTCTTTATACCCAGACCACCCAATTCTTTGTGGTTTGTGACTTTCTTCCAGGAAACTAAGGAGAGCTTCCGCTGCTCACGTCCACCCGACCAGATAAAGTTCTTGATGTGCCTATTGATGTTGTCACATAAAGAAGGGGAAAGGCGCACTGTCTGCATAGTATAAGATGGAATTGCCTGGAGGGTTGCCTTTGCCAACGTTACTCTCCCTGCCAGCGAGAGGTGTCGCGCCAACCAGCTCGTCATACGATCCTTTATGGTGGCAACAAGGTGTTGATGTGTTTTTTTATTAATACGGTGATGAAGAATTGGTACCCCTAAGTATCGACCCATGTCAGAAGTGCTTCTGAAGCCAATGGCCTCACAGAATGAACGTTTATCAGAAGTAGAAGTGTTTGCAGAGAAGTAGCAGTATGACTTATCCATGGACACTGCTTGTCCTGAGGCCTTTCTGAAGTTGTCAAGAATGGGATCACTACTATAGAAACGGCCTTTGGCGTCGATCTTTTAACCCCATTTGGCGTCGGTTTCCGACTGACGCCTATGTGGGCGCCGCTAAAGGTCGAATACTTCGGCGTCGGTTTTTTAACCGACGCCTATTTAACCTATAGGCGTCGGTCTTTTAGTAGATAACCGATGCCAAAAGGGTTCGCGCCACAGAAAACGGCGTCATCTAGGGCACTTTCTGCGTCGGTGATTTACTAAAAGACCGACGCCTATATTCCATGTAGCGTCGGTCTTTTAGTAGATAACTGACGCATAAAGTGTCCTAGATGACGCCATTTTCTGTGGCGCGAACCCTTTTGGCGTCGGTTATATACCAAAAGACCGACGCCTGGTTGTTTAAATAGGCGTCGGTTCGATACGAATATCCGACGCCATTTCCAGAAGTGCTTTGGCCACATCAGGCGTCGGTTATCTATAAATAACCGACGTTGTAGGTCTTTGCTGACGGTTTTCTATAAATAACCGACGCCTATTTATATTTTTTTTTTCATATCAGTTTGCAGGCCTGCTGTGGCTGGTCAGCAGGATGAGAACCTGCAGTTCAGTTTTCTGAACTGCATGTTTACGACATCCATTGATATCAGCCTACAAACAGGCCGCAAACCTACAAAAGTCACAAGGAAAATTTCACACAAGTACATACATTCAGACATCAATTCAATTCTCACATTCACACATATAGAAACATTCAAATACATGTATTAACATTCAGAAATATTCATTTACAAAGTATCATTCATTATCGCTATCAACATCCCAATTATATCTTACAGTTGCCACTGTTTGTATGGCTTTTGCCCATTCTTCTCTTACTTCATTTAATGCTTCCATCGTATATGGAGCATGTATATTTTTTAAGTGTTTACCTATAGTGTGGTCAGTTTTAAACACCTACAAAGAGAATGATGTATATATATAAGTAATAATATAAAAATAAGATTGATATATTTCATACTAACTAATGAGACTATATATAATACCTCATGTATGCTATCGATGTCCAATGCGGCATGTTTGATAATCATCTGCATAAATCGCATCACATAGTATGCGCATGCCCATCCATTGTCTTGTGTAGCACACTATAAATTGAAACATACAAAATAATACAACTAAGCACAATTCACATCAATGATATATACATTGGAGTCGGGGAGTCGGGAACTTACTTGTACGTTCTCCCAATTTATTGGCTGGTTCTTTTTCCTTGGGACCTTTCCTCCAGCCTTTTTGAATGCATCTAAACCCCTACATGTTAATATAACACAGTAAATTGCATAAGTAAATAGTAATGTAATAAAAGATGTTAACGGATATAAAAATGAAATATTTCTCACCAGAATAATGGCATTCTCATTACGTGTCCAATTTTAGGGTTCAATGTACTCCCCGCAGGATCTAGATAATAAACAGTGAATGTCCCAGGGACAATAACTAGTAACTCCCAATGTCTACCGCTAGAGGTAAGAAGTTAACAATTAATAACTCAAAATGCAAAATAAAAATGGAATTTTCTTAAGTCCAAATTATAAATAAAGTAAACTTACTTGACATTGAATGGAGCTATTATTATCGTCTTCTTTTGCTGACCAAAAATTGTAAAAGCATCTATACAGTATTGTTGAACATTATCAAGGTCTTTAGCTACCAAACTAATCAATGATGGAATCAAAAATCCCACATGATCAAATGCAAATTGTTTGCAATGATCTTCGACTAAGTAGCTGCAAAACATATAGGCGTATGCATTAATATATAAGGAACCAGATCACCGGATCTTACACAAGGTATATGGATGTATAAACAAGATCTCACCTTATCCATGTCTCTATCATTGATGTATTCAGCCAATCATACATAAACAGCTCAATAATATCTTGTATAAATAAAGAGCTATCGTATGATTGACCTGCATAATCTGCATCTAAAGAAATAATTATAGGGCAATGTATATTATGTGCCCATAGCCAACATGCCATTCCCCTACAAGCAGGACCTAACGGGTATGTTAGGTCAGTTGGAACCCAATCGGGTAATGCGGGAATTGGAGGTGGAGGCCTAGGTGCTCCTGGTGTCTTCTTTTTAACCTGTACATATAATTTCAGATCAGTTGACATCATATATACACATTAACAGTCTAAATCAATGTAAATTTATCTTACAATTTCAGTCGTGTAGACGACATCTGCTTTGGGCCACAATATGACCCCGCCTTCTGCCTCACCAAGTGTATCAATATCTGGGTGGGCATATGGCAACGCAACTTCCCTCCAATAGGGTAACACACGTATCGAGCTGACACGAACGTAGCCCTATGGCATTGGAGTCCTGTGAAACATTTCCCCAGGAAGGGACGGGTAAGCCTGCGCCTCTGCAACAACGTAGTCTTGCATTCTTAAGCGGCATGGCTTCAATGCCTACAAATTTACATAAATAATATTATACATATATACATATCATCTTGAAAACATATCATCTTGAAAAGACTAGCTACAATGTCATAAACAATACTTACAGCAGACGTGCTAGGCGATGGGTCTCCAGGATTACTCGCAGTCTGTGCATCAGGAGAAGAGTGGGTCGCCATAGGCGTATTAGAAGCCTGAGATGCCTGCCACCGCAGCAATTCTTCCTTGACCTTCTCAGCAACTACATCGTTGACCTTCTTAGCAACTAAATCCTCAACTCTCTTATTCTCCTATACATGGATAAAAGAAACATTAGCTTCTTATTAATGAATTTCCTTTTTCAGTAACATTCTAAAAAAAGAATAGGTTACCTCTTCTTGAGAAAGTCCCGCTCTGGGTTTGCGCTGGGATGGCCCAAAGAATGCTTTGATGCCAACACTAGTGCCGGCACCTCTAACACGTCCAGGATGCTCTGGGTTACACAAAGCAACTGTCAATTCATCCCTTGTGCCATGAGGGATGAACGTGCCTTGTTTCCTCTGCTCGTGCAGCTCCCGCTAATCACCATAAACAGAAATTGGTAAGTTAACACCACAAATAATCAATATTCAAACGATTTCTCTAAGAGTTGTATTTTACCATTTTTGCAGCCGCCTCAGCAGTTACAGGCTTCTTTATTTCACCCTTCTTGTTTTTCCTACCAGCTATCCAGATATCATGGCGAGGCATGGGTGTGGTAGACTCCTGAGTAGGAGCAGACTCCTGAGCAGACTGCTGAGTAGCCGCAGACTCCACCTGTAGTCTTTGGCGAACGCTTGCATAGCCTTTTGGACCCATAGTGTGGTCATGCACATTCAGTGCACGCCTTGCTTTTTGTGCGTCACTGAGGGCCTAGTTAGTATGCACATTAATGATTTGGTTAGTAGCACTAAATGTTAATCTTGAATAGGTGAATACAATATATATTAATTAAATTGGAAGTGACGCCTAATACCTTGAATTCTTTAGATTTTCTTGAAGCAACAAAATTGTCCCAATCTTCTTTGTCCAAGAAGTTCCATTGTTCAAGGGCTGACTTCTTCTTCTTATCACCCTCTTTTATGTATTCTCTGTTCAGATTTGTCCTATAATTCCTAAGCATCTTTCCAGCGTGTTGCATCACATTTTTACGATGCAACTTCTCATCCAATGCAAACAGATTCTGTAAAATAGAAATGTTATTAACTAGTATCCAAAATAGAATTGCAAATAATAGAATTTGTAATCTACAAAATAGAATTGCAAATAATAATAACTCACGCATAAATCCTTCCATATCAAGTCTTTTTTCCCTTGAGGAACTTTATGCCAATTATCATACTTAACACCACAATGGCTCCGAGTGGTACACCCAAGATAGTTTACAAAATTATTGCGGTTCACTCCAATTGGATTTCCTTCATTATCAAACTCCACCACCAATTTGGATCCACTACCACTTAGCGCTAATAACTTCTTCAACAGAGTGATGCTCCTTTTCTTGTTAAGTGTTTGGTGTTGCGCATCAAGTTGCTCCAGTGCTTCAGTGGGTACAGGTGCATCATCAACCTAAAATTTGACAAAAATAAACACACTAAATTAGCCCAATATAAAAATATAGGATATATGACATAACTAGAAGATAATGAATTTTATAGAAATACAGGATATGTTTTTAGAACTTACATTAGTATCCTCGCCATGCTCGTCATGGACAGCATGATCATCATGGACTTCATGCTCATCATGGACATCATGCTCATCATGGTCAGCCATCTGAAAATGTCATTTAAAAGGCAAACATTTAGCATTTGTATTAACTAGAAAAAGGCAAACATTTAGCATTTGTATTAACTAGAAAAAGGCAAACATTTAGCATTTGTATTAACTAGAAAAAGGCAAACATTTAGCATTTGTATAAACATACATGTCTCTAAAATTGTGATCTTTTATCAATTAACATCCATGATCTATCCATTCTATGATCAGAGAAAACAAGTATATATTAGGAAACTAGTATATATTAGGAAAAGATTAGGCAGCATTTCCCCGCTGTTCTCTAAGTACATATGTACTTAGAGAACAAACGGGGAAATGCCAACAAACACATTTGATGTCATTCTTATATATAATAAATGTGTACCACCTATCCCATCCTTGAACACCTAATCTCACTAGTAAGTGTATAATGTGTATTTGGTTTTCAAGAAAATTTCGGTAGCATTTCCCTGTTGTTCTCTAAGTACATATGTACTTAGAGAACAAACGGGGAAATGCTACCGAAATTTTCTCGAAAACCCAATACACATTATACACTTACATCCTAAGTGAGATTAGGTGTTCAAGAACAGTCCCAAACCGGGGACTATCCAAGATTTACTCCTAATGAGTCAATCTTGGACGGGTTTCTAGGCCAACAAACACAATAATAGATATCTACAATGAAGCCGGACTCCATACAAACAGTATATAATTTAGTGATTGTTCATTCTAATTTATACCAATGTACAAGTAATATAAAGAACAATGATTGTTCACATTCTAGGCCAACAAACACATGTGATGTCATTCTTATATATAATAAATGTGTACCACCTATCCCATCCTTGAACACCTAATCTCACTAGTAAGTGTATAATGTGTATTGGGTTTTCAAGAAAATTTCGGCAGCATTTCCCCGCTGTTCTCTAAGTACATATGTACTTAGAGAACAAACGGGGAAATGCTACCAAAATTTTCTCGAAAACCCAATACACATTATACACTTACATCCTAAGTGAGATTAGGTGTTCAAGAACAGTCCCAAACCGGGGACTATCCAAGATTTACTCCTAATGAGTCAATCTTGGACGGGTTTCTAGGCCAACAAACACAATAATAGATATCTACAATGAAGCCGGACTCCATACAAACAGTATATAATTTAGTGATTGTTCATTCTAATTTATACCAATGTACAAGTAATATAAAGAACAATGATTGTTCACATTCTAGGCCAACAAACACATGTGATGTCATTCTTATATATAATAAATGTGTAACACATATCCCATCCTTGAACACCTAATCTCACTAGTAAGTGTATAATGTGTATTGGGTTTTCAAGAAAATTTCGGCAGCATTTCCCCGCTGTTCTCTAAGTACATATGTACTTAGAGAACAAACGGGGAAATGCTACCAAAATTTTCTCGAAAACCCAATACACATTATACACTTACATCCTAAGTGAGATTAGGTGTTCAAGAACAGTCCCAAACCGGGGACTATCCAAGATTTACTCCTAATGAGTCAATCTTGGACGGGTTTCTAGGCCAACAAACACAATAATAGATATCTACAATGAAGCCGGACTCCATACAAACAGTATATAATTTAGTGATTGTTCATTCTAATTTATACCAATGTACAAGTAATATAAAGAACAATGATTGTTCACATTCTAGGCCAACAAACACATGTGATTTCATTCTTATATATAATAAATGTGTACCACCTATCCCATCCTTGAACACCTAATCTCACTAGTAAGTGTATAATGTGTATTGGGTTTTCAAGAAAATTTCGGCAGCATTTCCCCGCTGTTCTCTAAGTACATATGTACTTAGAGAACAAACGGGGAAATGCTACCAAAATTTTCTCGAAAACCCAATACACATTATACACTTACATCCTAAGTGAGATTAGGTGTTCAAGAACAGTCCCAAACCGGGGACTATCCAAGATTTACTCCTAATGAGTCAATCTTGGACGGGTTTCTAGGCCAACAAACACAATAATAGATATCTACAATGAAGCCGGACTCCATACAAACAGTATATAATTTAGTGATTGTTCATTCTAATTTATACCAATGTACAAGTAATATAAAGAACAATGATTGTTCACATTCTAGGCCAACAAACACATGTGATTTCATTCTTATATATAATAAATGTGTACCACCTATCCCATCCTTGAACACCTAATCTCA
Organism: Alisma plantago-aquatica; assembly: GCA_963693085.1. NCBI lineage: Eukaryota > Viridiplantae > Streptophyta > Magnoliopsida > Alismatales > Alismataceae > Alisma > Alisma plantago-aquatica. Next base: position 1,871,925,779 of record OY856409.1, on the reverse strand, counting down.
CTAGTAAGTGTATAATGTGTATTGGGTTTTCAAGAAAATTTCGGCAGCATTTCCCCGCTGTTCTCTAAGTACATATGTACTTAGAGAACAAACGGGGAAATGCTACCAAAATTTTCTCGAAAACCCAATACACATTATACACTTACATCCTAAGTGAGATTAGGTGTTCAAGAACAGTCCCAAACCGGGGACTATCCAAGATTTACTCCTAATGAGTCAATCTTGGACGGGTTTCTAGGCCAACAAACACAATAATAGATATCTACAATGAAGCCGGACTCCATACAAACAGTATATAATTTAGTGATTGTTCATTCTAATTTATACCAATGTACAAGTAATATAAAGAACAATGATTGTTCACATTCTAGGCCAACAAACACATGTGATGTCATTCTTATATATAATAAATGTGTAACACATATCCCATCCTTGAACACCTAATCTCACTAGTAAGTGTATAATGTGTATTGGGTTTTCAAGAAAATTTCGGCAGCATTTCCCCGCTGTTCTCTAAGTACATATGTACTTAGAGAACAAACGGGGAAATGCTACCAAAATTTTCTCAAAAACCCAATACACATTATACACTTACATCCTAAGTGAGATTAGGTGTTCAAGAACAATCCCAAACCGGGGACTATCCAAGATTTACTCCTAATGAGTCAATCTTGGACGGGTTTCTAGGCCAACAAACACAATAATAGATATCTACAATGAAGCCGGACTCCATACAAACAGTATATAATTTAGTGATTGTTCATTCTAATTTATACCAATGTACAAGTAATATAAAGAACAATGATTGTTCACATTCTAGGCCAACAAACACATGTGATGTCATTCTTATATATAATAAATGTGTACCACCTATCCCATCCTTGAACATCTAATCTCACTAGTAAGTGTATAATGTGTATTGGGTTTTCAAGAAAATTTCGGCAGCATTTCCCCGCTGTTCTCTAAGTACATATGTACTTAGAGAACAAACGGGGAAATGCTACCAAAATTTTCTCGAAAACCCAATACACATTATACACTTACATCCTAAGTGAGATTAGGTGTTCAAGAACAGTCCCAAACCGGGGACTATCCAAGATTTACTCCTAATGAGTCAATCTTGGACGGGTTTCTAGGCCAACAACATGGTTAATCCTAATATGTTGGGATCACATAATTATACTGGTAGGATTTTAATAGACATGATAAGTACCTAATCTATAGAGTATTATTAAATAATAAATCAAGAATTTAATAGTTTCAAACATGCAATAATTCACAATGCAGTGTTATAAACTATAGGCAACATGGATAGATGAGACTAGAGTTCATATTAGAATAAAAATTAGCAACTTAGGACAAAGTGTGTTACCTTTCAATCTGTGTAACCTAGGGTTTAGAATATCATGATTTACTTAATGTGATAATCATAAGGACTTTATAATTTACATGAAATAAATAAACATCCAGCATCTATCACTTATTCAATCTTCAAGAAACCTTGACAAACATAGGAAGTAAATACATGTAATCATAAGTACAACCACGTACCTTGATGGTGATCCATGCAAATCATACATTAATTCACTGAGTATATTATCCAAGCAAATAAGAAAACCAAGCAATTAACTTTTGTTGCATGTATATACATCCTAAAGTGCCACAAATCATATAATAACATTAAACGCTACTCAAGTCCTAATCTAGAGTTTAGGTTTCCTTATTATCCTGTTATCATTAGGGTTATTCTTGAACCCCCAATTCCTAAGTTCGTTGATTTAATGACATAAAAAGATCTAGTTCATATTATGTTTAGCCATGATTATAAAACTATCATGTTATGATATTAGGACCACTTAAAGCAGATTAGGCACATTAAGCAAGCAGAGTAGGGAGCCAATTTCGCGCAAGAAGATTAGGCAAGCAGATTAGGTCGGCACATAAAGAACCAATTTCGCGCCTGGGTAGGTCGGCAGGTACTTGGGCAAGCAGAGTAGGGCGAGGTCGAGCTGGTTGAGTATGTGGGCGGCGGCCGGCGAGCTCCAGAACCAGCGGCAGCGACTCCGATGAGCAGGGAGCGTCAGGCGGCGGCAGGCAGGCAGGCGGCCAGGCGGTGGCAGGCAGGCAGGCGGCGGTGGGCAGGCAGGCGGAGGAGAAGGAGCAGCAGCACAGGAGAAGGGGGTGCGGCGGAGAAGGGGGCGCCGGAGTAGAAGTGGCGGCACGGCAGCACTGTCGTGGAGAGGAAGGAGCAGAGAAAAAGGGAAATCGACGGCGACAGAAGAAAAACGGGCTCGCAATGAAACAGAAGAAAGGGGTAGAGTCGGGCATCGCGGGTTATAAAGTTCCAAAATAGTGTCGGTTGTTTAAAACAACCGATGCCTAAACAGATTTAGCGTCGGTTGTTTGCAACAACCGACGTCCAATTGGACGATATTTTCATGAAAATGTTTGGCGGGAACCACCTTCAGCGTCGGTTATCCGTGTATAACCGACGCTGAAAGTGACACTTTCCGCGCAAATTTTCATCGCACATAGGCGTCAGTTTTCTACGTATATAACCGACACTGACAATGACACTATTTTTTTTTATCGAAATATGGATTTCGCGGGCGACTTTAAGCATCGGTTCTTTATAAACAACCGATGCTTAATACAAAGCGGTACCCGTGTCTGGCTGGTCTTCGAATATAGACGTCGGTTTGCTTAAACAACCGACGCCTTATATGTTAGGCGTCGGTTTTCCTTAATAACCGACGCCCAGAAAAGTGGCACTGAATGCTATTTCTGTAGTAGTGAATGGATGATCCGTGCCTGATGCACATTGGCTTCAGCCAGAAGTAGAATGTCATCCGCGAAGAAGACATGAGAGAGTGGCGTGCCATGCTTGGTGAGACGAATAGGTTTCCATTTGTAGTTGGCTACTGCTTTGTTAATAGACTGAGAGAGCCTCTCCATACAGAGAACGAAAACGTATGGGCTGAGGGGGTCGCCCTGTCGGACACCTTTTACAGCTTTGAACGGCGGAAGAGGAATGCCTTCCCAGAGAATAGAGGTGTTTCCGCTGGAGATGATGTTCATAATTAAGGAGACGGTGATGGATGGAAGACCTGTCTTTCTCAGAGTGTCCTGGATGAATGACCAGTCCATGCGATCAAAGGCCTTTGAGAGGTCTAATTTTATACTGACCCATTTTTTCCCCGATTTCTTATGTCTCATGGAATGCATTACCTCTTGCACAAGAAGGATATTATTAGTGATACGCCTTCCAAGTATAAAGCTTGATTGGTTGGCAGAAATCCAAAGTGGGAGGTGGGGTTTGATTCTTTCCACTAAGATTTTAGAGATGAGCTTGAAGCAAGAATTGTTTAGCGATATGGGGCGGAGGTCGACGCAGCTCTGGGGCTACTTCACCTTGGGTATGAGGACCATATAGGAGTCAGCGAGCTTGTCTTCTACCTTCCCAGTGTTGAAAGCATGTTGAACAGTTTGAGTGATTGAGTGACCGATCGTGGCCCATTGGTTCTGGAGGAAGCCATTATGGGTGCCATCGGGGCTAGGGGCTTTGGATGGTGCCATCATCCAGAGTGTCTTACGAATTTCATCTTGACCAGGAGTTCTTGCAATGAAGTTTAGGGCCTGTGGCGTGAGAGATTAGAAGCTGCCAATGTAGTTTTGGGCATGTTGGCTGGTCACTGTGATGAGGTTTTGTGCCATAAGACGGTTGAAGTGATCTAGAATAGTTGCTTGAATGTCCGCAGGAGTGTCAACCCAGTCACCGTTCACATTTCGTAGCCTGGCGATCCTTGTGGCGTGGCGGCGCCCTTTGACATAAGAGTGGAAAAACTTTGTGTTACCATCGCTGCACTGCAGCCATTGTATGTGCGATTTTTGCTGCCAATCGAGTTCATCGGCAAGAGGATGTTTGAATGCTGCTCTGTTAAAATGGAGGACAACAAATCATTAGACGGACAGGGAGTGATACTATCTCGTACCTGGCAGCGGTCTAGACTGGTGAGGATAGAATTCTTGTGCTTGTTCTTCTGTTGGCGAGATTGTCGTTCCCAATTGAGGACGGCACTTTGAAAAGAAGGGAGGGCGTCCAGAAAGGATTTTGATCTGTCCCAGAATGGCATAACGGCCTTCTCGAAGTCTGGTAGAATTTTCCAACTCGCCTTTGTTCTGAATATAGCCGGTCGAGCATCCCTGGCGGGGTGGCTAGTAAGAAGAATGGGTTTGTGGTCAGAATGGAGTCTCGAAAAGATAGAACTGTTGAGGCTTCCTTCAGCTGTAAGCCATTGGTCATTAGCGAGGACTTTGTCCAACTTTTCGAATAGCTGATGTCGTTTGAAAGTGTAGAATTGGCCGTTGGTTTTCACTTCTGCTAGGCCGGATTGTTGGAGCAAAGTATTGAAAAGCCTGCTATTAGCTATGTCGAAGTGCTTGCCCCCCTTCTTTTATGAAGGATCAAGCATTGTATTAAAATCGCCTAGAACAGCCCATGCGCCGGTAACCTGCTCAGAGATTTCCAACAATCTGGGCCAGAGGAGCTTCCGCTTAGAGGGAGTGGGGCTGCCATAAACAAAGGTTGTGTACCAGGTCGTATTCACTCGACAATGGATGAATTGCCTATGATTTCTGAGAATTTCTACCTGACAACGAGCATCGTCCCAAAGGACCCATATGCTTCCTGAGAAACCCAACGCTTCAACGCGGTGGGAGGAGGAGAAGCCAAGTTTCTTGATGACAGTGTCAGTCGTAGCTCCACTGCATCTGGTCTTAAGGAGAATCAACATATGTAGCTTATACTTGATTTTGTATTCTTTGAGAAGACTGATGGTATGTTTAGATCTTGCACCTTGCACGTTCCAGCAAATGGCATTAAACATTAAGAACGATTTGGTTGTTGGGCGAGGTTACTGGATTGCCGCAAGCAGGCTCGACCCCGGGTCGCCGTCATCGAAATCAGCGTCTTCCATAACTTGTAGTTGTTCCGGGGGGGCTCATCCATGGCCTAGCTCTCCGGTGTGAAATCAAGCTGTTTTGGGCACCCAGCAGTTCAGTGTGGCCACTCCCGTGATCCTGCTTCCCTTTCTTGCGTACCCTCTCAGGGCTAGCACCAACATGTTGATAGGTGATATGCCTGCTTATGAGGTCAACCCCGTTGTTTCTTCTTGCCGAGGTTCCCCATTGGGAGGTGTTTGGAATGGAAGTGGTGGTAACTGGCAGGGCTAGGCTTTCGAATCTGAAAGACTCCCCTTCATTAGGCATCAATTCTCTACCCTCAGAGACTTCATCGTCTACCAGGGTGATCGCGGTGTTAGCCTGCAACTTACCCTGGGCCTCCTTGTTGACGGGAGTGTTCCCCGGTGGTGCAGGTTGTCCCTGTTTGGGTTGGTTTTTCTTCTTGTTCTTCTTGCTAACAACTGTCTGCCAGACGTCGTTTGGGTTGATTTTAGCTGGGGGGGTCACCTTGCCCTGCTGAGGATACTGGAGGGTTCGACTCAGTGGCCTTAGCTTTAGGAGGGCTGCCCTGGTCATCTTTAGGGTTAGGCGCCTATCTTCATTGAGGTTTAGGGGCGTGGATTGCTTCAGTGTAGGAGCATGGTGCCCGTAGAATTGGTGTTGTGGATGATGAGGATTCATTGGGAACAAATAGTTGGGCATGGGTACAGTCCTTGGCGGAGTGACCGAGCTGACCGCATTGCATGCAGACCGTCGGTAAATTCTCATATACCAGTCTGTAGTTCTCACCATTGAGGAAGATAGCTGGGAGTAGTGGCTTCATTGTGTCAACCTCTACCACGAGGCGGGCAAACTTCCCGCGATCTCCAGTGGATGTTGTGTTTTTGATCTTGATGGTATGACCCACCAGGTCGCCGATGCACGCCAGAAGTCTATTCTGAAACAGGAAGACCGGGAGATCCTTCACCCGCAGCCAGACAATGAGGCACTTTGGGATGGGATCGGAGGGTCGAAACCCTGCTGAACATGACTACACAGAAATATAATTCCCGAACACCGTCCATAGACCTCCCGTCATGGCTTTGACGAAGTCCATTTCATTGGCCAATTGGATGACATAGTATCCCATCTCGAGATCTATTGCTCGAAAAGTATCTGTCGGTGTCCAGAGAATGGAGAGGCAATTGACCAGGGTATGAAACCCTATACTTCTGCTGATGAGCTTGATGATAACTGCATACTTCCATGGCTCCAGCAGTGTGGGAAGCGCCACCGGGTTGATCGTGATCGCCAGCAAAGCATTGTTGTTATCCATGCAGATGTCCGCGTTAGTAAGGGTGTCCGGGGAAACAGGTTTGAGGGCTGGTGAGACCTTCCACCCTGTCATGGCTTCCATATATGACTTTTCCTTAGTGTGTTCATGGGTCTCGTCATTCGCTGGCTTTGTTGACAGGTCACCTGATGTGGCTGCGGGGTCCTGAAGGTTTCCTTCACGAGAGGAGAGCCCCGAACCTCGATCGCCGCCTCCGCGTCCACTGCTTCATCCTCCTCGGCCACGGCTTCTTCTACCGCCTAACCCTAGGCGGCCGCCTTCCATAATGGTCTTTTTCCAAGAGTTTTTCCAAAGTCGGCACCTTATACTTATCTTCTATTACTAGCAAGCTATCAAGCAGAGGGCAATGTCGATTATTTGCCTTCAAATTAGTGTTTATTCCCCTGTTTCACAGGGACCCGCCTCGAGCGGGAGCCAATACCCCAAACCATTGGGTGACGATGGCTTCTGTCATGGCCCTCATCTTCCTCTACCCCCGGGATACCTACCAGACTGTTGCTTATGAAAATCTTTAGTAGCACAGGTTACCATTCGAAATATCAGTATTATTAAATCCACACAAGCGATTTGATCTTCAGGATTTGAATATGCTAGCAATAAGGAACTATAAGTTTGATAGACTACTTGGTAATTTGGACTACTGCAAGCATAAGCATCGACCCATAATTGAATCTATGGTAGTTTGATTTATAGTAGAAAAAAAATGATTCCTAATAACAAATAATATGCTTTATCTAGAAAACATTTGATGCCTTTTCTATTTCCTGGCGGGGATTTGTCTTTCCAAAACCACCACTCTTATAGTTTGCATTTCTAGTGCTAATAGGGGGTGAGATTAGGGGAGCGGGGAAGGAATATAGGATGAAAAGAAATCAGATCATTTGTTCTACGTGTGGGTCGCACCATGTGGATAGTGATTGGAAGGGAGTGATACAGCAAGATGAGTGTGTGTGTTGAGGGGAAGGGACACCATGATGGTGGAAGGGAAAGGATGGGGGCACCATCGAGGCATAAGGGAGAAACGGAGATAGGGGGCACTGTCACGGTGGAAGGGAGCAACAAGCACAAGTGCCGATGGAGACTGACAGAAGGGGTCCGAGGGCACGACCATTTGGGAGGGATTGGGGTGTGAATATTGGACGAAAAGAGAGTGAACCATCAGGGAAGCATGGCATACACAAAATTTCAGAGGACGGTTTTTTTGGCATACACAAAATTCTGGAGAAATACCTAAGTTGACATGCTCCATCTCTGACGCCACTAGCCTACTATGAAGAGCCTCCGCCACTGCTTGGTTGGTGGAGAACTCGACCTTGCTGCTTCCACACCGACAACAGCAGTTGGCGCCCACAGCATCAGTTGGTGCCCAGAGAGGAGGAGATGGAAATGAAGGCTGTCGGCCACACCTAGAGAGGCGTCGGGGAAGAGAGTCACTGTTGGAGAAGGAAATTGTCGTCGGAGATGGAAGCACTTGCCGGAGAACTGAGGGGGAGGGTATCGTGCCCTAGCGCTGTTGTTGGCGCTCCTCTCCAAGCTGCACACCTTCCTCTACACAATCGTCGGTCTGCACATTCGCCAACACCAGAACGTTTAGGGTCGATCGTCCCAAGTGGGCACAGAATCAGGGTCTCCTCTGATCATCCGTGCATAGAATCAGGGACTGAGATCGCAGGGTGGGTGGGTGGGAGGTAATACCAAATTAGATTAGCGTGAAGCCAACTGCAGTGCAAGCGGACTGCCTACTACCAATAGGCATTTTTTAATTGCCACAAAACATATATATATATATGCCTTTAAAAATAATTGTTTTTGAGAAACTAAATAATAGGGGGATTAGAGGCATTTTATATAAAAATGCCTATAAATTAAATAAATAGTGGCCTTTTTTATAAAATCCACTGGAATAAATGCCACTAATGGTCATTTTTGCTATAGTGTCTATTTATAGGAGGTCCAGGGTCAAGGTTTCCAGTCCATCTGGGAGTCAAAGAGATAGAATTTCATGAATTTTCAAGAAGCTACAAATAGTGAACCGATCGGATAACTATCCAACCAATCAGTTTAGAGATCAATCAGTTGGTTTAACATGTTTCCTATTTGCAAACATATTGGCTTTTAATATTCGATTAATGTACAATGATGACATCAACATTAATCCTCAATCCAACTGAGTTGACCATTGAATTGGGCATTCTAGACAATGAACTGACTGTTTCACATCATGAAATGGTCGTTTCACATCATGAAACGTCTGTTTCACTTTTCAAATGGTCATTTCATATGTCCAGCTCAAGCAAATATACAACTAGTTGTTGTTTAAATTGACATGACACTTGAATCGATTGGTTCAACACTTGAACCGATTAGTTCACAGTCCAATCAGTCAATTTTCAACCTCAGTTGTTTAAATTGAATACCTAAACACTTTATTAATCAACTTAAATATCATTTATGAACAAACTCCTATTCCAAGTGAATCCTATGTGTGTGACCCTATAGGTACCAAGTTATGTCGGTAGTGATTGTCCATGTAAGACCCCTGACCTAGCTTGATGCTAATTTGTGCTTACCTTGAATAATAGGAAGCTTATAATTTTATTCTAATCCTTTGAGGTGCTTTGTTATCATGTGATACACTTATGATTCAAACTTGGTCCTGTTTGAATGTTGTTTGAGCTATATTTTCTTATTTTGGACCAAAATGCAATTTACCCAAGTTGAGAGGGTAATTTTGCACATTTCCACATGAAGAGAGTGCTTCTTATGCTTTAGCATCATGAGAGAGAATATGATGCAATGGGGTGCCTTGTTTGAATTGTGATTGGTGATGTGACATCTTATGGTGATTCTAGGGTTTCTAGGGTTTGCTTAATTGATATGGTGACTATGCTAGGGTTTGATGTTATGACCACTATACCACTTTTGGTGAGGGTCATGACTGAAACACATTCTTGGGATGCATGGTCGTGACAGAGACAACCTTGTGAAGGGAGGGTCGAAACACTTTGTCTTTTAGTGTCTCGGCCATGTACTAATGTGACCTAGCATTTCAATCTTGAAGTGTCTTGACCACGAAAAATAGATGGAGGTGTCTCAATCGAGACTAGGAGGCAGCTGGCCTAGTTGTTCACAACACAATTGTTGGATAAACACAACATTTTTTATTTTTGCATGTGAGTGGTGGAAAAGATGTTTCCTTGTGGGACATGTGCTCCTTGATGGTCTTTTATGTTGACACATCATAAAAATCCTACTTCCCTCCTCCCTTGCATATACAACCCATTCTTTTAACACATGAGCAACCTTTTGGCCCTACACTCTTTCATTCTTCCTTGAGAATGATCTTGGAGCTTCAGGAGTAAGGAAGATTAGATCTTGAAGCTTGGATAGCCGATCCATCTTGCATGTTGGAGATCTTGTGCTAGATCAACTCCTTGGTGGTGATTTTCCCAGAGATCCTTCTCTTAGTAAGTAACTTTAACCCTTGATCATGTTTCCTTTCTTTGAAATCCCCATCATCTTCTTCTTCCTCAGTCTCAGTTTGTGGAACATCCTTGATGGCCGTTTGAGAGGAACTCCTCCTAATAGAGGTTCATAGACCATGATTAACATGGAGAACCTGAGTGAAAGGATGATTCCTTCTTTTTCCTTTTCTTTCTTGGTTCGGCCAAGATTTTTTTCCTCTTTATTGAACTCTATGGTGACCATGGTTTCTTTCTCTTCTTGAGGTGATCCCTTGGTCGAAGATGAAAGATTGGTTAGAGATCTTGGATCTTAAAACCTTAGTAGATTGTTTCTCTCCAAAACCATACAGCTTTTATAACTCTTTTCCCATCTACTATTAGCATCTTAGTTCTGATTATATGTTGCTATTCTAACTAATAAAAACATGTTCCTGATTATAGATGAAATATGTTTTTAGGTTTAATCTTGTAGTAATTTTGAAAGGATTACTTTTCCAATAAATCCTAATTTCTTTATCCATCCAATTATGTGGTGATGGAAATTTTGATGTAATCCTTTGAATCGCCATCTATGGAATCGTAATATCTGATATATGGTTCAATTACTTTGAATAATAGTAGATTATTAGTAGGTTAACATGCATAAGAATTGTGTCTTTCTCTCTTCCTAACATAGTTCTTTTGAAGATCTTCTATAACCCATAATCTAGGGTTGAATGCACATCATGTTTGGAGGTTTTCCCTTTAATTGGCATTTGATCTTCCTAGTTTGACCTTTGTCTCGACCTATTTGAACCTATTCATATGATGTACATAGGGATAACATGAGGTTGATATGTCCTTTGGTCTTCCCTTAGGTCGAGACCATGTTTAAATGGTTGTTGCAACTCATCAACACCAAGGGATTGGTGTTCACACTTAACAATTTGCAATGCAAGGTAGCGGGCGAGACACAAGTTGAGCACATCGCGTCCAAGACAAGGTTGTACGCACATCATGACCAAGATAGAGCTATGTGTGTGTCGTGACTGAGACAGGTCTATGCGCACGTTGTGACTGAAAGAGTGACCCTACATGCGTTGCGACCCGATGGAGCCTTGCACATGTCACGGGCAAGACTAGTGTTGCTCACGTTGTGAGCAAGAGAAAGAGACGTTGCATGTGTCACTGGCCGTGACACCCCTCACACGCGTTGCGGTTGAGACACCTTCTACACACGTTATAGGTCATGATACCAAGTGTGAGTGAGAAGTGTAAGGTACTTAGTTATGTACATGGGTATTACCTGTTGTATTGGTTGATATAAAATGAGATGATTATGAATGACTAATAATTAATGATGGTGCTTAATCCTAGTGCTATCCAAACATGTGGGAGATTCTGGTATTAGGGTTTAGTGGTTGAATAACGTAATGAAAACCCTAATGATCTATGAACAAACTGTAACTCCAATCATGTGATAATATGGCATATGTGCTCACTCTACTTGAAGGTTTGTATCCTATGACATTGTTTTATCTCTCTTGTTTAAGTATCCCTAACCTTGCAGGTGAGGTATATGTTAAATACATGTGGGTGCTATGGTGAACCTTGCATAATATATGGTGGTATTTATGAACACTGCTAAGATATAATGTGTTATCACTGTATAGAAATTATGTGAATGAGTCTAATGACCTAACAAGTACCCTATGTACAATTTGAAGTGAAATCCTCTAGATATGTGATTGAGGGAGTGGCATCCCATAATGTTGTGATATTGTTAATGACCTTGTCAGAGGAAGTAATACAAGTTTAATGTAATGATGAGACACCTTGGTGATAGTGAGTCTAAATACCATGTTGGTGCATGGTTGATATATTTATATGATGCATGGTCATGACACATGTATGACTTAATAAGATGGTATACTAACATACGTACATAATGATGATACTTAATGTCATAGATATCATGACCAAATCATGTTCAACTAATGATGTTAAACCCTATTTATGTACCTCAATCCTAATATGCTTCAAGAAATCGGGAAGTGACTTAATTAGGGTTTGGTGCAATAATCATGATGGAAACTCTAAATGTCTATGTGAGTGAACCCTAACCTTAATCGTATGGTATGTTATACTTATTGAATTTACATGAATGAATAACATGTGATTGTACTTTTTCTCTCTCCTACTTGTATGGTTCTAACCTTACAGGTTAATTGAGTGTCATAGCTTGTGAATTCTATGAAGATGATTAGATAATACTAGATGATGGCCATGAACCTTGATGAAGTGCACTAGAAATGTAAATATGTGAATGTGTACACTTAGTAATAACTGACAATGCTTAACCCTAATATACTTCAAACTTGTGGGAGGTAATGAAATTACAGATTGGTAATTAAATAATGACATGGAACCTTATGTGGTTAATCATGAATCCATAACCCTAACATGAGGGGACATATGATGCATTTCTTACATTGCTTAAACATGCAATGAGTATTTTCTCTCTACTCGTATAATGTTGATTTTGTAGGTGAAATGATCATTATAGCTAATAATTGTTATGGTGTATATGTGATATGACATGTAATATTTATATGCCTAAAGAGGCATGATGGGGTGGTTATCATAGTCATTGTATCTTGTCATGCACTATCTTCAGCAAGGAAGGTACTCAAGGCACTATCACTCATCTTGAGCTCTACACTTTGTGGTGCCTTCAGAACGACATACCTAACAACTAGGAGAATGATATGATTGAGCATCTCGGCACTCAAGCCAGTCACAGTAGTTCTTCTTCTTTCTGCATTAGCCACATAGTAACCGCCCTAGCCACCTTATTTGCCTACACTTACATCTCTTTCCAAGCACTAGAGCACAAGAATCGCCTGATTGACCTCCTATACCTAAAACTAAGCAAGTTCCTCTGCTTTGGTGCAGAAAAAGTCTATTTTTTTGTTTAAATATACTTATGTCATCCTCGAGTTCCCGTAACATGCTAGGTTTGTAGAAACAAACCTAGTCTTTGATCTAACCAACCTACCAACACACATCCAGTGGTTCTATTGGGAGAACCTAGACCTAACTGACATCCTTGAGCCTACCACCCACAAGAGGAGTGCCTCATTTGAGGAACATGGTGATGTGACCAACCCTCCTCCTCTACCATCTCACTATTGCACCAGGAGATGCATGGAAGATGAGGCTGGGCCTGACGAACCTCATGGCTTCTACGAGATTTGGGGTCAGTTGGATGAGATTTTGCATGAGTAGAAATGCCAAGGACATCATATGAACCATCTCTACCTGATGCAGTGCTCCTAGGAATACTGGCATATGGACTGCAACCACTATGCCCCCAGTCAACCGTCTTATGAGGAGTACGGGGCCCATCAAGCTTACCCTAACCCCAACTCCCCATATTAGGGGAATTACTACTACAAATCCGCCTCCTCTTCCTCACATTCACTGTAGTGATCTTCTTCCCTCCATCCTGGGTTTGGGATTTGATCAGAACGGGCAAAATTCTAAGTTTGGGGAGGAGGTGGGTGGTACATAACAATTCCACCCCCTTATTTTCCCATTCAGAATTATCTTTTCATTCTATTTTGCATGTAGTTTGCTTTCCAAAAGTACTTTGCTTCTAAAAATTGAAAAATTGCCCTTTATCTTGTCATCCAATATGAATAGATTTTATATCATTGTACCCCCTTAAATTTAGTATATTCTCTTTGAAAAATTTATACAAATTGCCATGATTAGAAAACACCATGTCACGTAGGACCCCAAAATTTGCATTACTCCTCAAAATGTTGGCAAGCCTTATTGCATTGATCAGAACCAAACACAATTTTTTTCTATTTTTAAATATGTTGATTATCTTGTCATATCTCTAGTATGATGTAGTGACGAGAAGAGTCAAAATGATGTGATGACACTCTCTCTAAAAAAATAATATGAAAGTTTGAAATAACATGAACAATATCCCCCACCTTCTTCTCAAAGAAAAATCAAAATCACCCCATGCTATACCCCAAGTCTAGGATGGCATGTGTTCCCCCATATCCATTATTCCATACCTGTTGTAAATTTAATAGGGGCAGACCATCAATAGATGCCAAAAGAGCACACCGAGAAAATGCAGTCCATGTAGATGTAGTCCATCAATAAAAAGATCCCAAGTCAAATAGAGGAGATATCATCTTGTTCCACACCTCATTCATCCTGTTCCTATGAAATTCTTACAAAAAAGTGGGAGTGTCAAAGTAAAGTGAGTTGAAGTTTGTTTCTTACAAAGTCGCGATATAGAAACAAGTCAAGAAACATGTTTTTAATAGGAAATGTGGTATTTTGTGTTTCGTGATTCTAGGAGATTTGGTTTCTTTCCAAGAAAGGAGGTAAGGAACAAAGTAATGCTATGAGGGTGAGGATAGACATGTTGTTACTACAAAATTAGAATTATTTGTATTCTTTATTTCTTGAGGACAAGCACAAATTTAAGTCTAGGGGGTATTTTGATGAATGTATATTCATCCATTTTTTAGTGCACCTTTCTTAGTCTTCTCATAGGAATTTAATTTTCATTTGCTAATTTTATAGAAATTATTGCAAAATAGTCATTCCTTAACCATTAATGCAGATTCTCATAATTTTCAATCACATTTTGCAAGTTTTACCTTGACTCACATTTCATAAACTAGAACTTGATCCATGTTTCTGAAAATAAAAGATTGAAGGCTTCAAGAAAAACATTTTGATCATAATTGTCGATGAGTCGATCAGCTCATACCATGAAATGATCGGTTCATCCTCAAGAAATTGTGCACTTTAGAGCCTCAAATGGTCGTTTCAGCAATCATCTTGTCTCTTTTGTGTTGGAATATCAACAATGAAATAGGTGTTCCATGTCTTCAACATGTTGGTCTCAGAAGCTCAACCCCAGTGTTTCACTTCCCTAAATGTCCGTCTCATGTTGCTTAACGACCAATTCACGATCATGCCACACACTGTCACCTAGCCTAGAGTTTTAACCTCACTTCCATGGTGTGTGTGTGTTGAATTGCCAATCAAGCACTTCACTTCCTCAACTGACCGTCTCATATTACTTCATGACGAATCCTTAGTTAGATAGATGTTGCAACCTCTTTCCATTGGGTTTTGACCGCTTCCTAGGTCTTCTTCCCTTCAGACCTGAACCAATTAGTTTAGGGTGTGAAACGATAGGTTGGTGGTACGTGAATTGGATTTTTCAGTAGCCGCCACTCTTTTCTTTTCCTCTCCCCCTTTCATGGTTTCAACCCCTCCTTACCCTATAAAAGGAGGGGGACTCTACAAGAAAGGGGATCCAATATGTTGTACTTGTAACTTTATTTTCAACACTTGTTATTTCAGTTCTTGCATGTGTACTCCTCGTTCTTCAATAAATTAGCATTTTTTTGTCAAGATTTCTAGTTCTTGTTCCTTTTTTCTTGCTCTTCTCTTTGGGAACAAGGATCTAAGGAAGATAGACATTCTAATATACTATCTAACATCCTCTTGGGATTGTTCTTTATATATTGTATGGCTTACTTCCTTCCTTCCTTTGTACTTCCTTTAATCTCCATGGATCGTGAGTAGTTCCTATATTGGGGTGTGGGGAATAGACCCATAGACATAGTGCAAATCAAATTAAATTCTTTAAATATTAGTCATTAGATGGTAATTTTTGGATAATCACGTGTTTGAAATGACTTGATATCTTGTTTCATTAAATGTTAGTCTTGCAAAATGTGACAACAAAACCCAAGGCCTGGAACAACCAAACAAATACATAAAGATCCAGATGAGACCTCAGAAGGATATTTATTGGGATGATCAGGTTAGGATATGTAAACACCAAAACTAATGGGTTCGTAGGGAGTTCCTAGTTTGTATATGCATCTGTGAATGTTTTTGCATACCCTCTTCTAACTTGTTTTATCTTATAGATTTCATTGATCTGGTTTCACGCAGGGTACGGTGTTAAAACCCATAAACCCGATATCTTTTATTTATTCATTCTCATTTTTCAAACCACTTGTTTCTCAATTGCTCTTTCTTTACTTGTAATTTAATCCTACTTATTGTTCATTTCTCTTAGTATAACTCTTTCTTCTCTTGGTCTTGGAAAAACGCTTTCCTTACTTATTCTTAGCATAACTTTATTTCATTGCAAGTTTTACTTCCATATTTTAGTATAATCCCAAACAACAGATATTTACTTTCCTATTTGATCTTTATTCAACGTGGTTTGGTTCTTAATCTCAATCTTAATAATGTTGTCGTGTGGGATTGACCCTCTCTATACTAATAAAGTAACCTTAATCAGTTGTTTTTCCATTAACAAGAGGTTAAACTCTATGATAAAATTCCTAGCAAATTGGTGTGACCAACGACACATATCAGACAATAATTGTTAGAGTGTATTGTTGTGTCTCTTGAAAGCCTTGACTGTCCCTCTATTTATAGGAGGGCTGGGATCAGAATTTCCATATCAACTTGGAGTAGAATCATGAAATGATTGGTTCGCTACTGAACCAGTTCACATGTGAATTAGACGATTCAACACTTGAGTCAGTCGGTTCACTATATTTCCTATTGGCAAGCAAATCGGAAATCAATGCAATGTTTGTTGTACAACATGACATCAACATCAATCCTTGATCTAGTCTTACTGATCGCTCAACTGGTCGATTCACAATTTGAATTGGATGACTCACATTCTGAACCAGTCGGTTCATTTTTCGAACTGGTCAATTCAGATTCCAATTAGCCAAATTTCATCCAATGTGGTTTAATTTAATTACCTAAACACTTTAGTAATCAAGTCAAATCTTATTCATGAGTAAACTCCTATACCTAGTTCATCTAATATGTGTTACCCTATACGTCCCAAATTACACATGAAGTGAATGTCCATAACTTGATTATGACATCACAAAAAATGAGCGGTATCAAGAAACACATCATTGTTACCCAAGTAATTGGAAAGTTGGAGAACAACTTCAACCTAAAATGCTTAATTAGTGTTACAGTGATCGTATAGTTCCTTTGTTTCTGATATCCAGATTGAACTCGAGGCACAGAAGTGTCATCCTCTCAACATTCAATCATGTTTCTTGAACTAGAGCAGACTGTCTGAGATGCATGTGAGCTCATATATCATATATTGATTCACATGAGTATGGACATATGTTTCTCTATCCTGCTTATACAGTGGCCATGGAATCACTCGCATAGGAGGGATAAATCCCATCTACATCACTCATAGCCATTCCCCATGTTTCACAATGTATCTGAGCATCACCTTTTGGTAGCCCTTATTAAAGGTCACATTGGATGATGTCAAAGTACATCAAACGACATGTGATGAATGTAGTGATTTTAGGTCTAAGAACTGTAATCACCACTATCACTATGAGAGTTGATTCTGACTACCATTCAATGGTTTCCATGTATCACTCTCAAAGGTGGGTCTGTCTGGTACATTTTTCTATAACTAGTACCTATGTGTTTGGTTTGATATCACATACCATGACTAATGAGATTTTGTCATCAACCAACACACACACTAGTCTTATGTATTATTGTTGACTATTGGCTTCCACAATAATATCTGACTAGGGACTAAACAAGAATGTGTGTACTCTTATCATACATATGATCTCAAAGTTTAGGTCCTCAACCTAAAGACATATGTCATTGAGTAGCATCATTCTTTATACATCAATCATATTATTTCATTATCTCATAATTGAACAAAGATATAGATGAAGATTGCCTTTATGCTTAATCAAATTATTTACAAGATAACCCATTACAATCATCACATCACCGGCTCTCTGGGCATACATACCAACAAACTCCCACTTTCACTTAGAGCCAATCACCCATGAACTTAATCCCAAATGATCTAACATGACCATCATGCTTCTGCTATGAAAGTGCTTTTGTCAAAGGGTCAACAACATTGATTTCAGTTGGTACTCTGCAAATCTTCACATCTCCTCACTATACAATCTCTCGTATGAGATGGAACAAGTAAGGAGGCGGGATATCACCCTTACTAAAAAAATTGAAGAATAAAACATCCATTTCAAACACACTCAAAGGTATGTTGGAATAGGTGTAAAATTTTCAAACTTTAATAAATGGTATTCAAAACAACCAAAGTATAGCAGCAGAATAAAAATGCTGATTATATTCAATTCATCACAAGGTTACAAAAGAACATCATAATCACCCATAAAGGGTTTACATGTATCACTCAACATAAGGATCTAGTAGAGGGAAATCTAAACCATAAAAACTTTGTATCCAAGCTTTAACTCCTTCAGATATTCCAAAACTTCATGTCTTATCATCCAAGTCCTTCACCTAGGGTTGGAAGCATACCCCAGTAAGAAAAGAAAATATATGACATCAGCAAAGGTTGGTATGTGCATACTAAATAGTAAATTGAGCAATATATGGAATAAAGGACAACAAATATAACAGGCTTCCCATAGAAAGGATAAGGACCACCCAAATAGATATCAAGAGAAAAGGAATTGAAATCATATGATAACAAAATAATACTTTCATTAATAAAACATAAAGATTGTGCCACACAAGAACGTGTAAAGAATTAGGACACACACCCCATATCATCAACCTACATGCATGTGAGATAAATTGTGGCAACACATCCCACTATCACACAGACAGCGAGGTGTTATGCGAAAACGTGTGGAAATCACCATAACCACAGATTACCAAAAACACTGGTTAATTAAAACCGTTGCGGAAAGCTGATAAACTGAGAAACTATTACATTCCAGTCCTCATCCTGTAAGGAAACAGGTCAAACATATACATATGCAAGCTCTGATACGTGTCCACAGCTTAAAGGAACAGTTGTCTATCCATCTCATGAGTTCACCACCTGTTCATATACATAAAGGCCCACATCCGGCCAACAGCAGGATAAACAAAACATCATCAATCGTACATCGTGAAACAACGTCAAAGACACTACCAAGGACCTGAGAGTACAGGGATGACTCTAGACTCTACTACAAAACATCCAAAACAGCAGCATATCCATCGCTTGCCTTCTACTGCTCATCTAGCTGCTCGGCCGCAACACCACGACCACCACCACGTCTAGCTCGGCTACCTGAAAACCAGTGGAGTGAGACAATTGAACATTGTCCCAGCGGGAAACATAACTTCCCACCGCAACTACAGAACCTCAAGAAGATAAAGCTATAACAGCATATATCTGATAGCAGGTATAACAAAAGCAGTATATATGAAGTAAAGCTATTCTTATCGACAAGCTTACCAGTTGTACAAAAGGCATATAACCAAGTATCTCTCAGTGGAACATGATTGATAAGATACGATATATTGCTATGTAACCTGAGGAACATATAAGTAAATGCAGGATATAACAAGATTAACTACACATACAAGGCCTCAACCAATGTTCCATGTTTTGCCTTAAGCAGTATATACTATGCGGCTAGATTATGTATTCTTATGCCATGAGGAAGTGAACCGTACCATTCAAATCCAACCGACGGCTGCGAAACCCAGAGCCGGTGCCATACAAGGTCACATGGAAGAGCCAGACTCCACGACCTCACACCTCATGGTCAGTGCACGAGTACAACACAAGCAGGACCATAGTCTCATGCTGAAGTGGTCTTAGCCACAGGGTCAGGCTACCCTCTTCCTAGCCTGCCTCGGTACAGGTATCGGCGCTAGTGAAACTGAGCCACGGGCCTGTTCACCGTGCTCTGAGCCATGAATGCCTTCATGCTCCTTATATCACATATCCTGAGCCATGGGCCTGTTCACCATGCTCTTCACATATACGGGCTACAGGCCTGAATCCGCACCCTGGAGTCTACAACCGAAGTTGCACTCTTACCTCCTCACTTTAGGCTAGGAGCAACCTCACATATTCAACAATATGCACTCCGGTTTAACCCGTAGGAGAACCCGTTTCACCATCACCAAATTCCTGACGATGATGGATCTATGGCCAAGGCAACTACATGATATATTTCACTGTGATTATTTAGTATCTTTTAGATGGATTGCAAGATTCAACCAAGTTGTATAACATGCAGAATATAACAGAAAGTAAACAACACAAACTCAACATTATGTTTATTATTGTAAACACATCAACCTGATCACATGTTATCACTTGGCCTCTTGCCAACCATCCAGGTCCATCTCAAGGATCATCACATACCATGGGATCTCAATCCCTCATTATGTACTGCCACTACTTCTCATCATCATCATCATGGGACACACATCATACATGTAACCTCTTCAACAAGAGTAATTATTAAAGTGATGTTACTCATCACGTATGTCTCATAGCCTTTTCATGGCTAATCATCACCTGCATGGTTAGTATCATAGATTCAACATATGAACTACGCTTACTATCATGAGATGACATTCAAGATGCTATACTTAACAATTATACATTATCTGGTGATCAAGTGCATAAAGCACCTCATTAAGCAAACCATATCTATGCTTATCCTCAACTCAGTATTATACGAATAATCAAGATGATCACTTCATGTATGTAGTCATGTTGGATATACAGGACAAGCGTTATCATTACCACTACCATTACCATCACCATTCATTATGTAACCCACTTACCATTATCATTACTATTATCATCATCATTATCATTACTACTAGCAAGGAGTCACTGTCGTTTAGAAGCATGGATATATATATACAACTTGCTATTTTCATAATACTAGGAGCTGTCTCAAGAGGATACGAGAACCCTCACCAAAGATCACCACAACCCTCACTAAAAAAGGGGGTGTAATGGCCACCTTCCCTCACCCAAACTTAACTCACAATGGCAGATAAGAGAGCAAGCAGCAATGCTGCGTTGCACGACACAACGTCTCAAGGAGAGGGAGCAACATGCGTCAGGAGTGGGGTGTCGGGCATCCTCATATATCGGGCAACGCCCGTTACCCCCAGCTTGTCGGCCAACACAAGGGGTAAGCACGACGCCCGTCACACCATACAACAACGCCCTATACAAGGGCTTTCGTCCAGGTCATCGCAAGAGAATAACAACCAGGAGAGAGAGATAACGCACCCACATGCCATCACCCACTGATCCAAGCCTAACAGCCAACACAAAATAGGGAAGAGAGTTGTGATGCCCGTCACAAGCACAAGGGCTGACACCTGTCACAGCAACAAGGGTTGACGCCTGTCACACAGGCCTGTCGGCCAACAGCTAGGTCAGGAGATATCGTCCAACAAGGTCACCTTCTTCCCCAAACACAAGGTACTCAAAACCCTAGGAAGATGGCTCACCTCAATCGACTAAGAAGGAGGGGTTTTGCACATCAACCATCACCAACGAGCTCACCTTTCTAACCCATGGTGAGAGGAGAGTGTTGCTTGAGCAACTAGGACACAAGCTCACCTCAATCGATTAAGAGAAAGAGGGGTGTTTCTCATGACACTAGCAATTCAAACTCACTCCTCTAGACCAAGGGGAGAAAGGAGTATTGCTCCCTAAACCCTAGATCACAAGAAACACTAGACCACATGGTGATCGGCCAACAAGGGTACTAAGCAAGGAACTAAGCTACTAATCATGCACAC
The DNA here is from genome assembly GCA_963693085.1 of Alisma plantago-aquatica. Taxonomy (NCBI): domain Eukaryota; kingdom Viridiplantae; phylum Streptophyta; class Magnoliopsida; order Alismatales; family Alismataceae; genus Alisma; species Alisma plantago-aquatica. The sequence goes on along the minus strand of OY856409.1, from coordinate 1,871,904,356 downwards.
AAACAAGATCAAAGCAAGAGATAAGGTAGCTAGGGTTAGAAGTTATGCAACCCGCCTTAAGCTCCAGCTCCAAGGAAGAAGAAGAGCTCCAATCTTCAAGGGATATCAGCCACCACTGCTCCTCCAAGGGGGTGTATCGGCCAACAAGCTACTCTTTCAAGGGGGTGTCGACCGACACAAGCAAAGGAAGAAGGGAGTGTCGTGCAATCAAGGTGGAGAAAAAGCAAAGGAACTCCTAGCTAAGGGAAGGACACGCCTATATAGAAGGAAAGGGAGGATAAAACAAGGTTGGTCCAAGCAAGGTGTCGCCCACCCAAAGGACACTTATCCTAGATCTCAAGCCACCACTCTAGCAAGCCTTATACACTTGTCCAAGGTCTTTGCCACATGCATGCACCAAGCTCCAAGTGTCCACTAGTGGTGACACAAACGAGGTCAAAGCTGGGTCAAACTTCATGGGTGACAAACCAAGGCTTCATGGGCGACACAACCACTCCTCTAGGCCGACACACTCACCCCCTGGCCGACACACATCCATGCTGGCCGACACACATCCATGCTGGCTGATACACACTCCACTAGGGCGACACAAGGCTCAACCAAGCCCAAACAAGGCACCTCAAGGCCCAAACAAGCTCGACCAAGGCCCAAAGAACTCAAGCAAAAAGCCCAAGCCTTCCTCTCAACCCTAGAGGAAGCAAAGAGAGGGAGGAACACCTCACAAGGTGGCAAACTTGCTCACAAAACCCTAGACTTGGTTTATTTGCAAGTAGCCCCTCCAACTCTCAACAAAGCACAACCAAACCCTAATCACCACTAAAGGTGATTAGCAAGCACCAAAGCATCAGGGTTAAGAAAAACAAATAGGGTAAACCCTAAACGAAGGTCAGGGTCCTTACAAGCTAACCCCCTTCAAGGGATTTTGTCCCTGAAATCCGAAGAGAAAAGCGAGGGATACTTTCTCCTCATCTCTTCCTCAAGCTCCCACGTGGCTTCCTCAATGCCACGATGCTGCCAAAGAACCTTCACAAGAACCAGGTCCTTCCTCTTCAGCTTCTTGACCCTTCTGTCAAGGATCGCCACAGGACCTTCCTCGTAGGTCACATCTTCATCAAGCTCAACCTCAACTGGTTGTATCACTGTGCCTGAATCTGGATGACTTCTCTTCAGCATACTGACATGGAACACTGGATGTAACCTATGCAACTCTGGAGGCAACTCTAACTCGTAAGCTACCTTGCCAACACGTGCTATGACTGAGTAAGGCCCCATATACCTGGGTGCTAACTTACCCTTCCGACCAAACCTTAGCACACCTTCCCATGGCGAGACTTTAAGATATACCTTGTCTCCAACCTGGAATTCTAAAGGTCGTCGGCGATTGTCTGCATAAGACTTCTGCCTGTCCTGCGCCACTTTCAACTGTTGTTGTATCACTTTGATCTTTTCTGTTCTATGTTGTACTAACTCAAGACCCAAAAGCTGATACTCACCGGACTCGTACCAACACAAAGGAGATCTGCATTTCCTTCCATACAGAGCCTCATAAGGAGCCATGTCAATGCTCCGCTGATAACTGTTGTTGTAGGCAAACTCTATCAAGCTAAGATGTACATCCCAGTTGCCTAGAAACTGCAAAATACAAGCTCGAAGGAGATCTTCCAAAGTATGAATAGTCCTTTCAGACTGTCCATCTGTCTACGGATGAAAAGTTGTACTGAACCTCAACTGCGTTCCCAACGCTTTGTGCAACTGTTCCCAAAAATGACTCGTAAACTGAGGACCTCTGTCAGAAACTATCATTGCTGGCACACCATGCAAATGTACTATCTCATCAACATACACTTGAGCAAGCTTCTCAGCTGTATATGTCATCTTTACTGGTAGAAAATGGGCAGACTTCGTCAATCTGTCCACTATCACCCAAATGGAATCATGATTTCTAGTTGTCCGGGGTAGACCAACTATGAAATCCATAGTTATATGATCCCATTTCCACTGCGGTATCGGCAAAGGTTGCAGCATACCTGCCGGCTTCTGATGTTCAACCTTCACTTGCTGGCAAACCGCACATCTCGCTACGAACTCAACTACATCTTTCTTCAAAACGGGCCACCAATACAAGTCCTTCAGACTATGATACATCTTGGTGACACCTGGATGCATAGCATACATTGACATATGTGCTTCCTCGAGCACCAACTTCCTCATATCATCAGTATCTGGAACCACCATCCTCTCACGATAGCAGATTAGCCCATCCTCAGACTCATGGAACCCATCATGTTTCTCACTGCCGATCTCTGATCTGGTCAGTTGTACCGCATCATCTGTTTGTTGTGCATCCTTGATCTGCTGTCTCAACGTAGGCTTGACTTGCATCTGTGCTAAAAGACCAGACAACAAAGAAACTTCCATCTCTACATTCATCTGTTGTAGAGAAACAAACATATCTCGCCTATGGCCTACCAGAGAACTCAACCGTGCCTTCTTTGAAGAAAGAGAAGAAGACTTTCTGCTAAGCCCATCAGCTACCACGTTCGCCTTACCAGGATGATACTCGATAGTGCAGTCGTAATCATTGATCAACTCCATCCATCGACGTTGTTGTATGTTCAACTCCTTCTGCAAAAAGATGTACTTCAGATTCTTATGGTCTGTAAAGATCTGACACTCTTCCCCATAAAGATAGTGTCTCCAAATCTTTAACGCATGAACCACTACTGCCAGCTCCAAGTCATGAGTCGGATAGTTCTCCTCGTGTTTCTTAAGCTGTCGCGAAGCAAAAGAAACCACATGATCTTCCTGCATCAGCACACAACCTAAACCTTTCTTGGAAGCATCACAGAAAACTACATAGCCTTTCCCAGACTCTGGCAGGATCAACACTGGAGCACTGGTCAGCTTCTTCTTCAAACTCTGGAAAGCTTGCTGACATCGATCATCCCAAACAAAAGTTACATCCTTTCTAGTCAACTTTGTCATCAGCAACGCGATCGCACTGAAGTCCTTGATAAACCTCCAGTAGTATCCTACTAAATCTAGGAAACTACGAACTTCTGTTGGCATTTTCAGTTGTTCCCAATCTGCAACGGATTCCACCTTCTTCGGGTCTACTTTGACTCCTTCTATAGATATCACATGACCCAAGAAAGTCACTTCTTCCAACCAGAACTCACACTTACTGAACTTGGCATACAACTGATGTTGGCGAAGAAGAGTCAACGCTCGTCGAAGATGTTGCTCATGTTCTAGCCTGTCCCGACTATAGATCAAAATGTCATCTATAAATACTACAACAAATTGATCTAAGAACGGATAGAACACTTTGTTCATCAGATCCATGAAAGCAGCAGGTGCATTGGTTAGCCCAAACGGCATAACCAAGAACTCAAAGTGACCATACCTCGTCCTGAAAGCAGACTTTGGTATGTCATCCACCTTAATCCTCAACTGATGATATCCAGACTGTAGATCAATCTTTGAAAACACTATAGCACCACGCAACTGATCGAACATATCATCTATCCTCGGTAACGGGTACTTGTTCTTGATCGTGACTGTGTTCAACTGTCGGTAATCTATACACAACCGCATCGAACCATCCTTCTTCTTAACGAACAACACTGGAGCACCCCAAGGCGACGTACTCGGTCAGATAAAACCTTTCTCCAACAACTCTTGTAACTGCTTCTTCAGTTCTGCCATCTCTAATGGAGCCATCCTATATGGTGTCTGTGCAACTGGCTGCGTTCCTGGCACCAGGTTGATCTCGAAGTCAATTTCTCGGGGTGGAGGAACACCAGGAAACTCCTCAGGAAACACGTCTGCAAACTCTTGAACAACAAACACCTCCTCAAGACTAGGACCTTTCGCCTTAGCAACCGCAACGGTATCCACCACGTGAGCTAAGAACGCTTCACATCCTTGCCGTAGCAACTTCTCTGCCACCATAGCTGATACCAGACACATCAGAAGAATCTTCCTATCTCCCTGAAAGATCCACTTCTCTCCAGCATCATCAAACACTGCCTGCTTGGAACCACAGTCCAAAACAACCTTATACTTCTCTAAGGTATGCATCCCAATGATGACATCGAAACCATGCATATCAAGTGGTATAAGATCCACTTGAATGCGGTGTCCCGAGAAAGACAAGACACAAGATGGACACTCTTCTCGAAGCAAAGAGGAACCATCAAGAGGGGTTTCTAACAACAAGTTATCCTTTTTACAGCTAACAGTTAATGACAGTTTTCAAGCATACTATAGGCGATAAAAGAGTGTGTAGCACCTGGGTCAACCAGAATAGATATAAAGCAAGAAGAAGACATATCAGAATGAAATAACTCCATTTGACCTGTCACTACTCGTGGGTTGACTATCGCCTCTGGCTGATTCATAGCATAGAATCGAGCCGTTGCTTGCTGTCCACGACCTCTGCTTCCTTGAGCAGACGAACCAGCTTGATATGCTTGACCGCGTCCTCATCCTCTTCTAACACTGAGTTGTTATCTGTCAGATCCTTGGAAACTCTGCCTTGGCTGCTGCGTCACTTCAACACCTCTATTCGGGCAATTGATCTTGAAATGCCTGACTTGTCCACAAAGATGACACGACCTGTCCTCAAACCGTGGCCTAGCCGGCCCTGTCACTGCCACAGAAGTTGTACTGTATGCCTTGGATGGTGAAGAAACATAACCTTTTCCCTTACTCGGAGACCACTGAGACGGTACACCCGAACTTCTCATCGCTGACGGTGCCACAAACCTTGGCTTCTTAAAGCCACCAAACCTCCGTCCCTGAAACTAAGCAGGTCTTTTATGAGACATGGATTTTCTTTTCTCCCTTACTGACCTTTCAATCCTTCAGACAGATTCCACAAATGTAGCAAACCGCTCTCGGTTTTCCAACGCAGACACAGGTGTTGTCAGCTCAGAACTCAAACCCTTCTCGAAACGTCTGATCCACTCCTCATCTGTTGTCGCCATGTGAGGACAAAACCTCAACAGATCCATAAACTTGGCTTCATACTCGGTGATGTTCATCGTTCCTTGTCGCAAACTCTCAAACTGACTGATCTTCTCATCCAGATATGTCTTGGGAAAGTATCTGTTGACGAACTCGCGTCGAAACACTTCCCAACAGATCACCTCACCAGGCCGCTTCTCTTCTTCGATGGTCCACCAGTGACCAGCACTACCCTTCAGAAGGTAGACAGCATGTTTTACTTTGTCTGCTTCGGGGATGTCAAGGATCCGGAAAGCCTTCTCAAGACTTGTCAGCCACAGATCTGCATCCGCTGGATCAGCCGTTCCAGCATACTCCGAAGCTCCGACTCGGCGAAGCCGCTCGAAGGTCTTCCCAATACCCGATGCTTCTCCATGGGGAACCTGTGCTCACAGAGGAGGCACTGGTAATCGCTCAACCATGAGATTCATCGTAGCCATCATCTGCCCCATAAGCTGTTGGTAAGTAGGATGTTCAAGAATGGCTAGGTTAGGTTGGGGGACCTCAAGCACCCGATCTTCATGTGCCTGTCCAGCTGCTCCATCAACCGATGTAGCATCGTTGTACTCAGCAGAGTGTTCTTCATGGTTTCCAGACATCTTGACTTTTCTTCCGCTGAGGGCAGAAGATATTGTAAGAAAACTTGGAAAACACACAAGAACAGACTCAACCTAGTCCTAAATCCCTGTAGACTTAGTGAACCTAAAGCTCTGATACCAAACTTGTGGCAACACATCCCACTATCACACAGACAGCGAGGTGTTACGCGAAAATGTGCGGAAATCACCATAACCACAGATTACCAAAAACACGGGTTAATTAAAACCGTTTGCGGAAAGCTGATAAACTGAGAAACTATTACATTCCAGTCCTCATCCTACAAGGAAACAGGTCAAACATATACATATGCAAGCTCTGATACGTGTCCACATCTTAAAGGAATAGCTATCTATCCATCTCATGAGTTCACCACCTGTTCATATACATAAAGGCCCACATCCGACCAACAGCAGGATAAACAAAACATCATCGATCGTACATCGTGAAACAACGTCAAAGACACTACCAAGGACCTGAGAGTACAAGGATGACTCTAGACTCTACTACAAAACATCCAAAACAGCAGCATATCCATCGCTTGCCTTCTACTACTCGTCTAGCTGCTCGGCTGCAACACCACGACCACCACCACGTCTAGCTCGGCTACTTGAAAACCAGCGGAGTGAGACAATTGAACATTGTCCCAGCAGGAAACATAACTTCCCACCGCAACTACAGAACCTCAAGAAGATAAAGCTATAACAGTAGATATCTGATAACAGGTATAACAAAAGCAGTATATATGAAGTAAAGCTATTCTTACCGACAAGCTTACCAGCTGTACAAAAGGCATATAACCAAGTATCTCTCAGTGGAACATGATTGATAAGATACGATATATTGCTATGTAACCTGAGGAACATATAAGTAACTGCAGGATATAACAAGATTAACTACACAAACAAGGCCTCAACCAATGTTCCATGTTTTTCCTTAAGCAGTATATATAATGCTGCTGGATTATGTATTCTTATGCCCTGAGGAAGTGAACCGTACCGTTCAAATCCAACCGATAGCTGTGAAACCCAGAGACGATGCCATACAAGGTTACATGGAAGAGACGGACTCCACGACCCCCCACCTCATGGTCAGTGCATGAGTATAATACAAGCAGGACTGCAGTCTCATGCTGAAGTGGTCTTAGCCACAGGGTCAGGCTACCCTCTGCCTAGCCTGCCTCGGTACAGGTATCGGCGCTAGTGAAACTGAGCCACGGGCCTGTTCACCGTGCTCTGAGCCATGAATGCCTTCATGCTCCTTATATCACATATCCTGAGCCATGGGCATGTTCACCATGCTCTTCACATATACGGGCTACGGGCCTGAATCCGCACCCTGGAGTCTACAACCAAAGTTGCACTCTTACCTCCTCACTTTAGGCTAGGAGCAACCTCGCATATTCAACAATATGCGCTCCAGGTTAACCCGTAGGAGAACCCATTTCACCATCACCAAATTCCTGACGATGATGGATCTATGGCCAGGGCAACTACATGATATATTTCACTGTGATTATTTAGTATCTTTTAGATGGATTGCAAGATTCAACCAAGTTGTATAACATGAAGAATATAACACAAAGTAAACAACACAAACTCAACATTATGTTATTATTGTAAACACATCAACCTGATCACATGTTATCACTTGGCCTCTTACCAACCATCCAGGTCCATCTCAAGGATCATCACATACCATGGGATCTCAATCCCTCATTATGTACTGCCACTACTTCTCATCATCATCATGGGACACACATCATACATGTAACCTCTTCAACAAGAGTAATTATTAAAGTGATGTTACTCATCACGTATGTCTCATAGTCTTTTCATGGCTAATCATCACCTGCATGGTTAGTATCATAGATTCAACATATGAACTACGCTTACTATCATGAGATGACATTCAAGATGCTATACTTAACAATTATACATTATCTGGTGATCAAGTGCATAAAGCACCTCATTAAGCAAACCATATCTATGCTTATCCTCAACTCAGTATTATACAAATAATCAAGATGATCACTTCATGTATGTAGTCATGTTGGATATACAGGACAAGCATTATCATTACCACTACCATTACCATCACCATTCATTATGTAACCCACTTACCATTATCATTACTATTATCATCATCATTATCATTACTACTAGCAAGGAGTCACTTTCGGTTAGAAGCATGGATATATATACAACTTACTGTTTTCATAATACTAGGAGCTGTCTCAAGAGGATACGAGAACCCTCACCAAAGATCACCACAACCCTCACTAAAAAAGGGGGTGTAACGGCCACCTGCCCTCACCCAAACTTAACTCACAACGGCAGATAAGAGAGCAAGCAGCAACGCTGCGTTGCACGACACAACGTCTCAAGGAGAGGGAGCAACACGCATCAGGAGTGGGGTGTCGGGAATCCTCATATATCGGGCAACGCCCGTTACCCCCAGCCTGTCGGCCAACACAAGGGGTAATCACGACGCCCGTCACACCATACAACAACGCCCGATACAAGGGTTGTCATCTAGGTCATCACAAGAGAATAACAATCAGGAGAGAGAGATAACGCACCCACATGCCATCACCCACTGATCCAAGCCTAATAGCCAACACAAAATAGGGAAGAGAGTTCTGACGCCCGTCACAAGCACAAGGGCTGACGCCTGTCACAACAACAAGGGCTGACGCCCGTCACACAGGCCTGTCAGCCAACAGCTAGGTCAGGAGATATCGTCCAACAAGGTCACCTTCTTCCCCAAACACAAGGTACTCAAAACACTAGGAAGATGGCTCACCTCAATCGACTAAGAAGGAGGGGTTTTGCACATCAACCATCACCAACGAGCTCACCTTTCTAGCCCATGGTGAGAGGAGAGTGTTGCTTGAGCAACTAGGACACAAGCTCACCTCAATCGGTTAAGGGAAAGAGGGGTGTTGCTCATGACACTAGCAACTCAAACTCACTCCTCTAGACTAAGGGGAAAAAGGAGTATTGCTCCCTAAACCCTACATCACAAGAAACACTAGACCACATGGTGATCGGCCAACAAGGGTACTAAGCAAGGAACTAAGCTACTAATCATGCAAATAAACAAGATCAAAGCAAGAGATAAGGTAGATAGGGTTAGAAGTTATGCAACCCGCCTTAAGCTCCAGCTCCAAGGAAGAAGAAGAGCTCCAAGCTTCAAGGGATATCGGCCACCACTACTCCTCCAAGGGGGTGTATCGGCCAACAAGCTGCTCTTTTAAGGGGGTGTCGGTCGACACAAGAAAAGGAAGAAGGGAGTGTCGTGCAATCAAGGTGGAGAAAAAGCAAAGGAACTAAAGGAACTCCTAGCTAAGGGAAGGACACGCCTATATAGAAGGAAAGGGAGGAGAAAACAAGGTTGGCCCAAGCAAGGTGTCGCCCACCCAAAGGACACTTGTCCTAGAGCTCAAGCCACCACTCTAGCAAGCCTTATACACTTGTCCAAGGTCTTTGCCACATGCATGCACCAAGCTCCAAGTGTCCACTAGTGGTGACACAAACGAGGTCAAAGCTGGGTCAAACTTCATGGGCGACACAACAAGGCTCCATGGGTGACACAACCACTCATCTAGGCCGACACACTCACCCCCTGGCCAACACACATCCATGCTGGCCGACACACATCCATGCTGGCCGATACACACTCCACTAGGGCGACACAAGGCTCAACCAAGCCCAAACAAGGCACCTCAAGGCCCAAACAAGCTCGACCAAGGCCCAAAGAACTCAAGCAACAAGCCCAAGCCTTCCTCTCAACCCTAGAGGAAGCAAAGAGAGGGAGGAACACCTCACAAGGTGGCAAACTTGCTCACAAAACCCTAGACTTGGTTTATTTGCAAGTAGCCCCTCCAACTCTCAACAAAGCACAACCAAACCCTAATTACCACTAAAGGTGATTAGCAAGCACCAAAGCATCAGGGTTAAGCAAAACAAACAGGGTAAACCCTAAACGAAGGTCAGGGTCCTTACATAAACATAGCCCTAGAACAATATAAACACAAAGGCGGCCAAGTCTCATAAACTTGAAACCTGATAGAGAAAGAAATACTACCAATCTCCCAAATATATAAAACATGGGCCAAGAATCACACATCTTGCCATGGGTATGAGGTTCCTTTCCATCCCAAAAGAGTAGGAAATGTCACATTTTCTCGGCAGGAAATAACACAACTGCCATAAAAACCAATGCAATTACACTACTCTAGTACTACTAAATCACATAGCATGTTAAATGTAGAGGCAAGTAGAAAGTATAGTCAGAATATATAAACTAGTCACCACATAAGTGACCAACATATACATCCACCTCATAAGTGGGCAAAAAGACATCACATGTCCTCTTTTAGAGTTCCATCATGAACAAAGCATAAGATAAGAGTTCAAAAGAATATCCATGATCACATGATCAATATCAAATAAGATAGTTCACATGAACCATAATTTTCAAAAGAAAAGACATTGTGTATAGGCTAATTTCCATAGGACAAAGAGAATGAATAAGCATAGGTGAATTTCTCAACATAGAAGAATAGGGGATATATCATACCTCAACTTTAGAGTCTAAATAGTCCAAGTCAATCCTAGGTCTCCAAAGAACCTCTAGGGAAGGTGGAAAGTTCTAATAAGTAAGGTGACCAAGCTTAGAGAGGTTGGTTTCTCCAACAAAGCTCCTATCTCGAGCAAGAAGCACCTTATCCACTTTAGAGGTGAAAAACCCTAACAAAAGAACATGGAGATGAGGTGTTTATGGGTTCTAGGTGGGGTTTCACCTTGGAAGGCCATCATTCCAACCTGAAGGAAGATGGAAGGAAGACTAAAAACATGCAAATAGGGAAGGAAAGGAGGATACTTACTAGCTTTGGTCAAAATCACCAAGGAGGAGCTTAAGAAACCCTAAATAGAGCAAATTTGGAACCTTGGGAGCCTTCTTCACCAAGGTAGGCACCTTATTTTACCTTGGGATAGAACCTTCGTGGCCAAATAGAGTATTAGTTATTCTCTAAGATAGAGTAAATAAAGGAGAGCAAGATATTTCGAAATTGGAGTTGGGAAGGGGTAGATATGGCAATATAAAGAAAGAGGTCAAGTATGAGGTGTCTATGAGACTTTCCATGTGTCATGTATAAGGGTGTCCATGAACATGCAAGCCTTTATGGATAAGGAAGAAGTCAAGCATGAGGTGTCAAGTTACTTTACATGTGTCCAATGCTAAGGGTGCCTATGGACATGCAAAACTTTATGGATAAGGAAGAAGTCAAGCATGAGGAGTCCATGGAGCTTTCCATGTGTCCTTAGCCTAGGGATTTCATGGCCATGCAAGAGGACATATCATAGAGGCTTATTGAATATCCAATTTTGGTTTATGGACACTTATAGGACATCCCAAACGACCTCCAATCAAAGAAATAACTCCATTGGTTGATAGCTTCTAAAGATAAGTTCATTTATAATGAGAGTAATCCCTAAAATGCCCTTGGAAAGAAACACCTTCAAACCAAGGTTCAACTAGGTGACCTATGGTTCAAAAACTCGAGAATGGTAAGGGAATATATAAGGATTATAATGCATGTGACAATTTGCAAAGAAAATCTCCCAATTGGGTAAATTGCAGAAAAGTCCAGAATGTACCTAAAATTGTATAACTTGCACAAACAACATTCAAATTGGACCAAACTTCATCCACAAGTTATATTTGATGTGTTGAATATGAATTTGTAATTATTTCCATATTTTGAAGTTATATAAACACATTATTCATTACTTATGCCTTTTACTCATTTTCTCTCTCCTAAACTTATCCTAATATTTCAAGGTTGTCCAAATTAGATGAAATTTGACATGTATGCTAATTTTGATATGTAGATTTTGAATTGCTAATTTTGATATGTAGATTTCAAATTTGAAGTTTATTTCCACTTTTGATACTTCTTTTTATGAGATATGTCATATGGCCCATTAACGACCCATTATCTAAATTATTTATCCAATTAGGTTTCTTATCTTCGTATTACCCCCAAAATGAGTTATGTGGCATATTTTATGTATCCATTATAAACCTAAGATTAATGTTAGAACATTAGGTTACATTAAGTTGATCTATACATGCATTATCTCATTGGAGTTGTACTAAACATCTATTTAGGTATAATTTTCAACTTCAACCTTGTTTGGTTAAGTCCAAAATGTCAACTTCCAGGGTAGGGTCCGAGATCTAGTATGTTATAGCACACCACCCCTTAAAGGTATTTCATCCTCAAAATCAAAACATCTACATATAAGAAAATAACTTATTTACCACCCCTTAAAGGATTCATTTTATTAATTCAAAACTATTCTTTAGGTACAAAAGGTTCAACTACACTTCCTTTCATCCAACTACATAAGCATCATGAAAAAAAGATACATAACGTGTAAAGACTGACTATGAACTATGGGTTAACTTGATCTTGTCCATCCTCAAACACGTCTTTACACCTGGGAGACTAGTTCAAAATATTAGGGTCCCTAAAGATAAATCATATAGATGTCTAAGGCTACTATTGCCTAAAAGAATGCTATTTCGGATAATTCATATCAGCTCAAGCCAGGCCTGTATCATACAGATTTGGGAGTCCTCGTAAACCAAGCTAGTGGTATGGAGGAAAATCTTGCCAGCCCCCAAACCCTGATTCTTTCTAGACACCTTTGCTTTCGACTTCATGTCTTAGTAGCTTGCTAAAGGCCAAACTAAACAATCAGAAGTTATTATGGTGACTTATGCATCTTTTAGTTGTAAGTATTTTAGGGATCTATTCATCATTATTCTAATGTAAAACTATAGGATCCTAAATCAACCCTTCATCATATATTGATCAACATTAGGGCAAACATGTCACTTAAAGGTAATGCAAGTATTCTAACTAGGGAGACAAAATTGAAATAGTCATATTCTGACTACCATGGGCTCTGATACCATGTTGTAAGGAGGCGGGATCACCCACTTACTAAAAAAAATTTAAGAATAAAACATTCATTTCAAACACACTCAAAGTATGTTGGAATACGTGTAACATATTCAAACTTCAATAAATGGTATTCAAAACAACCAAAGTATAGCAGCAAAATAAAAATGTTGACTGTATTCAATTTATCACAAGGTTACAAAAGAATATCATAAACTCCCACAAAGGGTTTACATGTATCACTCAACATCAGGATCTAGTAGAGGAAAATCTAAACCATAACAACTTTGTCTCCAAGCTTTAACTCCTTAAGTTATTCCAAAAGTTCATGCCTTATCATCCAAGTCCTTCACCTAGGATTGGAAGCATACCCCATCAAGAAGAGAAAATAGATGACATCAGCAAAGGTTGGTATGTGCATACTAAATAGGAAATTGAGCAATATATGGAATAAAGGACAAAAAATATAAAAGGCTTCCCATAGAAAGGATAAGGACCACCCAAATGGGTATCAAGAGAAAAGGAATTGAAATCATATAATAACAAAAGAATACTTGCCATTAATAAAACATAAAGATTGTGCCACACAAGCACATGTAAAGAATTAGGGCACACACCCCATATCATCAACTTGCATGCATGTGAGATAAACATAGTTCTAGAACAATATAAACACAAAGGCAGCCAAGTCTCATAAACTTGAAACCTGATAGAGAAAGGAATACTACCAATCTCACAAATATATAAAACATGGGCCAAGAATCACACATCTTGCCATGGGTATGAGGTTCCTTTCCATCCCAAAAGAGTAGGAAATGTCACATCTTCTCGGCAAAAAATTACACAACTGCCATAAAAACCAATGCAATTACACTACTCTAGTACTACTAAATCACATAGAATGTTAAATGTAGAGGCAAGTAGAAAGTATAGTCAGAATATATAAACTAGTCACCACATAAGTGACCAACATATACATCCACCTCATAAGTGGGCAAAAAGACATCACATGTAATCTTTTAGAGTTCCATCATGAACAAAGCATAAGATAAGAGTTCAAAAGAATATCCATGATCACATGATCAATATCAAAAAGGTAATTCACATGAACCATGATTTTCAAAAGAAAAGACATTGTGCATAGGCTAATGTCCATAGGACAAAGAGAATGAATAATCATAGGTGAATTGCTCAACATAGAAGAATAGGGGATACATCATACTTCAACTTTAGAGTCTAAATAGTCCAAGTCAATCCTAGGCCTACAAAGAACCTATAGGAAAGATGTACAGGTCCAATAAGTAAGGTTCCCAATCTTAGAGAGGTCGGTTTCTACAACAAAGCTCCTATCTCGAGCAAGAAGCACCTTCTCCACTTTAGAGGTGAAAAACCCTAACAAAAGAATATGGAGATGAGGTGTTTATGGGTTGTAGGTAGGGTTTCACCATGGAAGGCCATGTTTCCGACCTGGAGGAATGTAAGGAAGACTAACAACAAGAAAATAGGGAAGGAAAGGAGGATACTTACTATCTTTGGTCAAAATCGCCAAGGAGGAGCTTAAGAAACACTAAATAGAGCAAATTTGGAACCCTAGGAGCCTTCTTCACCAAGGTAGGCACCTTATTTTACCTTGGGATAGCACCTTCATGGACAAATAGAGTAGGAGTTATTCTCTAAGATAGATTAAAGAAAGGAGAGCAAGATTTTTCAAATTTTGAGTTGGGAAGGGGTAGATATGGCTATATAAAGAAAGAGGTCAAGTATGAGGTGTCTATGAGATTTTCCATGTGTCATGTATAAGGGTGTCCATGGACATGAAAGCCTTTATGGATAAGGAAGAAGTCAAGGATGAGGTTTCAAGTTACTTTCCATGTGTCCAATGCTAAGGGTGCCTATGGATATGCAAACCTTTATGGATAAGGAAGAAGTCAAGCACAAGGTGTCCATGGAGCTTTCCACGTGTCCTTAGCCTAGGGATTTCATGGCCATGCAAGAGGACATCTCATAGAGGCTTCCTAAATATCAAATGTCGGTTTATGGACACTTATTGGCCATCCCAACTGACCTCCAATCAAAGAAATAGCCCCATTGGTTGATAGCTTCTAAAGATAAGCTCATTTAAAAAGAGAGTAATCCCTAAAATGCCCTTGGAAAGAAACACCTTGAAACCAAGGTTTAACTAGGCGCCCTATGGTTCAAAAACTCGAGAATGGTAAGGTAATATACAAGGATTATAATTCATGTGACAATTTGCAAATAAAACCTCTCAATTGGGTAAATTGCAGAAAAGTCCAGAATGTACCTAAAATTGCATAACTTGCACAAACAACATCCAAATTGGACCAAACTTCATCCACAAGTTATCTTTGATGTGTTGAATATTAATTTTCCATTATTTACATATTTTGAATTTATATAATCACATTATTCATTACGTATGCCTTTTACTCATT
Organism: Alisma plantago-aquatica; assembly: GCA_963693085.1. Classification (NCBI taxonomy): domain Eukaryota; kingdom Viridiplantae; phylum Streptophyta; class Magnoliopsida; order Alismatales; family Alismataceae; genus Alisma; species Alisma plantago-aquatica. The sequence continues at coordinate 1,871,889,317 of OY856409.1, read as the reverse complement.
TTCTCTCTCCTAAACTTATCCTAATATTTCAAGGTTGTCCAAATTAGATGAAATTTAACATGTAGGCTAATTTTGATATGTAGATTTCATATTTGAAGTTTGTTTCTACTTTTAAGAATTATTTTTATGAGATATGTCATATGGCCCATTATGTAAATTATTTATCTAATTAAGTTTCTTATCATCATATTACCACCAAAATGAGTTATGTGGCATATTTTATGTATCCATTATAAACCTAAGATTCATGTTAGAACATTGGTTACATTAATGTGATCTATACATGCATTATCTCATTGGGGTTTTACTAAACATCTATTTAGGTCAAACCTTCAAACTTGTTTGGCTAAGTCCAAAATGTCAACCTTCAGGGTAGGGTCTGAGATCTAATATGTTACAAAACCTCTACAGTATGTGCTTGGAATGCTGATGCGATCTATGTTACTTAGATTGTGCAATAACTCCATTATTGTCACAATATAGCTCTACTACATTTCTAATGCTTGGAACCACCCCAAGTTTAGTGATGAAATTCTTGATCCAAATAACTTCCTTTACTACATTGGAGGTATAAATATACTCGGCCTCTGTTGTAGAATCAACAACTAGTTCTTTCTTGGAACTCTTTGAGCTTATAACAGTGTTGTTGAAGCAAAACACAAATCCATATTGCCATCGGAAGTCATATTTATCAGTTTGGAAGATTGCATCGGTGTAACCCTTTACCACCAACTCTTCCTCACCACCGTAGACAAGGAACTAATACTTAGTTCTTCTCAAGTACTTAAGGATGTTCTTAATGGCAGTTTGGTGGCCTTCATCAAGATCTGACTGATATCTACTCATCATGCTCAAGTCATACAAGACATTAGGATGAGTACATAACATTGCGCACATGATATTTCTGATTGCAGATGCATATCAAATCTTGCTTATGTGTTCCCGTTCTTCATAAGAATTTGAGCTCTAGAGATAGTAGCACCATGAGACATGGGTAGGTTTCCTCTCTTCGAGTTCTCCATGTTGAACCTCTTCAACACTTTGTTAATGTATGTGCTCTAACTTATCCCAAGAAGCCTTTTTTATTTGTATCTGTAGATCTTGATTCCTAAGATATATGATTCTTCACCTAAGTCATTCATAGAGAATGTATTTCCTAGCCATATTTTCATAGTTTGTAAATTAGGGATGTCATTCTTCATCAATAGTATATCATCTACATATAATATGAGGAATACAATCATTGTCCCACTAACCTTCTTGTAAATACATGGTTCATCTTCATTTTGAGAAAAGCCAAACTCTATGACTATTTTGTCAAATTGAAGATTCCAGCTCCAAGATGCTTGCTCCAATCCATAGATTTGACCTTTGTAGCTTACATACTTTATTTTCATCCTTTGGATTTATAAGACCCTTGGTTATGTCATGCACATATCCTCAAGCACATTCCCATTAGGAATGTAGTTTTAACATCCATCTTCCAGGTGTAATAGTCATAATAAGATACAATGGAAATCAATATCCTAAAGGATTTAACCATGGAAATTGGATAAAAGGTTTTTTCATAGTTAACACCTTGAACTTGTCTGAAACCCTTTTCAACCAACTGACATTTATGGTTTATACATTAAATCCATGTTAGTCTTCTTCTTGAAGACCCATTTGCACCCTATGGGTTTTACACCTTCAGGTGCATCCACCAAGGTCCATACCTTGCTAGTATAGATGGATTCCATTTCAGATCTCATGGCCTCAAGCCACTTCTCAGACTCTAGTTCCTTTACAACTTCTTGGTAGGTAGTTGGCTCATCATAAATTACCAACTCATTGCCTTCTTGAGTCACAAGATAACCAAATCTTTTAGGCTCAAGGAATGTTCTACTAGACCTGTGACGTTCATGTGTTACATGAGGAATTTGGGACTCTACAACAGTTTGTGACTCTTCATGCTCCTCTTCTACCTTCTAAAGGTTACATGTTTTATTGTTGGCCTCAAACCTCTTTGAGTTCTACTTTCCTCCCACTATTCCTTTGGAAATAATTTCCTTTTCTAGGAATACAACATCCATGGCAACAACGCTTTGTTGTAAAATGGAGTATAAAAGTAGTATCCTTTGGTTTCCCTAGGATATCCAACAAAATAACATTTCTCTGATTTTGATCCAAGCTTTTCAGGAAACTATTTTCTCACATAAGCTTCACATCCCCAAATCTTCTTAAAAGAAACATTGAGATGTTTCACATACCATATTTCATATGGTGTTTTAAATCGGTTTAGATAGTACGTGGTTGAGTGAAAACGTTGTAGTTTCTAGAGCATGTCCCCATAAGGAAGTCAAAATATTAACAGAACTCATCATTGACTGCACCATATCTAGTAATGTATGGTTCCTTCTTTCTGATACACCATTATGCTATCGTGTTCTAGGTGGAGTTCATTGTGATAAAATACCACAATTTCTCATAAGTTCCTCAAACTCTTGGATTAAGTACTCTCGACCTCAATCAGAATGAAGTGATTTGATACTTTACCAAGTTGATTTTGTAATTCATTCATGAAATCCTTGAACTTTTCAAGGGTTTCTAATTTATGTTTCATCAAGTATACATAGCCATACCTACTGAAGTCATGAGTAAAGGCAATGAAGTACTGGTAACCACCTCTAGCATTTGTTCTAAATGGTCTACATACATCAGTATGTGCAAGTCCCAATAGATCACTCACTATTTCCAGTGAAAGGAGCTTTTGTCATCTTGCTCAACAAACAAGATTCTCATGTCTCTATTGATACAAAATCAAAAGAGTCCACATAACCATCTTAATGGAGTCTGGAAATGTGTTTCTCATTTATGTGCCCTAGAAGACAATGCCAAAGGTATGTTTTGTTTGAGTTATAAAGTTTTAATCCATTGGCATTTATGTTATAAACATTTGTCTCTAGATCTAATAAGTAAAGACCGTAGGGCATTGGGCACTACCATAAAATATCTCATCCTATAGAAATAGAACATTGACCATTCTTTATATGAAATTCAAATACATTCTTGTCCGTACAAAAGTAATGTTTCTATTAATGGCAGGTACAAAATAGTAGTCCTCTAACTCTATTACAAGCCCCATGGGAAGAGATAAATGATAGGTTTGAACTGCAGTGGCAGAAACTTGTGCTCCATTCACAATGTGCAATTCAACCTTTCCCTTTCTTAAGGGCTTAATATTTTTTAGATCATGCATATTATAAGATATGTAAGATCCACATCTGGTATCTAGTACCTATGATGAAGAAGTAGACATATTTATTTCAATGACATAAATACCTGAAGTGGAGATCTCTATCCCCTCCTTCTTCCTCAATTCGATAGGGTAAAGATGGAAATTCATTTTCCAATGTCATGATTGGTGACCCTTTACTTTGAGTACAAAATACTTGGGTTTCTAGACAGCTTTAGAACTCTTATTGGCTTTTACTTTGCCCTTGAACTTCCCCTTTCTTTTGATGATCATCATCATAGATTTGGGTTTCTCCTTCTTTAGGATCTTCATGCTGACGACGGGCGTGCTTCAGTTCACAGAAGCCTATAACGACGATGCTTGAGAACAGGCAAAGGCGGCAGTTTTGGTCATGAAGAACTGAGTTGGGGATCACGTGAGGATCAAAAGAGAGATGGAGAGCCACTTGAGGCTTCACATGCATATAAGGATGAAGCCAAGAGGCTGGTGGCCTGTAGGTCGGTGGTGTTGGGAGCACACGTAAGAACCCTACGTCGGGGGTGTGAGGAAGAAGAAGACGCCACCAGCAGCATCACGGGGATTAGACCCAAGCAATTAATAGAGATGACTCTTGTTCACAAAGAACATGGCCTTCTCACCCGCACGTAGGTGTCAACGGGTCAGGCGCAAGGAGGGAGTCCAACGTTGAGCCCAAGGATGCATCCGGGAAGAGAGGCCGGTTGTGAGAAGGTCGCACTGCAGGATGGAGGAGACCTTCGCCGGTCTCAGTGCTCCAATCCAGTGGCGGCGCTCATGCACATGGGCGCAACACTAACATCATGTTTGGGTAGTCCTATAGAATATGAGAAGGAGGTGCTCGTGGCCAACCGCATGCTGGAGACCTAGCCACAGCAGAGGCACAGATCGGGAGAGACGCACGCGGGCGTCTTACGGTCGATCGCGAGAAGGAAGAAAGGAGAGGGTCGACCTGGTCCAGTAGTAGTGAACCAGGCCAAACTAGGTAGGTCCATGAGAATGAACCACACCTTTATAAGCCACGGCTACCAATTGTCCAGATAGAGGTAAAATCATCAGAATAACTCAGATCTTTAAAAATTCATAATATATAGCCCGTATCAGAAAAATACATATAATATATTGAAATTCTCAAAAAAATGCGTAGAGAAACATAGAACCATAATATCATGCTTTTGATGCACTAATCTTAGTAATATCATGTAATTTGTATTATGCTTGTTTGATGTATAATAAATATCAAATGATGGCCTAAAATTATGATAAAATGTAAGTAAATCAATACTCATGTTTATAATCTATTTAAGGTCAATGTACATGATGTTGATGCATGAAATCATGTATTTTTTTCAATATGGCTATTTAGGACTAGTAACCCTAAATAAAATGTAATGAATACATATGTTCTCAATAAATGATGAAATTTACAAAACACCCTAACATCAGTAACTGGAAGATAATGTGGAACTCTGATATCACTTAAATGAATAGAATTCATGTTATATGAAGATGACCCTTAAAACATGGGTTGTAACCCTAATTTGAATAATGTATATAAACTAGGTTTAATATGTGCACAAAAAGGATATGGAACCTAATGTTTAGATAATAAACTATAATCTAGAAAATGACATTAGAAAGATAATTCTAAGACAAGAATACAAGGAAGAGTCACAGTAATGCTGCTATTGTGACAGAAATGGAAGCTATCTATTGGGGGGTCAAGCAAGCCGTTGACATGGACATACCAGCATGCATAATTGAAACAGATTGCCAGTTGGCTGTGGAGGATCTACAAGGAAAGGAACCTATGCTTCTTCGAGCTTCGTATTGGACAAGGATGATTAAGCAGCTGCTCACTACTAAGAACCGTATCGTCATAGCCCATGTGAAACGTGAGGCTAACTACATTGCTGATAGCCTGGCTAAGCAGCACCAAAACAATAAGGAGAGTTGTATCTACAACCAACCTCCTAATCATAATATAGCTTGCATTTTAATTTCTGATCAATGTAAGGGAAGTAGTACTTCCCCATTTATCCTTCCAGCAAATTTAGAAGTGTATGTAGCGAATTTTAATTTTGAGCCCATAAGAGGAGAATGGGATGAATAAAAGAGTCTCTTGGCTTATTCTAAAAAAAAAATAAGACAAGAATACAAGCAAGAATGAGAACATCCTAATGAACAAGTGAAACCCTAAAATGGAAATAGTAAGGTTAAGATGATGAGAACCTGATGGTGATATGTGGTCTTATTTTTATCAGGGGTTTGACAAAGATATAGATGACATGAGGAATATGTGGATTAGGTTTATTCTATGATCAATGTACGCCATTACCTCTTACTTGGCTTACTATACAATATGCTTGTGTTATATGTGTAGTAAAATACTTGGCATATGAAATTGGATGAAGTTATTGTTCTTGTATGATATGTTGCATGATTTTCCATACTTATTGCTCTGAACACATGAAACATAATATATCTATTTCGTTATATCCAAGCACTTCAACTATTTGGTAGTAAAGTGTTGTAAAATAAGTATTTCAACTCTTTGGTAGTAAAGTACTTGGAAATGATCCAACTCTTTGGTAGTAGATCATAAAGGCATTAATGCATTCAACTCCCACGTAGTAAATGTATGGATGATATAATGGAAAATGTGCTTAAAATATGTGTTATCTTTTACGGAGTCCTCTTCCAACTACTGCTACTCCTTGCAGAGGTGGGGTTTGGTAGCCATCACAAGCTCCATGGAAGTTACCACATAGGTGGGGTTCTAAGACGGGATCCTCTAATCGCCTCCTACCTCCGACATTGGTCCTTCCTATTGAGCATTGCAATGGAGGCGAGGGGAAAGGGGTGTTAAAACCACCCTCTCCTGATGTTATCTGTATTGGATCTAAGGCTAACTATCTACCCAGTTCCTTCCTTGATGCACGTCATTGGTGGTCGTGGCATCGCAGGTGGGTCACAGCCGCCCCACGTCTGATCCACAAATCGTGGGAGGTAGTTGACTGGCTTGTGGCCCTAGAATCTGTCTTGGACTACCTACATCAATGCCAGCTATAGGACAATCCTTGGACTAGCCCACAACCAGGCCACGTGACACCATCTGACATCCATAACTTAGTCTAAAACTCAAATAGCTTGGTCAATAGTACACATTAATTCATAATTTCCAAACCTCAGAAACTTCATCTAGGAACCTCTATTCTTCATCAAATTTTAACCATAGTTTTATCACAAATCAAGGTACTTTTCATTCAATTTTGGTGCCAAAACTCAACTATTTGTCCATTCAATTAAATTCCACAAAAGTCATAAACTTATGAATCATAATCATGATTTCAACACCAAATAACATCCATATATGCTTTATCAAATCACTTGGAACTTCTTTAAATTACTTAAATATATGAATCCACTTATGCCATTTAGGTATCCATAAACTCCAAAGGTTCACTCCATCAATTCTACACACCTTCAAAGAAATTCATCCTCGAAATTAAGCCAAAAACCAATTCCATCACAATTGGAGAAAACTCTAGTACTGAATGTAGATTACCGTGATAGGTTTCGAGTATATGACTGCCTATTTCTTAGAAATACCATAACGTTTACATACATTAGTCTTTTAAGATGAAATTTTGGATGTTGTGTTGCTTATGATTGATAAATCTCTTTGTAAAGTTTCGCATGATGGTGATACTCCTACATGAATTTAATAATGTTTTGATATCAGTGACATAATGGGATTTTACGCATCCTAATATGTAGCATGATTCTCTTTAAGACTGAGTATTATGAATACATATACCTTAACAAAGTGACATGAGACTGTTTTGTATGTTTTATATCTTTTGAAGTTGCATTCTCTAAATCATTTTATAGGAATCTTTTTGGTGCTTGTATGTAATTTGATTGATATGGTCAAAAATATTTAACTGACTTAAGTAATTAAGTATAAACTTAATCATATAGTGCCTTGAGACCATAAAACTATCTCAGTGATAAAACTTGTTGGATAGTGAAATGAGTAATTCAAAAGGATCTCAAAGTCATATATTGTTGAGTATATGTAGGTGTAAGGTGGGTATATCCCTGACATCCTAATTCTAAGGTATTAGAGAGTGGTTGAAGTTGTGTCTCACGTTTTGATTTGATATAGAGAAACTACAGTCGTAACTCAGATTTGAGGGTTTATACCCCAGATGTTGGTGTCATGGCCTATGTACCCAGGATGGACTAGGTTGTTTTAGTTGTTGGGCCAATGTACCACTATGATTTTTACTCGTACTGGCCAAGGTGAAGAGATGTTTAGGATTTTGGTCACCCTAGATATTATATGGGGTTGATTGTGACTTCACAATGGTTATCTATAGGACGAGAGTGTGTTTGTTGATGATAGAATCTCATTAGTCTTGGTATGTGATATCAAACCAAACACATAGGTACTTGTTATAGAAAAGTGTACCAGATAGACCCACCTTGAGAGTCATACATGGAGACCATTGAATGATAGTCAGAATCAACTCTCATAGTTACAGTTGTGATTGTATTTCTTAGACCTAAAATCACTACACTCATTACATGTTGTTCAATATACTTTGACATCATCTAACATGACCCTGAATAAGGGTTACCATAAATATGATGCTCGGATACATTGTGACACATGGGGAATGACTGTGAGTGATATAGATGGAATGTTTCCCTCCTACTAGAGTTAATATCATGGCCACTTGATAAGTGAGACTGAGAATTGTATGTATATGATATGTGAGATCACATGCATCTCAAACTGTGTTCTCTAGTTCAACGAACATTATTGAATGTTGACAGGATGACACTTCCATGTCTGGAGTTCAATCTAGATATCAGAGACAAAGGAACTATACAATCACTAATCTCGGATTGTAGGTTGAAGTTTTTCACCAATTTCACAATTATTTGGGTAACAATGATGTGTTTCCAGATACCGCTCATTGTTTGTGATGTCATTATCTAGTTATGGACATTCATTCTCAATGTAAATTGGGACCCATAGGGTCACTCACATAGGTGAACTAGGAATAGGAGTTTACTCATGAATAAAGTTTGACTTGATTACTAAAGTGTTTAGGTAATCAAATTAAACAACATTGGATGAAATTTGTCTGACTAGAATATGAATCGAGCGGTTTAGAAATGAACCTACATGTTCAAAATGTAAGTTACCAGTTTAGATTGTGAATTAAACGATGGAGTGATCAGTAAGACTGGATCAAGGATTGATGTTGACCTCATTTTGTGCATTAATCATTACATTGATGATAAATGTGTTTGTGAATAGGAAATATAGTGAATCAAAAAATTCAAGTGTTGAATTGACCAATTCACATGTGAACCAAACGGTGTAATAGTGAACGAACCGTTTTATGATTTGCACCTTCCAGAATGTTCTAGAAATTATGTCTCTTTGACTCCTAGTTGATTTGGAAACCCTGATCATGGCCCTCCTATAAATACATAGGAAGTGAAAGCTTTCAGGAGACACAACAACAAGCTCTAACAATTTTTGTTCTCTCATAATTTTGGTAATGTGAGAGGTTGAACAAATCTTACTCACAAAAGGGAGAGACAACAAGGGAAAGACAACAAGGGAGAGTAATCGACACTAGCATGTTGACATGGAAGGGATAACTCCTTCATGACAGTTTCAAAAGAATGACAGGAGTTCTCGGTGGTCTGTGTGGACTATGTAGAGGTATGGAGGCCATTGTCAACATGGTAAGAGGACATCATCAACCGCCATCTATTGTGCTACACCAGGAAGCTGCCGACAACAGCTGTTCGAGTTCTGCTTGCGAAAGAAAAATGCTAATGTAAGGGTAGTCACTGGACTTGCTCCAGGACTAGGTATATGCCTTGTAACCTTCCTTCCTAGTCAATGGTTGTTTATAAAATCCATTGATCAACAAGGAATATCTCAACAATTTTTTTTTCATGCCTGACTCAGTAGCCATATTTCCCTATAGTGCTACCAAGTCCACGTCAATTTACTATTTTGAGATTTAGTCGATATGATCGAATTTTGTATTAGCATTTATTTTATTGCATACAATGTGAATATTTAAAATGATTAATGTGCATATCCAATTAAATATCACATATGATCCCTATATATATATATATATATATATATATATATATATGCAATCTATACGCATCGCGTTAAAATTGTTTTGATGGTGGATGTAAGTGTGGTTATGGCCAATACCCTTTGTAATTGTGTGCTTGGTTGAATGGTTTTATTCCTACGTTTTTAAATTTAGTTTTTTTATGAAGTCAGTCACTCTTTTTATATGTAAGTTAATGTTTTCCTCCCTATGCTCCCCTCAAATGTAACTTGAGGTTTCTCTTTTACAATGTAATAAGTTAAATAGGAATATGATAGTTTTATTTATTGTTTTGGCAAAGAGAAGGCATTCTGCATGAGATGAGTCGTTCGACTTAGAAGTTGAACCAATCAACTGGAAGACCGAGGAGGCCAGACAGCATGAGGAGTCGATCGATCGACTAGTGTCCCAACCGATCGACATGAGGAGTCTAGACGTCTCTTGAACCGGAGGCCAGCCAACCGATCCAAAAGACCAATCGACTAATAAGGAGGCCAACCAATCGACTCAAAGGTTGAGTCGACCGATCATGCTAGTTCCATCATAGATTTCTGCAAGTACATGTTGTTACATATGATATGGACCTTAGGTGGTAGTCATTCTTTGTGGCTCCAAATAATTGCATCAGTATTGCCATAACCAACTTTCGTGCTTTATGATTGCATTTTTTATTTTTGGATATAGTATGTCTATGATACATATTATTAGTATGCGTTGATTGGATATGTATATGTATTTATATATAAATAAAATTCCAGAATCACATATTAAGTCTTAGATGCTTTCCATAAGCAAGACACATGAAGAACTTTATTGACCAAGTGTGGGCACGCCAAGCGTGGTGTTTTGTCTATCTCGTGGAAGTGTGATGGTAGTTATGTGGGCCTACCAAGTAGGATGCATTACTATCGTGTTGGCTTTTAGGTCAGACTTAACTAGGTGACCGTAATGGATTAAGTGCCTAGAAGCTTAAAGAAGGAATATGTCAAGGAGTTACACATACCATCTATATAAGAATTGGATGAGATGCAATTGGCAAATATTTCCTACTTTGATAATTAGTTATGGATGTTTGTGTTGGCCGAGTAATAATTTAATTGTTTTGCATTTTTTGGATCACTAGAAGGTTGTATGCTACAATCTTCTAAATTGATATGTGAGGACTATCAATTTGAACAAATAGTGGGAGTGATAATTAATTAAAGGTCTAATTAATATTGTGAATATTATCAAATCAAATCAAAAGGGTTTTGACAAATTGCAAATTTCCTTTGTAGAAAAAATGGAAACCCAAAAAATGTTTTCCTTGTGATCGGTCCTTGAGAAGGACAAACTGAACAACAACAATTTTCATTTCTAATTCAGGACGTTGAGAATCATTCTCACACAAGAGCGAAATCTCTATGTCCTAGAGACACCAGAGCCATATGAACCCATGCCTACCGCACCTAACTCTGACAGAGATACTTACAAGAAGCACTCTGAAGATGTCATAGATGTCAAGTGCCTGATGCTATGCTCAATGAACTATGAGTTGTAGAGATAGCATGAGAACATGTATGTCATTGAGATTGTAACACATCTTAAGAACATACACCAGTATCAAGCAAGACAAGAGAGATATGACATCTTAAAGGCGTTGTTCAAGTGCAACATGACAGAAGAAAATCCAGTAGGATTTCATGTACTCAAGTTGTTTGGGCATGTGGAGAACCTTGCAAGATTAGGATTTCCCTCAGGTCAAGAGTTGGTCACATATGTGATTCTACAATCACTACTAGAATCATACAACCAATTTTTCATGAACTATAGCATGAAATTTTTTGATAATTCATTGTCATAAATACTTGGCATGTTGAGAACTATTGAAGTGTTGAATATCTTTGTGCAAGTATATGCTTTTTCTTATATTTGTTTAATGCTTCCAAGTATTAGTTTTATCTTATTGCCAAGATATGATGATAGGTATATATAAAGGACATGTAGGCGTACTCAGTACAATATTCTTGAATATTGTGCTAACATGTACCACATGTAACCTTTTGTTTAGGTTGTGGACATATGATGTTGAAGAACCAAGATAGTGTGAGTTGTGTGGCGAGCTGATGTACAGGTGGACCTGTTGTCTTAAGATCTTGTAGTTTAGTGGTAGTACATGTATATGTAGAAGTTTGTTGTTCAGTATGTAATATTAAATGTTGTAATAATTCATATTGTAATTATATGTTGAATGGTGAACATGTGTTGTATGGTTTTATTATTGTACATGTGCATGTGTTATTGTTGTTTCCTTCTGACTTCCTCTGATTTTCTCTTTCTTAGCCTAGTGTGTGGTGTTTAAATTAGGGTTATCACTGAGGTGAGGTTTCAATTTGGATGTCACACATCAGATTAAGTTTTAGAAAATCTGGGGACGTCACAGGTGGTATCAGAGCATGAACAATAGCAAAGCCTGACATTTTCTCATTATGCAACTCAAACTAAAGAAAACCTTGAACTTGAACATTCTTAGGGTTAGATTAGTTGTCTTTTAGAGACTAGATCTAACCTAGTTTCTAGGTTAGCACCTAGATGTCTGAGAACTAGGTCTAGATTGGTGCTTATTTTATAGCTGGTCCTTAGGTGTTGTTCTTTCCTTATAGTGCAGCGGTATGGGACATTACATTATATGGAAATGATGCACATCACGGGAAGACAAACCTTTGACATATGATGCATCTATGTTTTGGGTAGCTACACCAGTCTACACCAAGTTCTCACCATTTTCACTAGTTTTCATGGCATTGTACTCTCTACTATGTGTGGGACACTCATTTTTGGATTTGTTTTTTTATTTCAATCGGATCGAGACTCAATAGTTTTCTCTGACGCTTGTTTTATCAGAGAAAAACCATATAATATTTTATTATATATGTAAGTATTACAAAAATGTATCCCCATACATGTATGAGTAGGAGGTGGTCATGCAACCTAAGTGAAAGTGAATGACATCAGTCTAGAAGAGAGAGTAGTTCTAGATTAGATGTCTAGAGCCTTGTTGGAATATGTGATATTTAGAATAGATGAAATAAGTTTTGATGATATGATGTAGGTCTTATATAGATTATATAATATGGTTTATGATTATCAATATTGTCTTTAAGGATTAAGGTTCAGTTTTGAGGATTTGAGATAAGTTTTGATTATGCAAGTATGTGTGCCTTTCTAAGTTCAGATAAGCTAAGTTAAGACAAGGTTGTGAGTCATCATGAACCTCAAGCTCTTATGAAGGAGGACCTCTAGTGTTAGGACCAGTTTTAGGGTTAACTCTAGAGAGAGTGAGACCCATAGGGAGAAGGTCAGAGAACCTAAACTCCAAGATATGAGAATTATGAGGAATATGTGATATGATATGTCCTAAACTAGATTACTCTTGAGTGATTGAGTTGAGTCATTTTATGCATGATTCCTATAGTCTTATTGAACCCTAGATGTCCTTGGGAAGACCAAAACCCTAGAGATAGAGAGAGGATGGTTATATATGTGCATGTGAATATGAATATGAGTACCTACCATTTGGGTGAGGGAGAGAGAGTCTCAAGACCCTGAAGGAGGTAAATGTGTTGGTTTTGATGAAGCCTCATGCTTGGATTGGTTCTTCCCATGTAGGACTCTAGTGGTGTACATGTAAGAGAGAGATGTCATATAGTATTTCATGGATGGAGATCTATAAAGGGTATGTCATATCATGTTTTGGTCTGTGCTAATGTGGCTAGAGCTCGTAAAGCAATCAACTAGTACCTATGAGGTAGACATGTTAACCCTAGACCAACGAGGTAAGATAAAGTATATGCATATGAGATACTCATAGAGTTGAGTTAACTGATCATGGCACTACCCTCATGATACGGGTCAGGAGAACCTCTTTTGGACTAGTAAAGTTTTAATACATGTTTGACAAGCCACTCATATAAGTTTGTTCAGCACAACCATGATAAAATATATGTAGGGATGTGATCTAATCTTGAAACGTGATATATAGACATGATATGATGAAAACCTAGAGATGGTTTAATAAATATCAATGAACAGATGTTTAACCATAAACATGAATAATGATAATAATGTGATATTGTTGGCTAATATTGTGATGAAATCACTAGTAAGTGTTGCAATTTATTATGAGCAATGATATAAGATCATATCAATGAAACACGCTACATGAGGTGTTAATCATAGTGCTTAATAAAGATGAAAAACATAGTTTGACAGTAGCACAACATAATTATTATGATACCTTCATATGATCTATATGGATAAAGTGGGTTAATTGTAGTTAACTCCCTCCTAAAAGGCATATGTCAATGATGAAAATGATCTAACAATTAGCTCAATAAAATGTTGATGACACCTTGATATAATGGGCTAACTTTAGTTAACTCCTTTAGAACATGGTAATATGATGTGGGAGCCCTAATGCATGGGTAAAGATAAGTATGCAACCCTAACGTATGAGATATGTCATGACATAACCAGAGTTTCTAAACCCTTATTTCAAATTTTTATGAAGGGATGGTTCACCCTAGATGTTTTTATAACCTCCTAATAGTGGTTTGGATATGATTAAGGGGCTTTGTTTTTGGATACATTGCACATAGAGTAGTGTCCTACATATGGATGGAGACCTTTTGGTTTTTCCTTGAAGTAAGAGAATGGCTTAATTTCGAGGACGAAATTTCTTTTAAGACGTATATGATGTAATGGACTGGATTTTTGGCTTAATTTTGAGGATGAAATTTCTTTTAAGGTGTGTAGGATCTTATGGAGTGAACCTTTGGAGTTTTTGGATACCTAATGACATAAGTGGGTTCATATATTTAAGTAATTTAAAGAAGTTCCAAGTGATTTGATAAAGCATGGATGTTATTTGGTGTTAAAATCATGATTATGATTCATAAGCTTATGACTTTTGTGGAATTTTATTGAATGATCTAATGTTGAGTTTGGCACCAAAATTGAATGAAAAGTACATTGAGTTGTGATAAAACTATGGTTAAATTTTTGATGAAGAATAGAGATTCCTAGATGAAGTTATTGAGGTTTAGAAATGATGAATTAATGTGTACTATTGGCCAAGCTATTTGAGTTTTAGCCTAAGTTATGGATGTCAAATGGTGTCACGCGGCCTGGTTGTGGGCTAGTCCATGGATTGTTCTATAGTTGGCATTGATCTAGGAAGTCCAAGATAGATCCTAGGGCCACAAGCTGGCCAGCTACCTCCCACAATTTGTGGTTCAAACGTGGGGTGGTTGTGACCCATCTACGATACGACGACCACCCATGACGTGCATCAAGGAAGGAACTGGGCAGATAGTTAGCCTTAGATCTTAGATAGATAATATCAGGAGTAGGTGGTTTTAACACCCCTTTCCCCTCGCCTCCATTGCAACGCTCAGCAGGAAGGACCAATGTCGGAGGTAGGAGGCAATCAGAGGAGCCTGTCTCAGAACCCAAACCTCTGTGGTGACTTCCATGGAGCTTGTGATGGCTGCCAAACCCCACCTCTGCGAGGAGTAGTAGTTGGCAGAGGACTCATGGAGGATCTTTAGGGTGACGACGGGCGTGCTTGAGTTCACAGAAGCCTAGGATGATGACGGTTGAGAGAAGGCAACGATGGCAGTTTCAATCGTGAAGAACTTAGTAGGGGATCACGTGAGGATCGAAAGAGAGACGGAGAGCCACTCAAGGCTTCACATGCAGCTAAGGATGAAGCCAAGAGGCTGATGGCCTGGAGGTCGACGATGTTGGGAGCACACGTAAGAACCCTAGGTCAGGGGTGTGAGGAAGAAGAAGATACCACCACCAGCGGCGCAGGGATCAGACCCAAGCAATCAGTAGTGATGGCTCTTGTTCACAAAGAACATGGCCTTCTCACCCGCATGCAGGCGTCGATGGGTCAGGCGCAAGGAGGGAGTCCAACGATGAGCCTAGGGACACATCCTCAAAGAGAGGCTGGCGGCAAGAAGGTCACACTACAGGACGGAGGAGACCTTCGCCGGTCTCAGTGCTCCAATCCAGTGGAGGCACTCATGCACATGGGAGCAACACTGACATCGCGTTTGGGCAGTCCTATAGAACATGAGAAGGATGTGCTCGTGGCCAACTGCACGCTAGAGACCCAGCCATAGCGGCGGCACAGATCAGGAGATACTCACGCGGGCGTCTTGCAGTCGATCGTGAGAAGGAAGAAAGGAGAGGGCCGACCTAGTCCAGTAGCAGTGAACCAGGCCAAACCAGGCAGGTCCATGAGAATGAGTCGCACCTTTAGAAGCCACGTGGTGGCTACCGATTAGCCAGATAGAGGTAAAATCATCAGAATAACTCAGATCTTAGAAAATTCATAATAAATAGCCTGCTTATCAGAAAAATACATATAATATATCAAAATTCTTAGAAAAATACGTAGAGAAACATAGAATGGTAATATTAGGATTTTGATGCACTAATCTCAGTAATATCATGTAAGTTGTATTATGCTTATTTGATGTATAATAAATATCAAGTTATGGCCTAAAATTATGATAGAATGTAAGCAAATCAATACTCATGTTTATAATCTATTTAAGGTCAATGTGCATGATGTTGATGCACGAAATCATGTATTTTTTTCAATATGGCTATTTAGGGCTAATAACCCTAAATAAAATGTAATAAATATATAAGTGCTCAATAAATGATGAAATTTACAAAACACCCTAACATCAGTAATTGGAAGCTAATGTGGAACTTTGATATCAGTTAGATGAATAGAATTCATGTTATATGAAGATGACCCTTAATACATGGGTTGTAACCCTAATTTGAATAATGTATATAAACTAGGGTTAATATGTGCACAAAAAGGATATGGAACCTAATGTTTAGATAATAAAACATAATCTGGAAAATGACATCAGTAAGATAATTCTAAGACAAGAATATTAGTAAGAATGAGAACATCCTAATGAACAAGTGAAACCCTAAAATGGACATAGTAAGGTTAAGATGATGAGAACCTGATGGTGATATGTGGTCTTATTTTTATCAGGGGTTTGACAAAGATATAGATGACATGAGGAATATGTGGATTAGGTTTGTTTTGTGATCAAGGTACGCCATTACCTCTTACTTGTCTTACTATACAATATGCTTGTGTTATATGTGTAGTAAAATACTTGTCATATGATATTGGATGAAATGATTGTTCTTGTATGATATGTTGCATGATTTTCCATACTTATTGCTATGAGACCATGAAACATAATATATTTGTTCCATTATATCCAAGCACTTCAACTCTTTGGTAGTAAAGTGTTGTTAAATAAGTATTTCAACTCTTTGGTAGTAAAGTACTTGGAAATGATCCAACTCTTTTGTAGTAGATCATAAAGGCCTTAATGCATTCAACTCTCAGGTAGTAAATGCATGGATGATATAATGGAAAATGTGCTTAAAATATGTGTTCTCTTTTATTAATGAATATATTTGTGCAAGTATACGCTTTTTCTTAAATTTGTTTAATGCTGCCAAGTATTAGTTTTATCTTATTGTCAAGATAAGATGAGAGGTATATATAAAAGACATGTAGGCGTACTCCGTATAATATTCTTGAATATTGTGTTGACGTGTACCACATGTAACCTTTTGTTTAGGTTTTGGACATATGATCTTAAAGAACCAAGATAATGTGAGTTGTGTGGCAAGCTAATGTACATGTGGACCTGTTGTCTTAAGATCTTGTAGTTTAGTGGTAGTACATGTATATGTAGAAGTTTGATGTTCAATATGTAATATCAAATGTTGTAACAAATCATGTTGTAATTATATGTTGAATGGTGAACATGTGTTGTATGGTTTTATTATTGTTCATGTGCATGTGTTACTATTATTTCCTTCTGACTTCCTCTGATTTTCTCTTTCTTAGTCTAGTGTGTGGTGTTTAAATTGGGGTTCTCACTGAGGTGAGATTTCAATTTGGACGTCACACATCAGATTAAGTTTTAGAAAATCCAGGGACGTCACACCAACCATCATTACAACACCATTATAGTGTTTATAGATCCTAAAATTTGCATAGGATAACCATCATACAGTAAGAAGTACTACATGAGTCAGATTTCCTTTTTATTGGGTACAAAAACTCCATAAGAACAAAACTTAAAGGAGACATTACACTTGTATTTCGAATTTTAGACCTTGCATATTCAAAGAAATTTTCACTTTATAGAAGAAAATGTTCCTAGAGTCTATAACTTAAAATTTTGTATTGTCATCTTGCTACATAAAATAGTGCTTAAAAAGATCATCTTTTAGCATTTTACGAAGTTTCTACAGTAAGATTAAAGTCATGAATGTATAAAGTAGGAAATAAATGCTTTTAAAGTTATATCACTCTCCATGGTAGAGAAGAAACTAAAACCTAAGAGGGGAAACTCCAAAATCAATTAAAAAGCACCCAGATTGGTCCACTAAAACTCTAAGAACATTTTCTATCTCTACGAATAGGGTGAATCTAAAGAGAAGGGGAGGAAGAGAGAGTGTTCTTAAAACTAATGCACATCTTTCTAGCATGAAGCACCATGAATATCAGCCATGGTAGGAGAGTATGTGAAGTTCAATAAGAGAAAACAATTTAAGGTGGAAAATCTTAACATGTATAAGGCAAGAAATTGGATCAACAACCTTCAATCAATCCAAAAATAACTTCAAACTATGACATCTTGTTATAAACACCATGTAACAAACTATGCAAGCATGATGATTAGTTATATACCCCCAAGAATGGTTAAATTATAAAAAAGTCCATAAGTTACATAAAATTGTACATCTTAAGCATACAAGGTTCCATTTGATTAAAATTTTAAACATAACATTGACAACAAATTTTAATCATAGACCAAAGTTTATAAGCCAATGAATTTAGCAAGGTTAGGGGCATTACAACCATAAACCCCTAACAAGGATTTTCCCCCCAATATCCTAAACAAACAAAGAAGGATACTTCCTACGCATTTCATCTTATAACTCCTACATATCTTCATGTACCCCCACGATGATGCCACAAAACCTTTACTAAAGTTGTATCCTTCTTCCTCAACTTCTAGGCACATCTATCTAGGATCAACACAACACCCTCTACATAAGAAGTATCATCATTCCTCTCCACCTCTATTGGTTGTATCGTCTTCTCTATTTCTAGATGATGCTTCCTCCACATAGAAACGTGAAACATGTTCTGTAGATTGTATAAGTCTGGAAGTAAATCCAAATTAAGCCACTTTTCCCACTTGTGAACACCCTTCCAAGGGGAGATTTTGAAGTATATATCATCTTCAACTTGGAACTCTAACACTCTATGAAAATTATCTACTTATGACTTCTACATATTCTTTGCTTCCTTTAACTGTTGTTGGATTACCTTGATCTTCTCTATAGTCTACTGAACCAACTCAGGTCCCAACAAATGATACCCACCTATATCTTAACAACAAAGTGGCAACCTACAACACATTATGTACAAAACCTCATACAGTTCCATATGTATAGTCCTTTGATAATTGTTGTTGTAAGCAAACTCAATTTGGCTCATGTGAATGTCCCAACTCCCTAGAAACTAAACCACACTTGCTCTTAATAGATTATCCAATGTCAATATGGTTCTCTTTGACTGAACATCTACCTATGGGTGGAAATTTGTACTAAATCTCAATCATGTCCCCATTGTTGTATGTAGATGTTCCTAAAATATTCTTGTGAACTGGGGCCCTTTTTCTGGCACTATAGTAACTCGGATTATGTGCAAACAAGCTATCTCATCCACATACATATGTCCCAACTTCTCAATGGTGTAAGAGGTTTGGACCAGAAAAAAGTGAGATGACTTTTGTCAATAAATCAACAATCACACATATGGAATCATGACACTTGGTTGTCCTAAGAAGACCAACCACAAAGTCCATAGTTATGTGATCTCATTTCTATTGTGTGATTGGCAATGGCTACAACATCCCCACATGCTTCTGATGTTCTGCTTTAACCTGTTGACAAACTAGACACTTGTTCATGAACTCAGAGACATTACAATTCAATCCCGGCCACCACTACAAATCCTTGAGATTATGATGTAGAGAAAATTCTTATGATCCCTAAATATTTGGCATTTCCCTTCATAAAGGTAGTGCCTCTAAATCTTCAAGGCAAGAACCGAGGCTAGTAACTACAGGTCATGTGTTGGGTTGTTATTGAGAGGCAAAAGAAATCACATTCTTGTCCTACATCAATACACATCCCAACCCATTCTTCAAAGCATCACACAAAATGATGTAGCCTTTCCTAGTCTTTATAAGCATCAACATTGAATCACTTGTCAACTTGTCCTTCAAAATCTGGAAAGTACTTTGACATTTGTCATCCCAAACAAAAGGAAAACCCTTCCTAGTCAGGTTGGTCAATGGTAAATCTATGACACTAAAGTTCTTGATGAACCTCTTGTAGTAACCAGATAAACCTAGGAAGCTTCAAACCTCAGTCAGTGTCATGGTCTGCTCCCACTCCAACACAGATTCTACTTTCTTAGGGTCTACACAAACACTCTTTGCAGAGATGACATGACCAAGGAAAGATCACTCAGTCAGCCAAAACTCACACTTACTGAACTTAGCATATAACCTATGATACCTCAACAACCCCAATTCCTACCCAAGATGTTGCTCATGTTGTTAACCATATCTAGAGTATATCAATATATCGTCTATGAACACAATCATGAACTAGTCAAGATACAATCTAAATACTCTTTTTAGTAGGTCCATGAACAGTTTTGGTGCATTGGTTAGCTTAAACGGCATAACCACAAACTCATAAGAACCATACCTATTCCTAAAACAATCTTCGGTATGCCATATGCCTTGATCCTCAAATGACGATACACTAACCTTAGATCTATCTTGGAAAACACTATAGCACCTTTCAACTAATTAAACATATCATCTATCGGGTACTTTCTAGACTATGATCTTGTTCAATTGTCGTTAGTTTATGCAAAGCCTTATAGAACCATCCTTCTTATTCACAAACAACACTAGAGCACCCCAAGGGGAAGTTCTTGTCCATATGAAACCATTTTCATGGGGCAAGACCATTTCACATGCCCAACCTGATCATACTTGAAGCACATCCTTGTACCATACTACAGTGTACACAACCCTGTTACAGACACAGAACTAGAAAAATTTGTCCCTTCTTGCAAAAAGAAACAACCTCTCCCATTTCTAGCAGAACACTGTGACTGTACTTGTGTCCTTGGCTCAAAAAATGTTGACCTTTGTTGTTACTACTGGTACTGTGGAGAGGAGAACCTCAACTTCTTGAAACAACCAGACAATTGTCCTTGGAATTGGGTTGGCCTCTTTCTTGCATTGGTTTCTCACTACTCCATAGTTCTCCTCTCTATCCTTCTCATAGACTCCACAAAGGTGGAAAACTTCTCTTAGGACTCCAATGCAGATTTCGTCCTTGCCAACTTGGCATTCAAGCCTTTATCATACCTTCGAATCCTTTCTTCTTATGGATGCCATATGAGGACAGAATCCCAACCAATCCATGAACTTTTCCTTGTAGTCATTCATAGACCATGAACCTTGGCGCATGCGCTCAAACTGAATCATCTTCTCTTCCAAATACGTCTCTAAGAAGTAATAAAACTCATAAATTCATGCCAAAACTCTTCCTGTCCAACCACCACACCTGGACTCTTCTCTTCCTCAATGTCCCACCACTAGCCAATACTACACTTTAAAAGGTATATTGCATGCTTCACCTTGTCCTACTCAGATATATCAACATCCTCAATACCATTTTCAACTTTGTCAACCACATATCCGTGTCTATTGGGTCATTCCCACATACTCGATGGCTCCCACATGCGTCGGTCTCTCAAAGGTGTTCCATGGACCCTGAGACTCATCGTTTGTGGTAGGTACCCTCAATTTATGTGTTGCTATCCTGTCAGCCAAATGCATGATTGTTGCCATTGGTTGTCTGAAAATAGATGGAAAAGTTGGATAAACTATGGTTGTATGGTCAAAAGGATGTGGGAAGGGATGTTTTGGCCCTATCTCGGGTACTCTTCCATCTTGTACCCATCTCCTACCGCCACCTCCATGTGCCATATAACTACTCTTAGCATGTTCTTCATGTTCTCTGGACATATCTACATATCCACAAACCTTGGTTAGATATGTTGGATAAGTAAGAAAAAACACAATAATCTAATTCCTATGTCCTGATAGACTTAGTGAACCTATAATTATCATACCATCAAATGTAGCAACCCATCACACTAAACGAGATTACTCAAACCAAAACACTAACCAAACACTAATTAACCATTTTACCATAAATATACAGATTTAAAACCGAATTCAAATTCAACATTCCATAAGAAATATTCACACCAGCATCTAATTTCACATGTGTATTCATATCAATTAACTTTACATGAGTATAGTAGCCTAAACCAAAACTTGTAAACAAGATCTATCGTTATGGTGATTAAAATATTTATGTTTCTCAAGGCATATGACTAAAATCTTGAGTTGATATACATTATATACAAATTCCCTACCCAAACCTGAGAGTACATGGACAACTCTAGGACTGTACGCAACCACGCCAACCTCTTAGGATCTACAGATCTCCAAATTAGGCCTCCTCATCACCATAGTTCTAATTGTGATATAGATCACCAAAAAAGGGTGTGGAGACCCACAAGGTGAAACCCATGTCCCAGTGATACGATTTAACCTTTCATACCATTTATTACTTACAAGTAGATTACATAATTAAAGCAGTTAAGGTAGATAGTATGACAAATTTGAAAGACTATACAACTAATAGAAAATTATCAAGTATAGTTAAACTTATATGCATAGTTAATTACTCATGACATGATATGAATCACATATAATACTAACAAGAAAAGAAAAGAAAATCAATAATTATCATCCACAATGATTCGTCAAATAATCTTAACAAATGTACTACTCGGCCGGATTACACCCTTTATTATGCCATGGGTAGTTTGAGGTGTACCACTCAAACTACTAGCTAACCATTACAAATTCAAAATCAGTCCCATATAAGATCTTCGATGATTGGAATCCTAAAAATCTCTTCCCATTAGTCATTATATGTAAATAACATAGTGACACATCTACCCAACTACTAAAATAGCCTAGTAAATTAGGGTATAAACCCTAAAATCTGAGTTACGATCGTAGACACTCTCAAACACATCAAAATCTGAGACACAACCTCAACCACTCTCTAATATCTTAGAATCAGGATGACAGGGATATATCCTCCATGAACCCTCATATACTCAATAGTATATGACTCTGAGGTCCTTTCAGATTACTTATTTCACTATCCAGTAAGTTCTAAAACTAAGATAGTTCTAAGGTCTCAGGACACTACATGATTAAGGTTACACTTGATTGCTTAAGTTAAATAAATATTTTTTACTACATCAATCAAGTTACATACAAACACATAAAAGATTCATATAAAATGATTTGGCGGATTGTGAATTTAGAAGATATAAAACATATAAAATAGTCTCAGGTCACTCCATCAAGGTATATGTATCCATCCTTGCTCATAAAGAGAATCAAACAACAAATTAGAACATGTAAAAAATCCCATTATAGTACTTAGATTAAAATAGTACTAACATAATGTAGGAGTATCACCAACATCCTAAAATTTGCAAAGAGACTTATGGACTATAAGCAAGATAACACCCAAAATTTCATCAGAAAAATCCAATGGTTGTAAACTTTATGGTATTTCTAAGAAATAGACAATCATATGCTTAAAACCTATCATGTATGAGATTCCTTTAGTAGTAGAGTTTTGTCCAACCATCATTACAACACCATAATATGACTAAAGATCCTAACATTTCCCTAGGATGACCATTATACAATAAGGAATCGTCATGGTTAGATATTCTTTCTATTGGGTACTAAAACTGTACAAGAATAAAAAAATTAGGAGCTATGACACTTGTATTTCGGTTTTTAGACCTTGCATATTCAAAGAAATATTCATTTTACAACAAAATGTATTCATAGGGTCTAAATAAAACTTAAGAACTCATATTATCATCTTTCTATATAAAATAATGCTTAAAAAGATCATCTTTTAGCACGTTACAATTTTTTTAGAGTAAGATTAAAGTCATGCATGTAGAAAGTAGGCAGGAAATGCTTAAAACTACATCACTCACCTTGGTAGGGAAGAAATCAAAGTCTAAGAGGGAAAAATCGAAATTAGTGTAAAAGTTCTTAGTTTGGTTCACCAAAACTCCAAGAACGCCTCATATCTCCACGAATAGGGTGAATCTAAAGAAAAGGGGACACAGAGAGAGTGTTCTTAAACCTTATGAATGTGGTAGGAGATCATTGAAGAACGGTAAGAGAAAATGATTTAAGGTGAAAGATATTACATGTATAAGACAAGAAATCAGATCAAGAACCTTCGATTAATCCAAAAAGAATTTGATCTTGAGCATGCATCCACAAACCAAAATGATTGTTGACCACTGATGGGTTCTCGTCGGTCTCTGGATTGCAACATGAAGTTTGTAAGAGAAGACAAGAAGAGGAAGTGGATAACTTTTTATAGGTAGAGTTTTTTTTACCCCAAATTCTTTTGGGTGGACTGCCTGCTCATCGACCTGAAGCTCGACGATCATGCTACTATAGGACTCTCATTGATCTTTCAGTCCATGTCCCTGTCGACCTGCCAAGGACTTCATTAGACCAGCCTTCTTCGACCTCCATAAGTTTTCATTAGCAACAAGACTAGCAACCCAGAAGCTCATCAAGCATCCATGTCCTACGGCCCGATGATCTGACAAGGTCTCATCAGTCAACTAGCCCACGACCTTGTTGAGCATCGAAAGTTTATCAAACTATGAGTTGACAAGATCTTTGTCAACCTTTGTACAACTATTTGGCCATCGGACAATTTGATTGGTTAGGCTCGATGAATGTATATGCATAACATGCAACAAGAGGTACCATCTTACCCAAAACACATTGATCTGACGGTCATCAATCGACTAAATATAGGGCGTTACTACCAACAAAAAAGGGGAAATAATACCCTATGCAACAAATTAGAAAGCATCAAAAGGAGATGAAACTCTACCAGCTTGTTAAAAACACCACATAACACAGTATGCAACCATTAAGAGTAGTTCTAGACCCCCAGGAGTGGGTAAATTACATAAAGTCCATAAGTTACATAAAATTATATGTCTTGAGCAAACAAGGTCTGATTTGACTCAAATTTTAAACATAACATTATCAAATGATTTTAAAAAAACAAATCTTAATTTATAAACTAAGTATCCAATTAAGCCAAATAATTATGTTTATGAATTAAGAAAGGTTATGGGCCTCACAATATGCACATGTAAACATTGAGTATGTCCATTTATATTAATTAGGGTATTATAAATACCATAAGAAAATAAAGGGTGTTCACATAAAAAGATAGGGATGTCATCATTTAGTTGCGACCTATAAGAATCTCATCCTATAGTTCCTTTGTCTCTAATATCTATATTGAGCTTTAGGCGTGGAAGTGTCATCCTCTCAACATTGAACCATATTCCTTGAACTAGAGCAGACTGTCTGATATGCATGTGAGCTCACATATCATATATTGATTCACTTGAGTATGGCCACATGTTTCTCAGTCTCTCTTATCAAGTGGCTAGGATATCAACTCAGTATGAGGGACAAATACCATCTACATCACTCACAGTCATTCTACATGTGTCATAATGTATCCAAGCATCATCTTTATGGTAACCCTTATTCAGGGTCACGTTGGATGGTGTCAAAGTACATCGAATGACATGTGATGAGCGTAATGATTTTATATCTAAGAACCACAATCACCATTGTCACTATGAGAACTGATTCATACTATCATTCAATGGTTTCTATGTATCACTCTCAAGGTGGGTATGTCCAATACACTTTTCTATAACAAGTACCTATGTGTTTGGTTTGATATCACATACCATGACTAATAATATTCTATCATCAACCAACATACACTCTAGTTTTATGTATTAGCATTGTCTATTAGCTTCCACAATAATATCTAAATAGGGACAAAACAAGAATGTATGTACTCTTATCATACATATAATCTCATTGTTCATGTCCTCAACTTGAACAATTTGTCATCTAATAACATCATTCTTTAGACATCTATCATGTTATACCATTATCTCATAATTGAACAAACACATAGACAAAGATTGCCTTTATTACTAATCAAACATTTACAATATATGTCATTACAATCATCATATGATTTGCTCTCTGGGCATACATACCAACAAAAGTTACAAGTAGAATTAATTACGAATATCAAGATATGAATCACATATAATACTAACAAGAAAAGAAAATCGATAATTATCATCCACAATAATTCATCAAATAATACTAGCAGAATGCAATACATATCTAGATTACTCCTTTTATCAAGAACTAGGTAGTTTGAAGCGTACCACTCAAACTACTAGATAATCATTGTGAAGTCACAATCAACCCCGTACAATATTTAGGATGACTAAAATCCTAAGGATCTCGTCCCCTCGGTCGGTACCAGTAAAACCCATAGTGGCACATCATCCCAACTACTAAAAAAGCCTAGTCCATCCTAGGTACATAGGACATGACACCAACATCTAGGTTATAAACCCTCAAATCTGAGTTATGATCGTAGTTTCTCTATATCACATCAAAATGTAAGACACGACTTCAACCACTCTCTAATACCTTAGAATTAGGATGAAAGGGATATACCCACCCGACACCTGAATATACTCAACAATATATGACTTTGAGATCCTTTTAGATAACTCATTTCACTATCTAGCAAGTTTTAACACTAAGATAGATTTACGGTAAAATCTATGATGGCATGTTGTGGGTGTGGGATAGATTTGCAGTAGATATGTGTAAGGACCCTGACCTCCGTTTAGGGCTTATCCTATTTGCTTTGCTTAACCCTGATGCTTAGCTGCCTGCTAATCACCTTTAGTGGTGATTAGGGTTTGTTTGTGCTTTGTTGAGAGCTGGAGGTGCCACTTGCAATTAACCCAAGTCTAGGGTTTGCGGGCAAGTTTGTCACCTTGTGAGGTGTTCCTCCCTCTCCTTGCTTCCTCTAGTGTTGAGAGGAAGGGTTGGGCTCGTTGCTTGAGTTCCTTTGGGCTTGGTTGAGCGTGTTGGGCTTTGTGGTGCCTTGTCTTTGCTTCTTTGGACCTTGTGTCGGGCAAGAGTGCCCTGTGTTGGCCTAGGTTTGTCGGCCTGTGCTTGTGTCGGCTTTTGGTGTGTCGCCCAGGGTGTGTGTCGGCCATGGTGTGGGTGTGTCGGCCATGGTGGGGAGGTGTGTCGCCCATGGACCCTTTGACCTCATTTGTGTCACTACTAGTGGATACTTGGAGCTTGATGCTTGCATGTGGCAATGGCCTTGGACATGTGTCCCTAGGTGGGCGACACCTTGCCTTGTTCTACCTTGGTTTCTCCTCCATCTTCCCCTATATATGTTGGTATGTATGCCCATAGAGCAAGTCATATGATGATTGTAATGGGATACTTTGTAAATGATTTGAATAATAATAAAGGCAATTTCCGATCTATATGTTTAAACTATTTCTGAGATGATGGTGTAACATGATAGATGTCTAAAGAATTGTTTTACTCAATGACGTATGCTTTTGGGTTGAGGACCTGAACGATGAGATCATACAGATGTTAAGAGTATTCATTCTTGTTTAGTCCCTAGTCGGTTGTTATTGTGGAAATAATCATAGACATCAATAACACTGAAGACTAGCTTGTATGTTGGTTGATGAAAGAATCTCATTAGTCATGATATAGTGATATCAAACCAAGCACATAGGTACTTGTTAGAGAACAAGGTAACAGACAGACCCACCATGAGAGTGACACATGGAAACATGACTTGGTAGTCACAGTCATCTCTCTCAATAATGGTGGTGAGTGTGATTCTTAGACCTGAAATTACTACACTCAACACATGTCGTTGGGTACACTTTGACATCATCAAACGCAGTCCTGAAACATGGGTTGTTATAAAGGTGATGATTGGGTGGCTTTGACACATGGGGCTTTTGAGGGGTGAGTGATAGATATGGGATTTGTCCCTCCTGAGGGAGTTTGATGTCCTTGGCCACTTGATGAGTAGGATTGAGAAAGGCATGCGCATGCACGTGTGAATCAATATGTGATATTGATGTCACACACATCTCACCCAGTCTGCTCTGAGATCAAGGAAATGAATGAATGTTGACAGATGACTGTTCCATGCCTCAAGTTCATTCAGGATATCAGTAACAAAGGAATTATACATTCATTGTAACACCATTCACGGATTGTAGGATTGAAAGTTGTTCTCCAACTTTCTATTTCACTTGGGTAGCACTGATGTGTGACTAGGCACTGCTCTTTGCTTGTGAAGTCATAAATGTTATGGACTTTCACTGCCAACGTGAAATGGACCTGTAGGGTCACACACATAGGATTTAACCTGGAATAGGAGTTTGTCCACAAACATGTTTAGATTGATTACTAAAGGAGTTTAGTACTTCAATTAAACACTCAATTAATGGATAGCTTAATATCATAGTGTTCAAGGTGTTGGACTGATTGATTAGAGTATCAGATTGATTGAAACCAAAATTGACTGATTTTGTACAATCTGTACTCCCAACTGATCGGCTCATGTGATGAACCGATCGGCTGAGCTTGGTGAACCGATCGGCTCAACTAGTGAGTCGATCGGCTCATGGACAGGGTGAACGATTGCTTCAAGTGTTGAAACGATCGGTTCAACTGTTGCAACCGAGAAAGTTGGGAAAGTAGGATTGGTGTGAAATTTCCTTTCGTTTTGCTTGCCCAATTTGATTGGAACAAGGATTGGTATTTGATACCAATTAGAAACAAAAGAAGGAAAGTCGATCGGGAATTGATCAGGACCACAAACTGACTGGTTCATGGGTCCCAACCGATCGGTTGAGGTGTCAACCGACCGACTTAGATCCCCAACCGACCGTTTCAGTTGTGAAACGATTAGTTCATGTTGTGAGTTGGTTGTTTTTTGTGGAAAATATCGAACCCTTCTACTCCTGCTTTAGTCCCGCATTGCCTGGGATAGATAACCCTATCCCATGACCCTCCTATATATATAGGGGTATTGGGGGCTTCTCAAAGTACAACTCAGTGCAACCAGTTGCTTTGTGAAGTTGTCGTTCTCTCTGGTTTTGGTAACTGAGAGAGAGCCCGAGCAAGTGCTACCCGATAAGGGAGGCACAATAAGGGAAAGACAACTGCAGAAAGTGACTGGTGGTAAGAGAGTGTGTTGGCGACTAGTACGCCGACAGGAGGGTGCGACTCCTTCCTATTCCTTGTGGGACAAGGAGATAGGAGTTCTAGGCAGTCCGTGTAGACGACTACAGAGGCAGGAGACCTCTGTCGCTCGGAGGACAAGTGTCAATCCTGACAGTCCCGGTGAGACCAGGAGTCTTCAGTCCCGGTACGACCAGGAGCTGCACAAACACCGTCCAAGACCAGAGGTGAAGACCACGCAAGGCGTGAGGTACTGTCACCGAGCAAGACTCGGGACAAGGTATGCATCCACAAACCATCTTTCCTATTATATAGACGTTGACGCGATTCCTTTTGTTCTGGGTTTGGGGAATAAAAATTTTGTTTCTGCTGCTTCTCTACCTCCCATAAAACCCTACAGTGGTATCAGAGCCACGTCAACTGCTCTATATTTTAGGATTATCGATATGATCGATTTTGGTTTGTCGCCTTTATTTATTGCATACGATGCGAATAACATTGGCTTTATGCATGTCCAATCCACAAATCTCAAATATACATATATGATATGTAATATTAATGCACTCGATACGTGTCGCCCTTAAATGAGTTTTGTGGTGGATGTGTAGCATGGTTATGGCCTATAAACCCTATATGTGTGTGTGGTTGTATGTGGTTGCTTGCATCTCGGTCTACGCACCGATTCCCTTTTCTCATATTCCTGATGTAACTCGAAATAATTCAAGATTTCTTTTCCTACCTTTGCTCTCCCCGAATGTAACTCGGGGTTTCACAATTCAATTGTAAATAGGATAGATTTTATTTCCTATTATGTCAAAGAACGGCGGATGACCTGAGACGATCGGTCCAAGGCGTGAACCGATCGGTTGGTGTTCTAGATGACCAGTTCGAGGAGCGAGATGAGCGGGTGGCGACCTGAAGAGATGCACGATGACCGGTGAACCGATCGGCTGGAGGCGCCAGTCGATCGGTTGGTGGCACCCGAACAACCAACTTGATGGTGAGTTGATCAGTCATGGAGATGAGATGATCAAACCCAGAAAGGCAGGTACAGATTTCATCTTGTACATGTTGCATGTGATGTAGACCTAGATGACCGTGATTCCTCTTGGCTCGAGGAATCATTATAGGATGGCCATAATCATTGCTTTTATCGTTTTGCATGTTTTCTATGGGATATAGCATGTATATGATACGTACTATATATTGTGGTGATTGGATATGTATATGTATATAAAAACCAAATCCCTCATTAAAATATTAAGTCTTATACGCCTTCCATTAGCGACACACATGGCAAACTCGATCGACCAAGCGTAGGTTACGCCAAAGCGTGGTGCGCCGTCCATCTTGTGGAAGTGTGAAGGGTCGACATGCAGGTTCTGCCAAAGCAGGGTGCATGTTTACCGTGTCGGCTTTTGGGATAGACTTAACTGGTGATTCTTAGAGCGTCTAAGCCCAGAGGCATGGAATGTTCATGGCAAGGTGTTGTGCATGTTCATTCATCAAGAGTTTCATATGATGCAATTGGTATGATGGCCTACCTAAATAGTCAAGATTATGGGCGATCAGCCAAAGCTGACTCATGACTTGATGAAATATGGATCTTGACCCACTAGAAGATTGTGCGCTAAAATCTTCCGAATTGATGGTGAGGGCTGTCAATTTGAGTCAAAATAGTGGGAGCGGTAATTAATTAAAGGCCTAATTAACTATCGTAAAATTTTATTCAAATCAAATCAAAAGGAGTTTTGACAAAATGCAATTTTCTCTTGTAGAATGGCAAAGGAATCATCTTTTAAAATGGGCAAAATAATTGAGAATAAATTCCATAACTGGTTGAGGACTGTGAGAAGTGTTCTTCACAATCCAGATATACCAGGAGCTTTTGAATCCACTCTTTGTACGCTTAATGCGTTGGTGAAGAAGAAAGAAAGTTCATTGATAGAGATCAATGGAACGATAGGTGAGGGAGAGAAGGGTTCTCTCGCCAAACCAATTTCTTCTACATGGAGAGGATGGAAGGAATGATGGAAGAAGAAGTCAGAGATAGAGATCTCTACTTCTGGTGTATATGTGATAGATATTAACTTTACTACTTCTTCGTCATGGGTACTTGATACCGGATGTGGATCTCACATTTGTTCAAATGTGAAGGATCTTAAGAGAAGTAGGCCTTTAGAGAAAGGAGAGGTTGAACTACGTGTTGCTAATGGGGCAAGAGTTGCCGCCAGTGCCGTAGGAACCTATGAGTTAACTCTACCTAGTGGGTTAATAATAGAGTTGAAGAACTGCTATTATGTACCTGCCATAAATAGGAATATCATTTCAGTCTCTTGTTTGGACAAGGATGGATTTGAATTTCTTATTAAGAATGGAAATTGTTCCATTTCTAAAGATGGGATCTTTTATGGCAGTGCCCCAATCTCTTATGGCCTATACTTGATAGATTTGGAGACAAATGTATACAATGTAAACACCAAAAGGCAAAAACTCAATGACTCAAACAAAACATATCTTTGGCATTGTCGTCTAGGGCACATAAATGAGAAGCGCATTTCTAGACTCCATAAAGATGGTTATCTAGACTCTTTTGATTATGAATCAATAGAGACATGTGAATCTTGTTTATTGGGCAAGATGACCAAGACTCCCTTTTCAAGTAAAGGTGAGAGAGCTAGTGATCTATTAGGACTCATACATACTGATGTATGTGGGCCTTTTAGAACTAATGCCAGAGGTGGGTATCAGTACTTCATTACCTTTACTGATGACTTCAGTAGGTATGGCTATGTGTACCTGATGAAACATAAGTCAGAAACCCTTGAAAGGTTCAAGGATTTCATGAATGAAGTACAGAACCAACTTGGTAAAAGTATTAAGGCACTTCGATCCGATCGAGGTGGAGAATACTTAAGCCAGGAGTTTGAGGACCTTCTGCGAGCCCTTGGTATTGTATCACAATGGACTCCACATGGAACACCACAGCATAATGGTGTGTCTGAAAGAAGGAATCACACATTGTTGGATATGGTGCGATCAATGATGAGTTTTGTTGATCTTCCAATTTCTCTCTGGGGTTATACTCATGAAACCGCCGTGTTTACACTTAACCGAGTACCATCTAAATCGGTTCAAAAGACACCATATGAGATATGGACCGGGAAGCGTCCCAATTTGTCTTTTATGAATATTTGGGGTTGTGAGGCTTACGTTAGGAAAATGTTTCCTGATAAGCTTGGACCCAAGTCTGATAAATGTTATTTTGTTGGATATCCCAAGGAGACCAAGGGATATTATCTATACCACCCTACTGACAACAAAGTGTTTGTTGCCAGGGATGTTGTGTTCCTGGAAAAGGAATTTATTTCCAAAGGAAGCAGTGGGAGGAAAATAGAGCTTGAAGAGGTTCAAGCCCAACAAGAAAACATTGAACCGATAGATGTACGAGAGGAATATGGAGATTCACAAGGTGTTGTGGAATCTCATTCTCCTCAGGTAACACAAGGACCTCGTAGATCTAGTAGGACCCGCCTTGAACCTGAGAGGTTTGGATACCTTGTGACTCAGGAAGGTGGTGAGTTGATCATAGATGATGATCCAACTACCTACGTAGATGCTATGGAGGGACCAGATTCTGAGAAATGGCTTGAATCCATGAGATCCGAGATGGAATCCATGTACTCCAACAAAGTATGGACTTTGGTGGAACCACCCGAAGGGGTAAAACCCATAGGGTGCAAGTGGGTCTTTAAGAAAAAGACCGACATGGATGGCAATGTGCAAACTTATAAAGGCAGATTGGTTGTGAAGGGATTTCGACAAGTTCAAGGTGTTGAATATGACGAAACCTTTTCTCCAGTTGCCATGATTAAGTCCATCAGGATCATGCTTGCTATTGCAGCTTATTATGACTATGAGATTTGGCAGATGGATGTTAAAACCGCATTCCTTAACGGGAATATAAATGAGGATGTGTACATGACACAGCCTGAAGATTTTGTAGATCCAAAGAATGCCAATAAAGTCTATAAGCTGCAAAGGTCAATCTATGGATTGAAGCAAGCATCTCGGAGTTGGAATCTTCGATTTGATGAGGAAGTCAAAATGTTTGGCTTTATTCAAAATGAAGATGAACCTTGTGTGTACAAGAAGGTTAGTGGGAGCTTGACCACATTCCTCATATTGTATGTGGATGACATATTTTTGATGGGGAATGATGTCTTAGCCTTAGAGAAGGTAAAGACTTGGCTTGGGAATACTTTCTCAATGAAGGACTTAGGAGAAGCATCCTACATTTTAGGAATTAAGATCTATAGAGATAGATCTAGAAGGCTTCTCAGACTAAGTCAGAGCACATACATTGAAAAAGTGCTTAAGCGGTTCAGCATGAAGAACTCAAAGAGAGGCAACATCCCCATGCTACATGGAGTCACCGTCTCTAGAGCTCAATGTCCCCAATCTTGTGAAGAGAGAGAGCGTATGAATGGGATCCCATATGCATCAGCCATCGGATCCATCATGTACGCTATGTTGTGCACACGCCTAGATGTCTCGTATGCTCTCAGCATGACGAGAAGGTACCAGTCAGATCCCGAGAATGCTCACTGGACAGCCGTAAAGAACATCCTCAAGTACTTGCGAAGGACTAAGGATCAATTTCTTGTTTATAGCGGCGAGGAAGAGCTGGTTGTAAAGGGTTACACAGATGCAAGATTCCAAACCGATAAAGATGATTACAGATCGCAGTCAGGATTTGTATTTTGCCTTAATAATGGAGCTGTGAGCTGGAAGAGTTCCAAGCAAGAAACAGTTGCCGATTCTACTACAGAGGCCGAGTATATTGCTGCTTCACATGCAGTAAAGGAGGTTGTGTGGATCAGGAAGTTCATTTCTAAACTTGGTGTAGTTCCCAGTAGCTGTGATGCAATTGAGCTTTATTGTGACAATAATGGAGCTATTGCACAAGCTAAGGAACCCAGATCACATCAGCGGTCCAAGCACATACTGCGGCGCTTCCATTTCATACGAGAGATCGTACAGCGAGGAGATGTGAAGATTTGCAAAGTACCAACTGAAGACAACATAGCTGATCCACTGACTAAGGCCCTTCCTCAGCAGAAGCATGATGGTCATGCTAGGTCATAAGGACTGAGGTTCCTTGGTGACTGGCTCTAAGTGCAAGTGGGAGTCTGTTGGTATATATGCCCATAGAGCAAGTCATATGATGATTGTAATGAGATACTTTGTAAATGATTTGAATAATAATAAAGGCAATTTCCGATCTATATGTTTAAACTGTTTCTGAGATGATGGTGTAACATGATAGATGTCTAAAGAATTGTTTTACTCAATGACGTATGCTTTTGGGTTGAGGACCTGAACGATGAGATCATACGGATGTTAAGAGTATTCATTCTTGTTTAGTCCCTAGTCGGTTGTTATTGTGGAAATAACCATAGACATCAATAACACTGAAGACTATCTTGTGTGTTGGTTGATGATATAATCTCATTAGTCATGATATAGTGATATCAAACCAAGCACATAGGTACTTGTTAGAGAACAAGGTACCGGACAGACCCACCGTGAGAGTGACACATGGAACCATGACTTGGTAGTCACAGTCAGCTCTCACATTGATGGTGGTGAGTGTGATTCTTAGACCTAAAATCACTACACTCAACACGTCGTTGGGTACACTTTGACATCATCAAATGCAGTCATGAAACATGGGTTGTTATAAAGGTGATGATTGGGTGGCTTTGACACATGGGGCTTTTGAGGGGTGAGTGATAGATATGGGATTTGTCCCTCCTGAGGGAGTTTGATGTCCTTGGCCACTTGATGAGTAGGATTGAGAAAGGCATGTGCATGCACGTGTGAATCAATATGTGATATTGATGTCACACACAGCTCACCCAGTCTGCTCTGAGATCAAGGAAATGAATGAATGTTGACAGGATGACTGTTCCATGCCTTGAGTTCATTCAGGATATCAGTGACAAAGGAATTATACATTCACTGTTACACCATTCACGGATTGTAGGATTGAAAGTTGTTCTCCAACTTTCTATTTCACTTGGGTAGCACTGATGTGTGACTAAGCACCGCTCTTTGCTTGTGAAGTCATAAATGTTATGGACTTTCACTGCCAACGTGAAATGGACCTGTAGGGTCACACACATAGGATTTAACCTGGAATAGGAGTTTGTCCACAAACATGTTTAGATTGATTACTAAAGGATTTTAGTAGTTCAATTAAACACTGAATTAATTGATAGCTCAATATCATAGTGTTCAAGGTGTTGGAATGATTGATTAGAGTATCGGATTGATTGAAACCGCAATTGACTGATTCTGCACAATATGTACTCCCAACCGATCGGCTCATGTGATGAACCGATCGACTGAGCTTGGTGAACCGATCGGCTCAACTGGTGAGTCGATCGGCTCATGGACAGGGTGAACGATTGCTTCAAGTGTTGAAACGATCAGTTCAATTGTTGCAACCGAGCAAGTTGGGAAAGTAGGATTGGTGAGAAATTTCCTTTCGTTTCACTTTCCCAATTTGATTGGAACAAGGATTGGTATTTGATACCAATTAGAAACAAAAGAAGGAAAGTCGATCGGGAACTGATTAGGACCACGAACTGACTATTTCATGGGTCCCAACCGATCAGTTGAGGTGTCAACCGACCGACTCAGATCCCCAACCGACCGTTTCAGTTGTGAAACGATCGGTTCAGGTTGCGAGTTGGTTGTTTTTTGTGGAAAATCTCGAACCCTTCTACTCCTGCTTTAGTCCTGCATTGCCCGAGATAGAGAACCCTGTCCCATGACCCTCCTATATATAGGGGTATTGGGGGCTTCTCAAAGTAAAACTTAGTGTAACCAGTTTCTCTGTGAAGTTGTTGTTCTCTCTGGTTTTGGTAACCGAGAGAGAGCCTGAGCAAGTGCTACCCGATAAGGGAGGCACATCAAGGGAAAGACAACTACAGAAAGTGACTGGTGGCAGGAGAGTGTGTTGGCGACTAGTACGCCGAGAGGAGGGTGCAACTCCTTCCGATTCCTTGTGGGACAAGGAGATCGGAGTTCCAGGCAGTCCGTGTGGACGACTGCAGAGGCGGGAGACCTCTGCCGCTCGGAGGACAACTGTCAATCCCGACAGTCCCGGTGAGACCAGGAGTCTTCAGTCCCGGAACGACCAGGAGCTGCACAGACACCGTCCAAGACCGGAGGTGAAGACCACGCAAGGCGCGAGGTACTATCATCGAGCAAGCCTCGGGACAAGGTATGCATCCACAAACCATCTTTCCTATTATATAGACGTTGACGCGATTCCTTTTGTTCGGGGTTTTGGGGAGAAAATTTTTATTTTCGCTGCTTCTCTGCCTCCCATAAAACCCTACAATATATGTGTCACCTTTCTCTTACTAAGGATCCCTTTAGTCCCTTAGTCTCCCTCTTCCTTGGTGCATGACACCCTCTTCTTTTGCAAGCTTGGTGGCTGATCCTTGCCTTGGAGTCTCCTTCTTCCTCTAGTGGTGGCCGAACCCTAGAGTGCCCTGCTCTTCTTCCTTGGTGGTGCTTGGAGCTTGGAGCTTGCTTAAGGCAGGTTACATAACTCCTAGCCCTAACTACATTACCATCTTCTATGTTCTTGTCTGTATGTTTCTTATGATCGGCTATGTATGTTGTTAGTTGAGTTTCCTGCTTAGTTGTACCTTGTTGGTCGAACCTATGTTCTAGGGTTTCTTGGTGAGCAACACCCCTTTCTCTCCTAGGTCTAGAGGAGTGAGCTTGAGTTCTAGTAATATGGGCAATACTCCTCTCTCGTTTAAGTTGAGAGGTGAGCTTGTGTTCTAGTGGCTTGAGCAACACCCTCCTCTCACAATGGACTTGAAAGGTGAGCTATGTGGTGGTTGTTCCTTGTGTTGTCCGATTGGTGATAAGAAGTGTGCAAGACCCCTCTCTCTTGGTTGTTGAGAGGTGAGCATCTTCTTGATCCACTAGGGTTGTGGTGCCCTTGTGCTTGAGGTTGATGATGACCTTGTGGAGTGGCATCTTGGCCAATATAGTCTTGAGGTTGATGTTGCCCGATATCCCTCTTCGGCCTAGAGCTTTGGATGTTATGTTGTGGTGTTGTGTCGGGTGTCACACACCTGGCCCTGCCTTGTTGTGTCAGGCATCACACCATGATAAGTACCCTGCCCGACACCCTTAACCTCATTATACCTCGATGTTGTGAAGCTTTGCTAGCTAGTTCTGTGGTGGGCGTCTCCCCTGGCCCTGGCCTTGTGTGTTGGCCGATAGATGTGGTTAGCTAGCTGGACAACATGCTTTCCTTGTTGTCGTTTGAGGTTGTGCCCTGGCCGTTATACCTAGATGAGTAGAACGTTGGCATTTACCCTTCTGTGTGTGTCGGGCGTCACACCTGGTTGTGTATCCTGCCCGACACGCCTAGCGTTGTTGGTTGCTTGGTGCTGTTATCCCCTTGGACGTTGTGGGCGTGGCCCTGTGTCGGGCGTCGCACCTCCATTGTTGCCTTGTGTTGGCCGATAGATCATGGCTAGGCTGGTTGAGCGTCAGGCTGAGTTATACCTTTGGGCATTATGCCTTGTCCAGTGGTGCTGCCCGATACACTTTGTGCACGACGCGCCGTTGCACGATATGCCTTATAATTTCTTGCTGCACGGTATACCAGTGTTGCACGATAACGCGCCACACGTCACACTGGATGAACGGAACGCCCATAGGATCAATTGCCCGACAGGCCTTATGGCCATTGTCCCTACGTTACACGCTACACATGAGTGCACGAGATGGCTTGGTTCCTTGTTGCTTGTTACATGTGGTAGCCCGACACCCTTGCTGGTTTGCTTGGTCGATAGGTGGCTGGTTTGCTGGATCGTTGCATGGTTGATATGGTTGGACGATATGGGAGAGTACCCTGCCTGATACCTACCTTTGGGAGAGTTTGCCCTACCTGTCACACCTTTGGTGAGGGTAGTGGGCGCTTCTAGTGAGGGTCTTGTTCCTTCTAGAAAACCGTTATGATAGTTTTGTACATGCTTTCACGTTTGGTTGATGACAGTGATCCCTGACATGTTTGATAATTGATATAATGGATCACATCTATGTAGCTTGACATGATAGTACCTGTGTTTATGACCATCTTGATCATATGTATAATGCTGAGGAAATGATACGCATGTAAGAAGCCTTGCATGATGATATGACATATGTATATGGTCACAGGTTGAGGCATGTATGATAAAGTATATAATCATCAGTACTGCGCTATGTTGATGATATAAATCTTCTGATAATCTATGATGATTGTGCATACTAACCATGCAGGTACAGATGCATAGCCAGATAAAGGGCTATGAGGTATATATGTTTGAGTAACACTGTTCTGATGGTTACTCTTGATGATGAGATGATATGCATGATGTGTTTTGGTCTGAGGACCTGAGTTGGCTAAAGTGCTGGGATTGCTATCCCTTGGTGATGATGTAAGCCTTGAGAGGCAATGGCACTATGAGATGAGGGATTGAGATCACATGGCAATGTGATGATCCTTGCAACGGATCTAGATGGTTGGTATGAGGCCAAGTGGTAACCTATAATGTTGGATCCTTGTGATGGATTAGGGTGATGTTGATGATTGTTAAAGCATGATATTGAGTTTCATGTTGTTTATTCTTGTTATAGTCTGCATGCTATACAACTTGATTGCCTCAATAATCCACTTAAAATATACTAACTAATCACAAGTGGAACATATCATGTAGTTGCCCTGGCCATAGATCCATCATCGTCAGGAGCTAGTGATGGTGAAACGGGTTCTCCTGCGGGTTAACCTGGAGCGCATATTGTTGAATATGCGAGGTTTCTCCTAGCCTAAAATAGAGAGGACATGAGTGCAGCTGCGGTTGCAGACTCGGGATATATATAGAGCATGGTGAACAGGCCCATGGCTCAGGATATGTGATATGGGGGCATGAATGTGTTCATGGCTCAGAGCACGGTGAACAGGCATGTGGCTCAGTTTCACTAGCGCCGAGACCTGTACCAAGGTGGGCTAGGCAGAGGGTAGCCTGCGGGAGCTGACCCTGTGGCTGAGGCCACTTAAGCATGAGACTGCGGTCCTGCTTGTGTTGTACTCGTGCACTGACCACGAGGTGGGAGGTCGTGGAGTCTGGCTCTTCCATTGACCTTGTATGGCACTGGCTCCGGGTTTCGCAGCCGTCGGTTGGATCTGAGCGGTACGGCTCACTTCCTCAGGGCATAATAATACGTAATCCAGCTGAATAGTACTCACTGCTTCAGGCAAAATATGGAACATTGTTTGAGGCCTTACTTGTGTAGTTAATCTTGGTATACTTGCAGTCACTTATACGTTCCTTATGTTATGTGGTAAGATCTTATAAATCTTATCTTGTTAATCATGTTCCATAAAGAGATATTTGGTGAAATGCCCTCCGTTCATCTGGTAAGCTTGATGGTATGAATAGCTTTACTTTATAAACTGTTCTTGTTATACCTTCTATCAGTTATCTGCTGCTTTTGCTTTAATCTTCCTTTGGTTTTATGGTTTCGGCGGGGAGTTATGTTTCTCGCTGGGACTGTGTGTCTCACCCCGCTGGTTTATACCCTTTTAGGTGTTCGAGCCAGACGTGGTGGTGGTCGCGGAGTTGCGGACGAGCAGTAGAAGGCAAGAGATGGATACGCTGCTATTTTAGTTAGTAGAGTCTTAGAGTCATCCCTGTATTCTCAGGTCCTTGGGAGCGTTTTGACGTTGTTTCACGATGTATAGCCGTTGATGTTTTGTATATCCTGCTGCTGGCCGGATGTGTGCCGTTATGTACATAAACAGGTGACAAACTCATGTGTTGACTAAACAGCTAATCTCCTAAACTGTGGACACGTGTCAAGATCTTGTATATAACATGTTTCCTTGCAGGATGAGGATCTGAAGGTAATAGTTTCTTGGTTTATCTGCTTTCTACAATCGATTTTAATTAACCCGTGTTTTTGGTAATCTGTGGTTATGGTGTTTTCCACACATTTTCGCGTAACACCTCGCTGTCTGTGTGATAGTGGGATGTGTTGCCACAATATGTTTCCAATTTATAGAATCAAGGAAGGAGGGCTTATGTCCAGTATTGAAGATGCGCTTAAAGTGTTGGACGATGTTGCTGGTGATTGTGTGCTTGTTGGATGTGATGTCGTTGTTAATGCATAATCTAGAAATGATGTTTTTTCGAGTGTTATTGTTACATATTTTTTGAAAGAATTTGTATTCTTGTCTCCCTCCTTAGCCCATCTGATTTTTACACGTTGTTTCCAAATGGTGTCTATACAATATTAGACGTGTTCTAGTTCAACTTTGATGATGAGGGTGAGGGTTGGGTCTGCTATAGGATCACTATCAACATAAAGATATTGTTGTTCAAGATCAACTAATTTTAGCCTTATGTTTCCAAAATTTTGTTTCTGCCAAGTTTTTAGATTCTTCCTGATGTTCTTTGTGTTCTTGTGTATTTGATATCCTAGTTATATGGTATGGGTATCAGAGGCAATCTATGTAAGGAGGCAGGATCACCCCCTTACTAAAAATTTGAAGAATAAAACATCCATTCCAAACACACTCAAAGGTATACTGGAATAGCTAGAAAAATTTCAAACTTCAATAAATGGTATTCAAAACAACCAAAGTATAGTAGAAAAATAAAAATATTGACTATATTCAATTTATAACAAGGTTATTACAAAAGTACATCATAATATCCCATAAGGGTTTACATGTATGATACAACATAAGGATCTAGTAGAGGGAAATCTTAAACCATAACAACTTTGTCTCCAAGCTTTAAATCCTTAACCTAGTCCAAAACTTCATGCCTTATCACACAAGTCCTTCACCTAGGGTTGGAAGCATACCTCAGCAAGAAGAGAAAATATATGACATTAGCAAAGGTTGGTATGTGCATACTAAATAGGAAATTGAGCAATATATGGAATAAATGGCATCAAATATAAAAGGTTTCCCATAGAAAGGATAAGGACCACCCAAATGGGCATCAAGAGAAAGGGAATTGAAATCATGTGATAACAAAAGAATACTTGCCATTATAAAACATAAAGATTGTGCCACACAAGCACATGTAAAGAATTAGGGCACACACCCCATATCATCAACATGCATGCATGTGAGATAAACATAGCCCTAGAATAATATAAATATAAAGGTGGCCAAGTCTCATAAACTTGAAACCTGATACAGAAAGGAATACTGCCAATCTCCCAAATATATAAAACATGGGCCAAGAATCACACATCTTTCCCTGGGTATGAGGTTCCTTTCCATCCCAAAAGAGCAGGAAATATCACATCTGCCATAAGAACCAATGCAATTACACTACTCTAATGCTACTGAATCACATATCATGTTAAATGTAGAGGCAAGTAGAAAGTATAGTCAGAATATATAAACTAGTCACCACATTAGTGACCAACATATACATCCACCTCATAAATGGGCAAAAGACATCACATGTCATCTTTTAGAGTTCCATCATGAACAAAGTATAAGATAAGAGTTTAAAAGAATATCCATGATCACATGATCAATATCAAATAAGGTAGTTCACATGAACCATGATTTTCAAAAGAAAAGATATTGTGTATAGGATAATGTCCATAGGACAAAGAGAATGAATAAGCATAGGTGAATTGCTCAACATAGAAGAATAGGGGATACATCATAACTCAAC
Source organism: Alisma plantago-aquatica (assembly GCA_963693085.1). Lineage (NCBI taxonomy): Eukaryota > Viridiplantae > Streptophyta > Magnoliopsida > Alismatales > Alismataceae > Alisma > Alisma plantago-aquatica. Next base: position 1,871,847,643 of record OY856409.1, on the reverse strand, counting down.
TTTAGAGTCTAAACAGTTCAAGTCAGTCCTAGATCCAAGCCTAGGCCTCCAAAGAACCTATAGGGAAGGTGGACATGTCCAATAAGTAAGGTTCTCAAGCTTAGAGTGGCTGGTTTCTCCAACATAGCTCTTATCTGGAGCAAGAAGCACCTTCTCCACTTTAGAGGTGAAAAACCCTAACAAAAGAACATGGAGATGAGGTGTTTATGGGTTCTAGGTGGGGTTTCACCATGGAAGGCCATGGTTCTGACCTGGAGGAAGGTGGAAGGGAGACTAAAAACATGAAAATAGGGAAGGAAAGGAGGATACTTACTAGTTTTGGTCAAAATCACCAAGGAGGAGCTTAAGAAATCCTAAATAGAGAAAATTTGGAACCCTAGGAGCCTTCTTCACCAAAGTAGGCACCTTCTTTTATCTTGGGATAGAACCTTTGTGGAAAAACAGAGTAGGAATGATGATATAAGATATAGGTAATAAAGGAGAGCAAGAGTTTTCAAATTGGGAGTTGGGAAGGGGTAGATATGGCTATATAAAGAAAGAGGTCAAGTATGAGGTGTCTATGAGACTTTCCATGTGTCATGTATGAGGGTGTCTATGGACATGCAAGCCTTTATGGATAAGGAAGAATTCAAGAATGAGGTATCAAGTTACTTTCCATGTGTCCAATGCTAAGGGTGCCTATTGACATGCAAACCTTTATGGATAAGGAAGAAGTCAATCATGAGGTGTCCATGGAGCTTTCCATGTGTTCTTAGCCTAGGGATTTCATGGCCATGCAAGAGGACAGCTCATAGAGGCTTCTCGAATATCAAATTTCAATTTATGGACACTTATAGGCCATCCCAACCGACCTCCAATCAAAGAAATAACCCCATTGGTTGATAGCTTCTAAAGATAAGTTCATTTATAAAGAGAGTAATCCCTAAAATGCCCTTAGAAAGAAACACCTTCAAACTAAGGTGTAACTAGGTGCCCCATGGTTCAAAAACTAGAGAATGGTAAGGGAATATCTAAATATTATAATGCAAGTGACAATTTACAAAGAAAACCTCCCAATTGGATAAATTGCGGAAAAGTCCAAAATGTACCTAAAATTGCATAACTTGCACAAACAACATCCAAATTGGACCAAACTTCATCCACAAGTTATATTTGATGTGTTGAATATGAATTTGCCATTATTTCCATATTTTGAAGTTATATAATCACATTATTCATTACTTATGCCTTTTACTCATTTTCTCTCTCCTAAACTTATCCTAATATTTCAAGGTGGTCCAAATTAGATGAAATTTGACATGTAGGCTAATTTTGATATGTAGATTTAGAATTTGAAGTTTTTTTCCACTTTTGAGACTTATTTTTATGAGATATATCATATGGACCATTAATGGCCCATTATCTAAATTATTCATCCAATTAAGTTTCTTATCTTCATATTACCACCAAAATGAGTTATGTGGCATACTTTATTTATCCATCATAAACCTAAGATTAATGTTAGAACATTAGGTTACATTAAGGTGATATATACATGCATTAGATCATTGGGGTTATACTAAACATCTATTTAGGTCTAACCTTCAACCGTATTTGGTGAAGTCCAAAATGTCAATTTCCAGGGTAGGGTCCGAGATCTAGTATGTTACAATTTAGGTATTTTTGCAGAGTTACAAACAATATGGGTCGGAGAGCCATAAATTTTCAAAACTAAAGGTTTGTGTCCCCATGTTTCTGGTTTTGTGTCAGTGATGACATGGAAGTGATCATAGATATACCATTGTGCAACTATAACGAAGGAGTGTGGGTATAGATCTTCCCATAGTGTGGTGCAAAAGAAGTGGTTGAGTCTATCCTAGGTTTTATTTTGATGCCAAGTGAAGTGTAAACTTGCAGGGGGAATATCGATCAGGTGGTGTTGCGTGATGAGTTGTTTGAAAGCTATGTCTGTAGGGTGCATGCGGCCACCCAGTTATGAGGGGTTTAATCTATCTGATGGTTGTGTGACAAGGTTGATGTATCCTCCAATGAGTAAGGGATTATCAAGGAACTTATTTATGATGTGTTTGATCTCTGCAATGTATTTAGTTTTTTTTGAGCTAGGTTCACCATAAATCCCAGTAAAGACCCAACTATTTGCATCTGTATTGTTTGTGATGTGAAGGGTAATGGACAATTTTAGGAACTCTATATGTGTGATGGTGAATAGAATATTGTTTATACCTATAGACAAGCCACCTTTGAATCCTACTGGGGGAATTTGGTGCCAAGAGTTTATGTGTTTTCCCCCTATGGTTTTCAGTGCAAAAGGAGAGAGTGTGGATTTTGTTTCTTGGATAGTGATAATGTTGATGTTGTTTTTGTAGATGTGTTTTCTGATTTTTTTTCTTTTGTAAAGACTAGAGGCACCACAGACGTTGCAGAATGGGATTTTCATTTTGGCACAAGAAGATGATAGGGTTAAGTGCTCAAGTCTAATCAGTGCAAGTGTAGGTTGTTTAGGCTGGTATGTGTCATGGATGTTTCTATGGTTTCTCCAATTCATAAGTTTTTATATATCATCAAGGACATTATGTGCTTGAGTTTCATCTTCAAAAGTAATATCTATTTTATCAAAAAAATTTGTGAAGGATTATATATCCAACCATGATGATATGTCCTCAATATTATCAATATGGTTATTACTATTTGTAGAAAGATTAATACTAGTTGTATCCAAAAGTGAGTTGCTCTGAAATAAATGAGAATGTTTTGATGAGTTCTTCTGAAGAGAAGTAGTTTCTTAAAGTTTGCCCCTATGGCGTGGTAAACAATGGGTTGATAGATTGGATTGTTTATGGAGATTTTCCTTTTTTTTGCTTCGAACTCTGCGATGATCGGATTTCATCAATGATAGCAGTTTTTAGCTTCTAAATAGTATATGAATCAATGCTAGTAGTGGATTTAGTGCCATTGTTGTGGGAAGGGAAGGGTTTGAAAGAGTTTTTGAGGGAGTTATTGGCACTGTCAGTAGATGGAGACATTATTCTGGGCCTCTTGATGTTCGTGGATAGGTTTGTGTCTTCTAAAGACATGGTAGTATAGTTTTTTCTTTCCCAGACCATGTTTCTATCAGATGGTTTCCTGATGACATTGAAGGTTTTTTTTTGTGTTGGTCGGATAGTACCATGATGGAGGGTGCAAGATGATATCCGTGAATTTTTTTTTGACAGCAGTGGGGTTTTCATCTGTGAGCTTAATTTTGTAAATTTTCCCCCAGTTTGATTTTCATAGAGGTAGGAAGGGTAATTCCTTGTTTGACTGAGAAGACGTAGTAGGCTTTGATGTACTGAGTGGGGTGAAGGGTGTCGTGACTAACGAACTAGAGAGTGGCTCTGATGGAATGTGTTATGGCTCTGAAGACCTCAATCTCCCAAAGGTGAGGAGGTAGGTCAGTGATGGCTACCCAGCCCGATCCTCCAGATCCATCTAGTGAGGATCCTTGTTTATGTGTCCATTGGGTGATGTTTTCTTGAACAAAACTGATGCCACATGAGATCGTCATGACTTGGCCAAACAAATGTTATAGTTTGGTACCTTCCGGGACAACATATAGAAGTTTTATTGGAGATAGGATCTTAGGCTTGAGAACCGTGTGTCTAGGGAGGAGAAGAGCGATTGCTCTAGTAACATCAAGGATAGATGACGATGTTATTGTCAATATTATTTGAGATAGTGACGAGGATGCTCCTACTGGTGAAGACTTTCAATAGTCTCATAGAGTTTTTTGGGAGGTCAATGGGAAACTCCCTATCAAGGTGTATAGAAGGCGCCATAGTGAAGGGGGATCTAAAAGAAGATGTCAGAGGTGCTGGGGTAAGCGATAAAGGGGGTGAGGGAAGGCGAAGGTTTGACGATGAGGGTTTTATAGGAGCTGGGGGTCACGACTTGATGGGTTTTATAGTAGGTTGATGGACGCGTGCATGCGATATGTGGGGTGGGAGAGCATCTGTCTCAGGGATGTGAAGACATGCGAAAGATTTTTGGGTGATAATTGAGTTGTCATGGGAATTTTGGGCGTTGATTAGATTTGACAAATCTTATGAGGAGTTGCAATCTATCGATAAGTGTTGTTTTTGCATGGGGGGTTTCCATTTTGCTGCAAAAAGTTCTATGGCCATCTTGGGAATGATCAGGGCTATGGGGGCATATGTAGGAGAGGTGTCTGAGGCGGTCACAGATGTAGCAGTGTGGTGGAGCGTTGCATTGATACTTAGAATGTTTTCTGCTAAAGCATCTAGTACATCTCAGGGCTCAAAATTGAGGTTGATGAAGAACATGCTTCCAACCATTTGTATGGGTGTCGTTTTTGAATGTGGCAATGGCGAGGTTGGTTGTTGTGCTCTTATGAAGGGGTAGGAAGTTTAGATCGTATGAATTCAAATATGATGGTCTGATAGTCAGATGGTGCCTTGAAATTTTTGATGTATTCTTGATGGAAGGCTCAGACACAGTTATTGAGTTCTTAAATTCGTACCTGTCTGCAATGGTAGTGTGGTGTTGTGCTGATGTTGCTGTGTCTTCCTCCTCTGAATGTGTTGGTGTTGCTGGAGACGAGGTGATCTCAATGGGATTTACTCTCGCTCCCTTCTTAGGATGGAACTTTTCCAGAACAAAGAGCTGATCAGTTGAGTCTGAGCTCGTGGAGATAGTGTCATCTGGCGCAAAGAAGAGGGGTATAGCTCCACCGGGTTTTCATTGTTGATGTCAGTGACCCAAGCCATTAGGGTTCTGTCTGCTATAGGGCAGATGAAGATGGTCCACTCTCTTTTGAGCTTCAAGGATGAAATCATCCCTGCCCATCCGTATTCAATATAGATATTTGATTTTCTATCTTAGTCGATGACTACTTCGAAGCTCTTGTGTCCCATCTTCACCTCGTTAATAACTGGAGGAAGATCGAATTCATGGTATTTCCAAGCCCTAGGAAGCTGTGCAGAAATGTGGTTGGAAGGATCGTCGAGTGGATAGTGCATGTAAGGGAAGCGAGTTGTCATCGTTGTTTCTTCAGTGATGGAGAAGTAAGTTTTAGTATGAGTTGTGTTCTTCTTGCTCTTATATGCTCTGCTCAAGTGTAGGGAAATTTTGTTCCTATTTTGGAGATGTTTACTTTTACTCAATGTGACGCTAAGGTGCCCCCCGGTTCTCATACTAGGAGGCAAAATGGTCGGCTGTTGCAGTGGTAAGGACGACGCCACTCTAAAGTTTTGAGTTGTGTTCCCTGGCCATTTTTGCCGCCGCGTAATGGTAGAGTTGGTGTGGTATGGTTGAGCTGATTATCAATGTTGTTGTTTCATGTCATCCCTAAACCCTTTTTTGCTGTCAGTTCTTTTCTTGGCATGCACTGGCTGGTATTGTTCTAGTTTGTTGTTGCAGTGTGTACTGATGCTCCGTTTGGTAAAGCGGTGTGATTGTTAGGGCAGCGGTGGGGCAAGGCCGGACAAGTTGTAATCGCTCGTAACCGCTATTACCAAACATAAGGCCACTCACCGCTTTAAATTTGTATTGTGTTTAGTGTTGAGTAACGTTCAACAATAACTTTTTTTCTCACCGGACAAAAATATCGTGATGATCCATTTGGTGCATGAGACTATGGATGGACTTCCAATGTGGTTAGAGCAGCTACCCTGTGGCCGTTGTTATTATGGAGAGATCTTCGATCAGCTGCACAGAAGCCTAATCTGCGATGTCGTGGGTGGGTGGTGCTAGGAGGCGGTTGATGAGTAGGTGGCCGTCTCAAATGCATAGTGCCACAAACGTTTGGGGGACATCTGCATGGGCGATGAGAGTCAAGGCAACAGTTTTCTACTTTTCTTGGAGAAAACTTCATAGATTTGCTATTTGTATTTTTATTATTATTTCACATTCTAACGCCGACCCCGCGAGAAACCCCCTAACCCCCGACCTCCTGAGTCCTGAGCTCCGTGCGTAGGACCCGAGTCACCCGACCATACAGGGCCGACCAAGCCACCACGCCGGCCACTGAAGCAGCCCCGCCTACCGCTCAAAGCTGTAACTGCGCCGAACGCTGAAAGCTGCAGCGGTGCCGACCGCTGAATGCAGCAGCGGCGCCGGCCACCGGCAGGAGCAGCGACGAAGGCCACTGCAAGGAGTAGCAGCCACCACTCCGGCAAGCGGCGAAGGCCATCACAGGTATGTCCTTTCTTCATCGTTTCATACGATACCTCCTCCTGCCCTCCACACCTTCTCCTCACCCTCTTCATCTGCATGTATCTGGTCGCTTCCATTTTTCTTCTTTCGATTGGTTTTTCTTCTCGAATTGACAACAGGTCACATTCCAGACAAGCTGTTCGTTTGGTAAGTAGGGAGCAGACGATAGGTAGGCAATCGTTCTCCACTTCTTTTAATTGAAATCGCGTCCCCTCTGTCCTCAATTTCTTTCCCCTCAATGTTACTCAATTTATTCCTCTGATTTTAATACACATCCACGTATTTGGATTGTTTCGGCTGTTTGAGGCTGCTGCATGTAGTGCTCTAGTAAGTGTTGCTGTGTATACATTGCTCCAGTACAAGACCACATCATGAGGAGGTGATTCCCTTTGTAAGTCTCTCTAATCTGTAACATGTTCCTTGTTCAACCTTTTGGAACATAACATTTGACTTGATTATTCGGTATTGGATTGGATCGATATGGTGAAGTGGCCTCCGCCGAAAACCAGCAGGACCGAAAAACCCTGTGATTTCACATCTTGCTGTTTTTAGGTGATTTTAGAATACGCTTTTCATTACATAAATATGGACACAGAAGCAATTATAATCACCAAATATAGGATATCATACACAAGCATTAATATAAGAATGCTGCATTCAGAAATTTCTTATCCAAACTAAGTCCTAATAAAAAATTACGAAAACATAGATTCAAACCTAATTACGTCCTCTTAGGCCCCGGGCTGAATACACTGCTTGTCCGACATCAGTTCAGGCGGATTAGCTATTAGCAATCACTCAAGAATTCAGATGACCACATATTGGCAATTGTTGGAAACTGCCGCAACTTCAGAAAAGAAATGATTCTGGCAGCTATGACCATTTCCACACTAATGGATTGAGATTTTGTAGGCATTACAGGAGGATGGCAGTTTCCCTGCTATGGAAACACAATTTGGCAGGACACTATGCACTGCCTGCATGATTTCCCATATGCCTTTTCCATATGGAGTGCTTTCATGAAATGTCTCATGGTGAATGCTCCCATTGTGCTGGAGGTGACCAATGAATCGTGCTGAATGTTTGGAGTTGCCCCAATGCTGGCAGCCACCCCCTCAAGCAATTGCTGTTTAACACATACTTAAGACAGTGTGGGGTCTGTGGGGTCAGTGATCCAAAGAATTCATGCATGACTACCTGGGATGACTCCTATCGATCACTGAATCTCTCAACTTGTTCATAGCCCCTCTACCGTTTACATCTGGAACACTTTAAAAAAAGAGCCGACCACAAATGTTTTGACGGTGCTGGTACCGGTGATGGTTTGTGCTAAACATTTTGAGTTGCCCTCTCCTACTAGCCAGCCTCCTCAAGAAACTGTGTTGGCGCCATATTATGGATTCTGTGGCAACCACAGAAAATATGCATGAGAAACCTGGTCTAATTCTTCTGTAAATCGTGGAAGCACTCAACGTATGCATGTACTGGAGATGACGTACAATGATAGGGCTGGTGAAAGGCCCCTGGAGTAGTTGTCCTGCGATGTAGTGAATAACTAATACTGATCCTGTCCTAATCCCTGTCATCTCCAGTGACACACAGACACACTGCTCCAACACAAAAGAAAACTCTGATGGTTTTGTCAGCGATCCATAGTTTTTGATTGTTACAGCTAGCACTGCTTCTCGATACTCAAGGGTGTTCCAAAGGCCCCTCTGGTGGGCACAAGCAACACCTAGCTCCTCCTCACCAAGCATGATCCTCTTCACCATCTTATCACCCTCACAAACTTCTTCTGTTCAGCTTGAATTCTTTTGGCAGTCATAATGTAAGGCAAAAGTGCCACCAAATATAATTTGGTGGTAGAGATTTGGTGTATTCAATTATATATGTTTGCACTTTTATCCCTACTATTTAATTTACTGTCACAATATACTCCCAACTTTTTGAAAAAGTCACGTTTAAAAACGAATTTTTCCTCAGACGTATGAAACGGCCCAATAAGTCCCGTTTCCCGAGTAGTACAATTTATTCCCATATTATTTGGGAATTCATGTTTTACGTATTTTTCCGTTTTTTAGGTTTTTCTTCCCTATATCATGTATTATACTTTTTATATCTCCAGCTTAGTCTAAGTGTTTATATCTGTGTTTATACATGTAAAAGCATATGTGTATATCTATGCAATATATATGTATATATGTGAAACATATATATACATATACTATATATGTACATATTATATATATATATATATATATATATATATATATATAGAGAGAGAGAGAGAGAGAGAGGCTAGAATACACTCGAGTGTACAGTTCGTGCTCGAGTGTACAGATCGCACGAATACACTCAAGTATCTTTGCATATCAAGATTATTGTTTGTAAAATGTAAACCATTGATCTTCATCGTCATACTATAACTAGGCTATATACAAATTTTGAGCCCATTTGGATGAGTGTAAGTCACTCATCCAAGGGCAACAAAATCGACGTGCGAAACTAATTTGAAATGCATAATTTTTGCGGTCTTTATAATATGACCTATAAATGTCCAAATGTGCTCAAATTTTGTGTATGAGCTATTCACAACATGTTTAAGAAGATCAACGGATTAGATTTTTGAAAAAAATATTGCATCATGAAAAACTACTTTAGTGTTTTCTGCTCCGAATACACTCGAGTGTATTCTAACCTGACTCTCTCTCTCTCTCTCTCTCTCTCTCTATATATATATATATATATATAGAGAGAGAGAGAGAGAGAGAGAGAGAGAGAGAAAGAGAGAGGTTAGGAACTGTGTATCGGCCGGTACATGCAGCTTATGTGTACCGGCCATTAAAATGTCACGTGGAATAAATTTATTCAATCCAGCATATGAATTGAATCAAAATCCAATAAATTAGATGCATTCGAAAAAGCACAACCACACCTCATGTTATATCATGAGATATAACAATATATCATTCAACGATTTCTGTAACTTACCGTTGATTAGAAAATATGCATTTTCTTTCATTCGATTATCTAGGAATGTTAGTTTGAAGTGATTTTTGATACACATGCTATCTAAGGAGTTTCGACATAGCGAGGGCCGATTATTGCAGTCGGGTGCAGTGATAAATATGCAAGGGGTTTCGATATAGCGACGCCCAGTTGTGTTGAAGGACAAGCAAAGGTTTCCACATCTTGGACGAGTGTGGGTAAAGAAGCTAGTCCCGCTGCATCATCGCCCGGATGTAGTGAAAAATGTGTAAGGGTTTACATCTTGGATGGGTGTGGGTAAAGAAGCTAGTCCCGCCGCATCATTGCCCGGATGTAGTGTAAAATGTGTAAGGACAACATTTTCGACGAAGGCAGGTAAAGAAGCAAGTCCAAGAAAAAAAGGATTAGAGTTGGATCTTGGAATATTGACTCTTTGACAGGAAAATCTTTAGAGATAGTAGATACCATGATGAGAAGAAAAGTCAATATAGCTTGCTTGCATGAAACTAAGTGGACAGGGGAACGTTGTAGTGAGATTGGAGACACAAGATACAAAATCTGGTATACAGGCATTGATAAACATAGAAATGGCGTAGGTAATATTGTTGATAAGATGTTGAAGGATGATGTTGTCAAGATCACTAGGATGGGTGATAGAATCATAGCTATTAAGGTCGTTCTTGGGGGAAAGATTTTTAATATTATTAACGCTTATGCCCCCCAAGTTGGCCTTAGCGAGGAGGTTAAGAAGGATTTTTGGGATAACATGGATGAATTGATGCAAGGAATACCGACAGAGGAGGTCATTATTGGGAGTGATTTAAATGGCCATGTGGGGAGTAGCAATGATGGATATGAGAGAGTTCATGGTGGTTTTGGATATGGCAACAGAAACGGAGAAGGAGAGAGGATATTAGATTTTGCAGATGCATATGATATGATTTTGGCAAACACCCATTTCAAGAAAAGAGAATCTCATAAGATTACTTTCAAGAGTGGGCACAATTGTAGCCAAATTGATTACCTCCTTACAAGGCGGCGGGAGGATTGTAAAGTATGCAAGGACTGTAAAGTGATCCCTGGCGAAGAACTCACGACCCAACATAGGTTGGTGGTTTTGGATATTAACATGAAGATCAATAAAGGCAAGCATAAAAAAAATCAAGATAGCAAAATCAAGTGGTGGAATCTTAAAGGAGAAAAGAAATTGACCTTTCATGATAAACTCATCAAGGAGGGAACTTGGAACTTAGAGTCTGATGTCAACACTATGTGGCATAGCATGAGCTCCTGCATAACAAAAATTGCTAGAGAAGTTTTAGGGGAGTCCAAAGGTTGTGGGCCTCCACAAAAAGAGACTTGGTGGTGGAATGATGAAGTATAGAAGGCTATTAAACTGAAAAGGGAGATCTATAGGAGCTTGCCCAAATCTCGAGATGATGCAACGTTCCAGAAATACAAGCAAAGAAAGAAGCAAAAAAGGTTGTTCAGAAGGCAAGGTTTAGATACTTTGATGATATTTATAAGAAGCTGGACACTAGAGAAAGGGAAAAAGATATATATAAAATGGCCCGTATAAGAGAAAGGAAAGGAAGAGACGTGAGTCAAGTAAAATGCATCAACAATGAAGATGGTAAAGTGTTGGTAAAGGACGATGATATCAAGAACCGATGGAGAAATCACTTCCATAAGCTTTTCAATGGAGATACTGTAAATAATGTTAGAGACTCGTGTGACAGGGATACAAGAGATATCATTTACACACGACGAGTTTCACATTTTGAGGTCAAGAATGCCTTGAAAAAGATGAAAATGAGAAAGGCATGCGGACCAGATGGTATTCCCAGTGATGTATGGAAGAGTATGGGGGATGAAGGAGTTATGTGGTTAACAAATTTATTTAACAAGAACATGAAGACAAAGAAGATGCCGGATGAGTGGAGAAATAGTACTATAGTCCCCATCTACAAGAACAAAGGTGATGTTCAGAGCTGCACAAACTACAGAGGTATCAAGTTGATGAGTCACACTATGAAGCTTTAGGAGAGGATTATTGAGTAGAGACTAAGATCTATAACGCAGATATCAAACAACCAATTTGGCTTCATGCCTGGTAGATCAACAACATATGCTATTTTTTTGATTAGGAGGCTTATGGAGAAGTATAGGGAAAGAAAAAGAGATCCGCACATGGTTTTTATCGATTTGGAAAAGGCTTATGATTGAGTACCCAGAGAAGTGTTGTGGATGGTTTTGAGGAAAAAGGGTGTGCCAATCCAATACATTGACTTGATTAAAGACATGTATGGTAGCTCTACTGCAAGTGTAAAGAATCCTGGAGGAGAGACACCAACATTTCCCATCATAGTTGGGGTACACCAAGGATCCACACTCAACCCTTATCTGTTCGTTCTTGTTATGGATGAGTTGACAAAGAATGTTCTGGATGATGTTCCTTGGTGTATGTTATTTGCTGATGATATTGTATTGATTGACGAAATTAAAGATGGTTTGAATGATAAAGCTGAACATTGGAGAAGGGCACTGGAATCAAATGGATTGATGATTAGTAGGAGCAAAAATGAGTATATGCATTGCAATTTCAACCAATCTCGCAGTGTGAATGGTGGAGCCAAGTTGGACAGAGTAGATATACCAAAACGTGATAAATTTTTGTTACTTGGGCTCTATTATTCAAACAGATGGGGATGTCCAAAATGACGTTTGTCATAGGATCACTGCAGGATGGTTGAAATGGAGGAGTGCAACTGGAGTATTATGTGATTGGAAGATCCCTCTCAGACTAAAAAGCAAGTTTTTATAAAAATGCTATACGGCCAGCCGTGCTCTATGGGAGTGAATGTTGGGCGGTGAAGAAACAAGGACTCAACAAGATGAACATGGCTGAAATGCGTATGTTGAGATGGATGTGTGGGAAAACAAGAAAAGATCGCTTGAGAAATGGCTATATCAGGAATAAAGTGGGGGTGACGAGTATTGGGGACAAGTTGCGCGAGGGCCGACTCAGATGGTATGGACATGTGCAACGCAGACCGACTAATGCGCCTATACGAAGCAATACTATTGAGGCAAACACAATTAATAGAAGAAGAGGAACGCTTAAATTAACATGAGAAGAGCTTATAAAGAGAGATTTTGAATCATCTCTACATCTCAACTAGAATATGACCCATGATAGAGCTGAATGGAAAAGAAGGATCCATGTAGCCGACCCCAACATAGTTGGGATTGAGGCTTAGTTGATGATGATGATGATGGTGATGTTATCTAAGGGGTATGCACCACATCCATAAGGTTGGATTGTTTATAATACTTTTGTAATCATCATAAATGAAGATGGGTACATGTAAGTTACATGTTCTCAGGTACACAATTCTTTTAGCCATATATATATACATATATATATATACATATATATATACACATATATATACATATATATATATATGTATATATATATATATATATATATATATATATATATATATATATATATATATATAGATATATATAGATACACACACACACACACACACACATACACACACACACATATATATATATATATATATATATATATAGAGTGAGGCTAGAATACACTCAAATGTATTTCAGTCCCGCTACAATCAACTTTCCCACCGTTGGATTAGTTGATCATATGAGGAGAATCGCACTGACAGCTTAGTCCCTGCCAGACATCAGTGACGCAGACTGGCCCCACCACGCTCACCCCTCCTCCTCGTACCTTGTTTTTCAGTGATCTCTCTCTCTCTCTCTCTCTCTCTCTCTCTCTCTCCTTCTTTGCACACACCTGACTCTCTCCATTCGCAATCCGCCTCTTCTCTACGTTTCTCCTCTCGCCGGTTCTGGCTGGTCTTGACAGGATTGCCTTCTCTCCCTCTCGCCTACAATTCACTACTATTCTGTATTTCCCCATGGATGACTTCCTTAAGCGATGCTGGCTGATCAAGCGGGTGTGTGGAGGATTTGTGGGTGTGTGAGCGTAGGAGATCCACCAGCGTCAGCGATGGAGTTGCTAGTGGCTTTCGTGGTGTGCTGGGTTGTTGCTTACGCTGGCATTAACAAAGACCTCATAGTCGTGGTGATGGTTTTCGGTAGCGTTATGTGTGCAACATCAATAATAGTGTGCACGGTTGGGTAATAGCTAGTTTTGTGGTAATTCATGATTTTGTTGCCAGAAGCAGGAGTTAGGACGATGAAAGGGTCCTTAGGACGGTGAAAGAGTCCTGGTATTCTTGTTCAAGCAAGACGAGGAGTGAGCCATGATAAAGCATGTGTGCAGTGGCGGTTGTGTTTCTGATTGATTAAATGAAGTGAGAAGATCTCCGTAGTAGGCGTTCAAATTGTCGTACTGGACGAAGTGGGTGCTTATAATGTTTTGCTATGTTTCATTGTTGGTGTTATGCGGGTGTTCAAGTTACTTTCCTCGTGAATTTTTCTTTATCCAACATTGTAAAATCCATGATCTAGTTTTGCTACGGATCAATGCTTTATCAAAGAAAAATAGAGGGTGTGACTAGTTTTCATGAGACACACTCGTAATCTGTAGTATAGATTCGAATCTTCACCCAATCCAGCTGATGCTTTGAATCTTCTGTTCTTGATCTAACAATGGGAAGATCTTAGAGTTTCAGTGGCTTTGTTGTTGCATGGAGCGAATCAAGAGATCAGATTTCCAATAAAGCCTTTGCAGGTACGACATGAATGACATCATGAGTGCAAGAGATCAGATCATAGATTACGATTACCAACGGTGCCAGTAACCTGATGTGCAGCCATGTAACAATCAATAACCATTTCCACCTTCTCTTGGTAAGACATTTGGGTTGCACTTTGCAAATTCGTTGCTAGGTGTTTCATGCAAGTACGTTAAATATTATGAACTTCAACTACATGTCAGCATGCCTTATTGAAGCAATGATTAGTCGTAAAAAATGGAGCCAAACCAACTAAGTACTTATTGGTTTGTTTCTTTTAACTAGTAGAAAGAAATTATCCTCTTTGCTCATGCATCCATCAATTGATTAAGTAGAAAAATCTATTTGAGGACCTAAGCAAAAATTGTATACGAAAAAGTTCTTGATAAATTAACGCCCACAAACTCTGCTCCATCTGTACATATCAGGAATCATTTACATGCATTCATTCCTCAATCAACTAATCAGCCATTACCGTCCGTGTGTCCTTCGTGGATGATTGTGGATTAAATTCCAGACGTGCAGATCAATAGAATAAACAATCCTCCTAATCATATAGACACCACAAAAAAAAATGAATATCATGCATAACTAGTCGTTCTCTTACTATAATATGAAGCACACTTGCTTTCTTCGATTCAGCTGTAATTTTTCACATTAAGTACTGTAATATGATTCCGCTTTAGCTATCAACTGAAACTAGTTGAATGATGGACCCGAAATTGAAACGTTAAAAAAATATCAATAGCAAACTAGTTGCACTGCAACAACTGAATGAGTAGATTAGGAAGAAGAGAACATTTAATGGAGGAACTTATCTTTTACACTTGTCCTCGTTTTCTTCCTTCTACATAGTCATCATCCCTCCTCTTTTACATTTGGGCTCAGCGAAATTAAAGGGGCACATCTCATAGAGCGGTGATGCATGGACTAATACTAATCCAATGAGTATAGCATGTAATTTAATTATTTGGAGCTTTTATTGTCGGTCCAAAAGACAACATGTCTGCATGATTATCTTCAGATTAGCAATCTGACCTCGGCTCTGTTGGGTTCCTACTTAAACTTTCTCCGCCATGATATTGGAGTGTAGGACTTTCAGGACGAGCTAACTAAATGTAGTGATACATGGACCATTATTCAGCTGTGCTGCAACACGACGCATGACCCCAGGTATAGGATAACAATCTTAAGCAATTGTGTACTTCTCGTCGTGATAGGAATGCCATGTGCCGCTCTCCTTTATCCACAATCCTTCCTCAACGATGACATGTCTGATAGCATGTTGTTTCGTCCATTTCTGATCCTTCATCATACGCATGGCCTGCCGAAGATCACGTAGGTTGTCTTCCCTGCGACGTGCTTAAACATGTACTTCTTCTAAACTACTGCCACTGACTGAGACATTTCCACTGCCCACGCCATTTGCACACCATACAAGTTTCATTCTTCAATTTCGTCACTGATTGCACTGCGGAGAGAATCTGCCAAGGTTACCACTTGAAAATGATGGCCTGTGCCTCAGCGTCTTGTTGCCTAACCTCGTCCGCATTTGCTCCTCATCCTCCTATACTGAAGGTTTTTGCTCTCTTGTCATCATATTGCTGGTTAGCAGAGTACGAAGGGCAGGATCCAGTGGCTGAGCGTGAAGGATAGATGCAAGAGAAGAGAGAAAGGACGGGAACACCCAGTCCTTATAGAAGGATATCGCGGACTGCACTTCGAACAATATTTTTGAATCCTCCATATCCTCGCTGCAAATTAACCGTTGTCTCCTGTCTTTGTTGCCGGCCGGCTGCGGGAGAAAGGCAAGGGTTAGAAGAGTTACGAAGAGCGAGGAAGCAGGAGAGAAGGGAGTTGCATGTGTAAAGAGAGAGGAGAGAGATGACGGGAAAGTGGGTGGGGTACGCCGCATGAAACTTACGGGTGTTTACTGCGATAGGAGTGGGTGCGTTTTTCAAATCAGATCAGATTGGGATCTAACGGCTGGAAACTTGATTGTAGCGAGACTGAAATACACTTGAGTGTATTCTAGCCTCACTCTATATATATATATATATGATTTTCCCCAACTTCTTTCCGAATCGTTGACCATATATTTCCCGTATGTTGACCGCTTTTTACCCAACACATAACTTCCGAATTCCAAAATTTTCAGTTCAACCAAGCATATCCCGAATGTCGAATTTGTGACTATGATTCAAATCAAATGCTTTTAAGATCCCAATACTTACTCTGACTATTCTTTTATTTATTTATCCTTTTGAGTATATTTGAGCTTAATAACAGTTTCCTTTTGAAACCAGGCAACATCGTGGAAAGGCGGGCTAGACATACTCATGTTCTGGACAGCAATAAGGTATATGGCTAAAAAGCCAAAGCCAAAAATGAAGCCCATAGAGCTAAAGACCCCTCCAGAGCAGACACAGACTTTGACACGGGCCATCTTTGAAATTGTCAAGGAGCATGGCCCTCTCACAATTGCAGAGACCTGGGAACATGTCAAGGTTGGAAATCTTCTTAAACATGCAGTATATTTTTATTGGCTTCAAGAAGCTCGAATATAGTTTATCTCTTGTATATTAATTTATTAATTAGATTGGATGTAAAGTATGTTACATGTACTAGCACTTGCAAAGTCAACAATCTAGTTGATTTTTAGTATAAGGATTCCAAACCTATTGATCCTTACGGTGCTTACTCTATCAATTTGATCAGTTATCCATAGAATAAAAAGTACTTTACGTTCATAGCAGATCTTCTTGCTTTCTTCCTTTCCCTTTTTCATATTTAGCACAATGTGTATTAGAACTTTGCAAGCTCTGATTAGGAGTAATGAACATTGACAGAGCAATTTTCTTGAAAGGACATGATGTGTAGCAAAGCTCATCTATGTACATGTGGCGGTTTCTGCTATTTCCAATATATTTTAACACTAATGTTGTGCAAGGCACGAGATATGTCATTACTTCATGGCTATATATCTTGGTCACTGTTAATAAACGTCTGGCAGTTCTTTACTCAGTTAAAGATTCTGATCCCAAAATTCTTTGCTGCAATTTTCCTTTTGAAGCAGCTAATCCATGATTTTTGTAAATGCTGTTGCAAGAAATACTTGTGACTTGGGATAACTTGTTGGTGATCTGTTGAACTCTGCATACCACTGTATACGAATTGATAGATAATATATAACACATTTTTATTTCTTATTAAAAGTGTATCAGTCAGCTCAACGTACTGACTGATTAATGGTTCATAACTATAATATACACTGATCTACACATGCGAGTTACATGTGCCCGAGCTTCTGCTGGTTATTAAAGAGCCCCCTGGATGATAATCTGGAGTCCTTAGGAGAGCTTAGGAAAACCGTACTTTTAAATAACCTTGGAAAATGTAAGGAAAATCATCATCGTCATCGTCATCGTCATTGTCATCGTCTAAGCCTCAGTCCCAACTATGTTGGGGTCGGCTACATGGATCCTTCGTTTCCATTCCGCTCTATCATGGGTCATAATCTGGTCGAGTTGTAGAGATTCAAAATCTCGCTTTATAAGCTCTTCTCATGTTAATTTAGGCCTTCCTCTTCTTCTATTAACTGCGCTTGACTCAATAGCATTACTTCGTATAAGACATTAGTCGGTCTGCATTGCACATGTCCATACCATCTGAGTCGACCCTCGTGCAACTTGTCCTCAATGCTCGCCACCCCCACTTTATTCCTGATATAGTCACATACTCGAGCGTTCTTTTCTTGTCTTCCCACACATCCATCTCAGCATGCACATTTCATCCACGATCTTGTTGAGACCTTGTTTCTTCACAACCCAATATTCACTCCCATAGAGCATGGCTGGCCGTATAACAGTTCTATAAAACTTGCTTTTTAATCTGAGAGGGATCTTCCGATCACATAATACTCCAGTTGCACTCCTCCATTTCAACCATCCTGCAGTGATCCCGTGACAAACGACATTTTGGACATCCCATCTATTTGAAGAACAGAACCCAAGTAACATAATTTATCACATTTTGGTATGTCTACTCCGTTCAACTTGGCTCCACCATTCACACTGCGAGATTGGCTGAAATTGCAATGCATATACTCCGTTTTGCTTCTACTAATCATCAATCCATTTAATTCCAATGCCTTTCTCCAAAGTTCAACTTTATCATTCAATCCATCTTTAGTTTAATCAATCAATACAATATCATCAACAAATTACACACACCAAAGAATATCATCCTAAACATTCTTTGTCAACTTATCCATAACAAGAACGAACAAATATGGACTGAGTGTGGATCCTTGGTGTACCCAACAGTGATAGGAAAAGTTTGTCTCTCCTCCAGGAGTCTTCACACTTGCAGTAGAGCCATCATACATGTCTTTAATCAAGTCAATGTATTGGATTTGCACAAACTTTTTCTTCAAAACCATCCACAACACTTCCCTGTGTACTAGATCATAAGCCTTTTCCAAATCAATAAAAACCATATGAAGATCTCTTTTGCTTTCTCTATACTTCCCGATAAACCTCCTTATTAGAAAGATAACATCTGTTGTTGATCTTCCAGACATGATACCAAATTGGTTGTTTGATATCTGCGTTATAGATCTTACTCTCTGCTCAATAATCCACTCCCAAAGCTTCATTGTGTGACTCATCAACTTGATACCTCTGTAGTTCGTGCAACTCTGAACATCACCTTTGTTCTAGTAGATGTGGACTATAGTACTATTTCTCCAATGATCCAACATCTTCTTGGTCTTCATGATCTTGTTAAAAAAATTTGTTAACCACACAACTCCTTTATCCCCCATACTCTTCCATACATCAATGGAATACTGTCTGGTCTGCATGCCTTTTTCATTTTCATCTTTTTCAAAGCATTCTTGACCTCAACTAATGAAACCCGTCGTGTGTAAATGATATCTTTTGTACTCATGTCACACGCGTCGTTCACATTATTTACAGTATCTCCATTGAAAAGTTTATGGAAGTAATTTCTCCATTGGTTCTTGATATCATCGTCCTTCACCGACACTCCACCATCTTCATTCTTAATGCATCTACAAGAATAAGCACTATTAATGGCGGAAAAAGTTCATCGTAATTATGCAAAAATTGGTCTCTAAAGCCTTCAACGACGGAGGTAATTAGTCGTCACATGTTGTCATTGGTCTCGCCGTTAATAAAATTAACGACAACAAATTTCATTCTGCCGTTGTTATCAACAATGGCAACTAAAATTGTTCGCTGCCAATGGTTATAATGACGATCCAAAATATCTCTCATTGTTAGTAGTAATGACAACATGCTTCCGCCACAAATGCAAATAATGACAATTGTACCGGTCCTATGATAAGGGACAATTACGACATCATTTTCCGCCATAAATGTTGTATATTCAGATGTAATATTGAAGATAAATTCCATGATTACATGTCATTAATTTTGAAAATACAAACATTCCAACTAAAAATAACCATCTTGATACACATTTCAACATGTACATATACAAGCAGTGAGAACGTAAACTACCACATTTATTGCTTTTTTAACAAAAGTTGATGTACTACACAGGGGAGGACATATGCCGTTGCCCCTTAAACAAATGAAAAATAAAAATGGTAAACTGCCAAATGCAAGGTTGAATAAAGCGTGAGGCGTAACGAGGCGTTTTTGTCTTGGCGAGGCGAGGCGAGGCGTAAGCCTCAGAATCTACCGAGGCGTTATATATATATATATATATATATATATATATATATATATATATAGAGAGAGAGAGAGAGAGAGAGAGAGAGAGAGTCAGGCTAGAATACACTCGAGTGTATTTAGAGCAGAATACACTCAAGTAGTTTTTCATGATGCAATATTTTTTTCAAAAATCTAATCCGTTGATCTTCTTAAACATCTTGTGAATAGCTCATATGCAAAATTTGAGCACATTTGGACATTTATAGGTCATGTTATAAAGACCGCAAAAATTATGCATTTCAAATTAGTTTCGCGCGTCGATTTTGTTGCCCTTGGATGAGTGACTTACACTCATCCAAATGGGCTCAAAATTTGTATGTAGCCTAGTTATAGTATGACAGTGAAGATCAATGGTTTACATTTTGCAAAAAATAGTCTTGATATGCAAACACACTTGAGTGTATTCGTGCGATCTGTACACTTGAGTGTATTCTAGCCTGACTCTCTCTCTCTATATATATATAATATGTGTCTATATATGTTATTCATATAATATATAATATATCATATAATGTATAGTATATCATATAGTATATAATATATCATATCATAATATATATATATATATATATATATATATATATATATATATATATAAGTTATACTTAAAGATAGACAACTAGCCGGCGAGCAGTAGCTCAGGTGGTCGCAGCACGGGGCCCCTCATGAAGGATCCCGGGTTCGAATCTCTCTGGTGGTGTTGTTCGGAATTGTTTTTCCCGTAGCGCAGCCGGCCTCTGCGCGACTTAATGGGCTATGCTCCTTATGGGATGGGGCTGAGCTCCCTAGGTTGGGCTCGACGCAAGCCTTACGAGTCTCCTGGGTTACCAAAAAAAAAAGATAGACAACTAGATAATGATCAAATCACAAAATACATGCTAATTACATTCCAAATTTGAAGCACAAGTGAGACATTTTCAAATTTGAAGCCAAATAGGTTTTTTTTTCCTTTCTATTTTCACTTAAACCCATTTGGGTCGGCCCATTTGCAGTCCAAATACCTTCTATTTATTGGCGGAAGACTGAGGCGAGCGCCTCACAAGCGCCTCGACGCCTCTGCGCTTTTTAA
Source organism: Alisma plantago-aquatica (assembly GCA_963693085.1). NCBI lineage: Eukaryota > Viridiplantae > Streptophyta > Magnoliopsida > Alismatales > Alismataceae > Alisma > Alisma plantago-aquatica. The sequence goes on along the minus strand of OY856409.1, from coordinate 1,871,826,875 downwards.
CGCCTCGACGAAATTGAGGTGTCCGCCTCGTCAGAAACAGCTGGGGCGTAAGCCTCAGGGCGCTTTCCCATGCGCCTCGCCTCGAGGCATGCGCCTCTTACGCCTTGAGGCTTGCCTTTTTTTCCATGGCCAAATGTTAATTGGTTCTTAAAAGACAACAAAACTACCACAAACGGATGTACAATTTTTCTGGTACATTGAATCCCCATACATCCTAATCTTAATAAAGAAGACCTCTGAGTCAGCCAACATTATTCATCTTCTGAAATGTCCGGATCGCATCAAGTACACGTAGGAGGGGGAAGTCGCAGGCCAACCACTGTGACGTTGGTGAGGAAACGCAATGCTATCTCCCAAACTAAACTTCAGCCAGGATCAACGGGGTGGACAGCTTTTCTTTTATAGCTCCATTACGAGTGTATGGACCTGAGGATATACTGATCCTGTCTGTGTAGGATCTATGTTCATGTCAACTGCAGATGAGACAAAACGTCTCCCAAGAAGTATATTAGACGGCATCAACATTACAAAAAACAAAATACAATGTCTGCTAACCTGTAGAATTAAAACAGGTTATTTTAGTCCCCATAAAGCGGTTAGATAAGCTCCAAATATAACAAGTTAGATTAAAAAGCAAAGCATCTTAAAAATCCATGTACCTTCTCATTTTTGTTAAAGAAGTGCATAGATAACATTGATGTAACATATGAACTTAAAGTAGCTGAATTTCCTTTTCATTCAACTTAAATCCAATGGCATTGATGGATTTTAAACAAAATCAGGAAAAGTTCCTTTGCTCGTTGAACCTGTCAAGCACCGTGACTGTATATGATATTCATTAGTCAACTTCTATTTTCTGCATTTAGAATACTTTTCCCTTTTTGCATACAAACAATGTTGATTGAGCTTGGAATCAATACAATTCACTACAAAAAAGGCTATGGACACACGAGGAATAACAACACAAACAAACTAAGCTGCAGTCTTCAAATCTTCGATGGCTAAGCTACAGTTTGCTAATCCCATGGTAAAGGTTTGATTCCAGAAGATTGACAACAAGAAGCATTCTAGTATTTTTCATTTTGACCAATAAAATAAATGTGGCAACGTTTGTATCAGACAGATGGTAGGAAGCAATGAGCTAAATTTTCACCCCCAAAGTTCTCCTGAAAAGATCTATACAGATGGAGAGATGAATCTGTAGGTTATTATTGGCTTGCAACTTGTCTACGAAGGTGGGGTGCAGAGGCAAGGGTCTCTGCAAAAGGATACTCCTAGAACTAACAACAAACACAAAGACTCTGCAGAAACACTCGATACAATATCAAACAAATCGAGGATACCACCCATGAACTTGTTACGGAAACGGACGCAACAAATAAGAGTCAAGAAACACCAAAGGAGCAAACAAGCAACAACCAAGATGCCAAGAATCAGACAGAGAAGAAACTTCATGGAAGCAGTTACTGAGCCACCCAGACTGAAGAGACTTCAAATCTTTGACCTGGACTTCAAAAATGTTGATATGGATCCAAATGAAATATTGGTTTTCTTTCTTAGAAGGCACCCCCGACAATCCAGGTCAGAGAGCGGGCCATCAACAACCTTGTGAAAGTGCGCAAATTGTCGTGGTTGTCAGACTTCTCTCCACAGAAGTTGGGTATATGATGATGAGGGGTCGATTATATGCATGATGGCAACCGAACAGACCCTTCAGGCTCATCAACCTTCATCGCAATTACTAAGTGGTCCTGCTCTCAGTCGAGGAGGAATAAATAACAGCTATGACAGCGAGACCATGGTCCATGCTTGGACTTATCTGTCATGTCGATCCGATTTCAATTCTTCCGACCAGTAGAGGGCAATCCAGGAAGAGTTGTTGCGTGGGTATGGATCCCCTATCTTCCGTTAATCCTCTACTGCAAAAACTTCTTGAACCAGTGGGTAATATTATAGGGAGGATGGTGCATGTAGACCCCTATACAAAATGACAGAGGAGAGGCAAAATAGCACGAGTCATGGTAGAAATGAAAATCTGCAGACCCCTCATACCTTAAATTCTTATTAGTTGACACATAAATTGAATATGAAAATATGCCTTATATTTGCAGGACTTGCATAAGAGTAGGCCATGTGCAAAAGTAGTGTACCCTTGTAGAAAGGGCAAACAAGATAAAGGACTGCTCTAGAAGCACAGACCTGCAACCCCACATGCAGAACATTTGGAATGCTAGTGTAACATCTAGTATTAGATCCTCTGAAGCCATCGACGTACCGTCCCAAGGGAGAAGGAAAAAGAAGAAACATGTACCCCCAATTGATAAAAAAAAAGAAACATGTACCCCCATAGAAAACTTCACATTGCAAAACAATTTTTCTCTTCCTTGAAGTATTAGATGAGGAAAATGGTGCCCACAGAGAAGAAGACAACATCCCAACAATAAGAACTCAAATGATAGTCAGAGCGAAGAACAACAATCCACAACATGGTTAAAAAAAAAGGCAAGACCCAATGGCATCAGGAGTACAGGAGGGTTGCTTCCAAGGAGAAAAACTGGACATACTTCCTGTAAATGAAGTCACTAGTAGTATGTACCCCACACAGGAAGATGAAGGACCACACGAGAAAGCTGGCAACACAGCAAGGACTCATTCTAACATTGGAAATGAAATGCATACAGTGGTCATTTTGTAGGACAACGTGATCTTCTAGGGCCAACCATACCATGCCGCCACTACACTATAGTATTAGAGAGGTTCAACCAAGTAGCCATCAGAGAAATATGCCAAAAAGAAGTCACACACATCACTAGATGGCATGTCCACCTGATGATCTGAGAAAGTGCCAATATATAAAGAAATTAAGAAAATGAGAACAGATTCAAGAACTCATCTTATATGTGATGAACAATTGGAATTAGAGAAAATTAAAGGTCATGGGTTACAAACTTAATGGTGCATGCTCACATAGCAAGTAGAGGAAAATAAGGAAGAGGGGGTTGGATGATGGAGGAATTACCTCTTCTTGAATCAATTATAACCAGTGATTGTGTTGTGGCTCTAAGAAGTTGTTGCTCCAAAGCATGTGTTACCGTTGTAACTTCATGTCGTGCTACTACTGCTCCAAGGGATGTGCTGATGTGCTCCATGTGCCCTGGTAAGTAGCAGAAGGTGAGGAGTGACAATGGCTACTTGCTTTTCCTGCTCCATGTTTTGCTAGTGCGATACAAGAGAAGAGGATGGTGACACTGATCTTTAACTATCTTATTAGAATGCAACATGCAAAGCCCAGAGCTATAACCGTGGTCAGTGGCCAACGAAGGGCCTTTCCATCCTGCAACATCAGCAATCTATCAACCAACATAAGTACACGCAAGTCAACAAAAAATGATTTTTTGGAAAAAAATTAAAGAAAAATGTCTTGCAAAATATAAATGACTTGGCGACATCAACACTAAAATAAAAAGTGTGATGAATCTCGTATAGATTGAAGAAGGAAGACAATATCAAACAATTTCACTAGTGTTTGTTTTATCAGGAATGATATCAATTAAGCATTGTTTTTAATACACTGGATGTTGAAGTATACACAATATACTAGGGAACAAACTTGGTTGATATGCACAACTTTTGGACAGTTCCTAAACAGTATTACATCAACAACAAAAACTGCTCAAAGTTTTAATAATTCAGGTCATGGTAGATTTTTTAAGCAGATTCAAAACATTGCCTCTAATAATTCCATGATTGTCTTAAAATTATATGAATGAATTAGCATCCTTGTTTGATTCCCTTTATCCCCAATTTTCTAAATGGATTGTCTCCTTTATCCAAGTCTGATATGATGGAGCCTACATGCATTTATGGAATGGAACCCAAAAGTCTTCCTACTTTCTGCTTCCTCTGGAAACTCTATGGGTTGTATTTAGAGTAAATATTATGTCTACATCTCTGTAATGACTTCCCTGACTGAATAGACATTTTCAAGTGAACCATATATAAGCAGTGCTAACTAGTGTAGGACAATGAAACACCTTTAAGATGCTATAACAGATGGCAAAGAATTAGGGAAACTATGAACATATTAGGAGAATAAGCAGAATAAAATATGAGTGGTACTGTTAGGCTACCGTGGTTGAAGGGTATAAGCATCATTGCCTACCACTGTCGTTAGATGGCGCTAGAACATATGGTTGAGAGAAGTGAGGGTACAAAGGGAGTGAGGAACCACAACATTTGAAGAAAAATGATTCTACAAATTTTTTTCTTAAACATCTATCTGTCTGGTGTGCTCCAAGTTATTTAGATACCTTACAAAAAGTACCAGTAGCAAGCCGTAGTTGTTGAATGTAGAACAATGATCCATGTAGCCAACCTAAATATGGATGAGAATGAGGCTTAGATTAGATTCAATGATTGTGATGAACCAAAACAAATTGAGACTTCTTTATCATTGTGAATTCAATACCAAGAACATAATGAACTTCCATCTTTCATCAAAATACCAAGAACTGGACCTCAAAATTGTAAAACATAAATACGAATACTTCCTACATTTTACCAATAAAAGCTTTTACTATTGCAACATCACTATCTCTAACAAGGATCAATAAATGTCCAACTGTCTTCAACATGAAAAAAAGAAATCAATATCGATAAAGAGATCTGAAATAAGTTCTAATTATATATATAACTATTGGATGGAAATTGGAAATACAAGGCAGGCTCCAACACTAGCTTTACTACTGACCAATTCACATGTTACCAAAGCAGTCTCTCCCCAGAAATTAATATTACCATCACCATTGAACCAAAAGTAAGTATGTTTCCTGTCAGAAATTTTTCTTTTGCGATGCATTTTGCCTTCATACCCAAAACCCAGCTACTCATATGGTTTCAAGTGCTCTCTTTTTTAGTGTAACAAGCATGAGTCTTTCTTTACCAAACTTTGGGTACAAAAACATTGTCACGCCCCTCAGACCTCAAACCAAACAGGAGGAACCATCCGTGGTGATCACCCCAATATATTATTCTGCTAACAGCTACCTGAGTTGGAACCTATAACAGGAACCAAATCAAACGACAAAACCAAACAAACCAGGCTCCACACAGGGAGAGAAAAAACAAAGAAAGCCTGAGAACAGGCGATTCCTAACCATGGAATGAGGTTTCGTCGAAATCATCGAAATTTCGCTCGAAATTTCGATTTCGATGCTATCTGGTACCGAAACCTGCGACTATTTCGATTTCGATGATTTCGATGAGTTTCGCCAAATTTCGACGATTTCGATGAATTTCGCCAAATTTCGATGAAAATTTCGATAATTGCAATCCTTGTTGTTATTGTTGATTTTTGAAGAGGAGCAAAGGGGGATTGGGGTCATTTCACCATTAAGTACTCAGACATAGTATATACTTATAGTATATCATAATCGCATTGCATTTCCCTAATATTTGCTATTCAAATTATTAAATACTTATGTGATGCATGCTATTTTAGTTTCTGCAATGTGGATGACATGTATCCTAGTGGTGATTTATTAGACAATGAGGGTGCTAGGAAGCCAACCACACCAACAAATGATGATTTAGCTTGGAAACATTGCACTAGTATTCTTGGGACCAATGAAATGGTTGACTATTGAGTCAATATCAGCAACAAACTATAAACCCAAGTAAAATGTGTGGGATGCCCTACATATCCAATATTTGATATTATAACACGAACAAGTACATGCATGTATATAGCTCATACTTACAAAATTGCATAACTTAATTCCTACATTTTGTCATCGAAATCATTCATCGAAATCCTCAAGAAACAGGACAGTTCCCTTACCTCCCACATGAAGGACCCCCTCCCTAACCTACCCCCACATAAAATTTTATTGCATAAAACGATGCATTTAGGTGTAGAGATCACACCTGTAAAATTTCATAAATTAATTCATTCATTTTGGCGTCGAAACGGGCACAATTGCATTTATCGAAATTTTTGTCGAAATTTCCATAAATTTCGATTTCCATGCTGTCGAAACGGTATCGAAATCGGATACCTCGTTCCTTGTTCCTAACTACCCAGGACCTGCACCAAAGAGAAGAAGAGCCAACCAAAACACAAATTTCTGATACCACAGACCATCAAACAGAGTCAATAAGTCTGTCCAGTTCAAACCTGACACTCTCTTCAGTCTTATTCTTCTTTGATCTCGTGTTCCCATGTAATCTGAAATCCTCCATCAATTATGGATTAGAATCACCAGGATTGTAGGGCAATCCTTCATCAACTAGATCATAACAGACCTTATCCCTCAGTTGATAGTTCAATGAGATTCCGTTGTTCTGCATCAACTGACTCGCAAGGCATGGAGCTTTCTCATGACTACGCCAGATATCAAGCTCCTACTCCAAGTTCAATCCTTCTACTAAAACCGTTGGAAAGTACCAGAGCATATCAGGCTCAAGGACAGAAGTAGTCAAGGTCTAAGTAAGAGAGGGCTCACTGTCAAGTAAGTCGTTCACCCTTCCAGCATCATCCTTACCTCCACCAGGAACACCTTCCCAAGCAGCCACCTTCTGACCACCCAAGGGAATGTTTCCTACTTCATGAGGGGGGTTCTCTGTAGCTGGGACATTATCTGTAGTTGCACCTCCTACTGTCTCGCAGGTATTCACCTTTCAAAGTTTCAAACATTAGCAGCCTCATAGGCATTTCCGCAAACAGAAGAAGAACTCTTCCCCAGCCTAAGCTGAAGATCAACACTTGGCACATCCTTGCGGATTACCACAGGACACTAGTTAAGTCTATGCCCAAACCTTCTGCATCTTGAACAGATAACTAGTTTACCAATGATGTCCACCTAGGAAGCACATGCACTTCTAGATAGCCCCTGTGTCCGTGTTGGACACGTTTTGGACATGGACACTTACCGGACATGGCCCAAAACGTTTTGGACAGGGCTGGGAGGTGTCCAGTTCATTCTGTATGGGGGGGTCTTGAGCAGGTTGGGACCTGTTCCTGCGTTTATACACAATAAGTGGAGGAGTAGTAGTTTTAGCAGATGAAGTATCAGAAGTGCAATCAGTTGTGATAGGCAATGGTGCTGTGATTATATCAGAATCCTGGGTATCTCCTTTAGCAGAATAAAAAGGTGTATCCTCAAAAAAGACTACATCACTACTTGTAAACCATTTTTTCGCAGTAGGACTATAGCATCGATACCCTTTTTGAGTACGAGAATAACCCAAGAAAATACACTTTTCTGCTCTAGGAGATAATTTATCATAGTTTGGTCCAAGTAACCGCACAAAGCAAGTAGAGCCAAATATCCGTGGAGGTACAGAAAACAGAGTTATATTAGGCTGTAGAACCTGAACAAGAATCTTGTTGCCAATAACAGAAGACGACATTCTATTAATCAGAAAACAGACAATTAGGATAGCTTATGGCCAAAAATGCCTAGGTACATTATAATGCAACATTATAGTTTTAGCAACCTCAAGTAAATGCCTATTCTTTCTTTCTACAGCTCCATTTTGTTGAGGCGTATAGGCACATGATGTTTGATGAATAATACCGACAGATCGAAAAAACAATACAACTTCTTTCTGAACAAACTCCAAAGCATTATCGGTTCTCAGAATTTTAATAGGGCACATAATATTGAGTTTTTATTTCAGAAAAAAAGAATTTTATTATAGATAGCACTTGAGACCGATTTTTCAACATAAACAACCAGGTGGCACGAGAGAAATCATCAATAAACAGAATAAAGTATTTATTGCCAGACAAACTTGGCACATGACACGGACCCCATACATCTGAATGAACAAGATCAAAAATATTTTTACTGCTAATCTGGGACCGTTTAGGAAAGATAGTTCTAGACTGTTTCCCTAACTGACACGACTCGCACTGAAAACTATGCGTTCCTACACCAGAGATAACATGCTTTAAATTTTAAGAAGATGGGTGTCCAAGTCTGTAGTGCCACTGCAAAGCTGAAACTGATGAAGATAGAGCTGAAGCTAGCACCAAGTTGTCAGTCTTTTTTAATTCATCCAAATAATATAGGCCATCATGTCCTTCATGCCCCCACCAATCTTCATCCTCGTGCGAAGGTCCTGAAAAGTACAAGTACCAGGAATGAATGTGAGATTGCAGTTCATACTACGTACAATTTTGCTAACAAATAATAAGTTCAGTGGAAATCGAGGCACATATAGAGCAAATTTTAACAAAAATTGAGAGATTATGTCTCCAATCCCAGCTACAACAGTCTTGGAGCCATCCGCAAGCATAATAGAAGAATTAGAGACCGGTCCAGATAAGGTTTTAAACAAAGACCGATTTCCAGATATATGAGACGATGCACCCGAATCAATCACCCATTTTTTATTACCTGTACTAGGCGTGGGGGCACTGATGAAAGAAGAATCACAACCAGAATATGTAGCGGCATGAGCTCCAGAAGCAGCTCCAGAGGATGACCCAGTACGCTCGAGCAGTAGACGCTCCACCTCAGAACGGATGAAGTCAGCAGTAGTAGAACTGGATGCATTAGTAGCAGCAAGCTGTGACACTACCTCTGTAGTAGCATGGGCATCAGAAGCTGCATTAGCCCAGGCAGGCTTTCCATATTTCTCCCAGCATTTTTCTTCAATATAATTAGACCGGCCACAGAAGCTGCAGAACCGTCGACCAGTCTGAGGGCGAGCAACATTGGGAGGACTAAAGGGTGCTCCATGTCTACAAGAACTCCTCCCCCTCCCAGCACCAAGAGGAGGACAAGTTTTGTGAGAACGACCACGTCTACGGCCACGACCACGGCCTGACATAGCAGCAAGAGCAGTGGTATCGCCAATCTCAGAAGGCGATTCAGATGAGGATGACGACAGTCACTGTAGACGCTGAAAGACACTCTGTAGAGTAGGTAGTGGATCACTGGTAAGGATCTGATCCACAACCCCAACATATGATTCAGGTAACCCACACATGAACTGAACTATCTACAACTCCTGGCATTGACGTTGCATGGTAGCCAAGTCAGTAGACAAGGGATGGTAGGCCTCCAATTCTCCCCAAAGTCCCTTGAAGGCAGAATTAGTCAGTAAGATCAGATCCCGAGAAGTGTAGACGGCTTAGTTGCTTGTTGATATCAAAGACTTTCTTCAGGTTCTGGCTGTGAGAGTAAGTACTAGCAAGTTGATCCCACATCTGCTTTGCTGTAGGTAGATATAATAAGGTGACACTGATTTTTGTCTCACTGCTATTGAGAATCCAGGTCATCACAGTAGAATCATCTTTGACCCAGTCATCATACACTTTGACATCCTTCGAGTCGGCATTGGCAGCAGGCGCAGGAGGCGGATCACACGTCAAATGAGACAGTTTCCCTTGAGATTTAACATAGATCTGCATAGAGCAGACCCAGTGCTGGTAGTTCCGCCCATCCAGCTTCACAGTAGTAACTTGACGTCGTAGTTCCTCATAAGAAGAGGCCATGAAAGGCAAATCACCAATCACCGACAATGAGAAGAACAAGCAGACACAGGCAGAGAACGACTGCCTAGTTCCTCACCTAGGCGGCAGCAGACACAGTGGAAAGACTGGACAAATCAGTTACATACGGGCTACGCCGAGGCGCAGCAGAAAACCCGGTGGCTCAAGGCCTACATGGGCAGGCAGGAAGTAAATCCGAAGACGGTCCTTCAGAAGGAGATCACGCCACTGGAGAAAGCGGCGATGAGCACCGCGGGCAGGGCCTGGCCTGACCCGGCGGCCCGACGCAGCGGCGGCGCCCAGTGCTGTTGCGGCTGCCGCTGGGGCCGGCCGGCGGCGGGGCGGGGGGGGGGGCGTGAGAGAGAGAGAGAGAGAGGAGGGAGGGAGGGGAAGAAGGAGAGGCGGCTCCCAGATCTAGATCTGCTCTGGTACCATGAGACAAAGCAAATTGAGGAAGCGTAGGGTTACACAATGTGTGTACCCTGATATATATACTAGTGGAACAATTACATGTAGGTCCAAATAGAAAAGTAAAATAACATGACAGTAAGTAAAGACATATATTAACATTTGCACCCCAGAGACAGCTGGACACTGCCCAGACACTTCCTAGACACATCGCTGTAGCTGCTGTTGCTGCAATAGTGTATTTCAAAGTGCAAATGTTGAATATACAACTCATGTTTATGTCTTATTGTTGAGAAAATCTAACATAGAGCTGAGATCTAATCACAATTACAAACAAATTGTTGAAAAGAACCAATATGCAAATTCTGAGCTGAATCAGATATTACAAGTCAAATTATAGTCTAATAAGTTGGTTAAATGAGTGATATGAACTCATATATATTTACAACAGACATACATTTAGGTTTCTACTTTATATTGTTTTCAACATACACATAAAGACACATCTATCAACATATAAGATTATACATACATAGATACATTAATATGGACAAATTTTCAGATAAATTCCAGTTCATACATCACACACCCACACATGTATATATTAAAAAAAATCCCTCATCCAATGCCGTGTTTGTGTCCTACGTTTTAGAAATTTGTCGTGTCCCGTATCCATGTCCGTGTCTAGAAACGTGTCCGTGCTTCCTTGATGTCCACCTTCCAGAAGAGTAGGAGCCCCGTCAACCTCTAACATTATAGCTTTTGGAAAGGCTCTAGAGGATCACATCTCTGCACATACTTCTGCATCACCTATGCAACTAGCTGAAAGAACTGTATCATTTAAGTCCAAAGGATTGCCCAGTGGACTGGCTATTCTAGCCAATCAATCTTTCGTCCAAGGTAATCCCGGATTTTCGATCTTCATCCACACTAGTGTTTGTAGGAAAAAAAGAGGGGGAAGCAATGAGCCTAGTGCCCAGGCTTGGACAATGACTAGAGCTCCATCCATCATCCACGACGCTTCAGCTAGAATGCAGTCCTTCTCTCTCACTGTAGGCAACTTGACCACGAATTCTTCTTTCTCTTCAGCAGAAATTTCGAACTTACTGTTAGGTCTCCACAATCTTCTGATCCACCCTGATAGCTGTCCTTTGAATGGATTTCTTCCAATAAACCTAACCGATACAAATTTGTTCCAATCAGGTACTTCCCCTTCGTGGCTCAAGATCTCAGCGCACCTGACACCGCTTCTCAAATCAGGTTCTATGAACTGTACAACCACAACCTCCGCATTAGTTCGCCCTTGGTGGCTCGCTAGAAACCAGATGGCCACCGTCTGGGATACAAGAGTAGCGGCGGACTGATCTATAGAGGTATGTAGAGGGGGAGAAGAGGAGGGATTTGGTAGCGCAATCGCCTCTTTCCTTGGATGTGGAGTCGAATTCCCTAGGTTAGAGTAGAGTTTGGAAGAACCTTGCGGAGTTTCCTCTCTAACAGTCACATCTGGACATGAAGGAGGAGTCGCTCAAGACGACTCGACACTACTTTTTCTTCACAACTACCGTGCCCTCTAGGGTTTCTCCCTCCTCGCCCTCTCCCCCTACCACAACTCTGCCGCTCCATGTTCTCCCCCAAAACATAGTAAAAACAACCCTTTCTACTCTCTTTGGTAAGACTTAGAATACCATTACCTGTGATCTTCCATAGTAGGTCTAATGAAACACACTATTTCATTGGGTTGTATTATGAACTACACTATCTTTTTGATTAAACACTATTTCTTAATATATGAAGTTAGAATTTGATACAACTTTAGTCTTTGGTATTATACATTGCTCTCTCAAGGTTGAAGGTTGTTGGATGTTATTGGTTTTTGTTCCTGGATGTGAGCAAGCTTCTGTCGCCAACCACAATGGCATCTTAGAAGAGCAAGGCTGATGGATGGTTCAAACAGAAGATTTTGTAGCCAATCAAAGGATCTTGTCTCCCTCACATCCATGCTAGTATAGGGAAGAATATGAATTATTCCCTCCAGGGCAGGGACACCTAATATTCTACACCTACGCACCAAAGTCTAGATGCTAGGTGCTATTTTATTAATGGATAGATACATGAATTTGTGTATAGATTTATATGCATCCACATATGTTTGTAATTTTATTTATATTGGTGTTCTCGAAGCTTAATCAAGTTTTGAGTATACCAAAACCACACCGCACATTACCTATGTTTGACCTAACTTGAGTCAAATCAGACCTAAATCAGACTTAGCTAGTGTGTCATAATATATTCTAAATCACACATGACTTGCCCTACTTCTCCCCAGTACAACATGCATTGAGAAAAAATAGTCCTACCTTTTCCGAATTAGCAGAAATGGAGCAAAATAGACTTAAGTTGACCCAATGAAACCTAAATCAGATCTAGGTGGCCCAAACGACCTAACTTAAACTAAATGAAATCCAACTTGACCTATTTAAAACCAAAATGACCTACTTTGATCTGATTGAAGCCTAAAACTATGAAGATCACTAAATGGATAGGCGCCAAGAATTGTGACCCCCTTCATCTCCTAGGTCGCCAAGGTCGGTGTTGTAGTCAACTTCAACACATGCATTATGCATAATATTTGTGTTTCCTATACCTAATATTTAAGGCAAACCACTTTGCTTTGAAAAAATGCCTCATAGACCCCTAACATTTGGCAATTACAAAACTATCGATTTGCTGAAGTTATCTAGTAATTTAAGTGTTGACAAGAAGTTTACTCATTTATTTTGAAAGCACGTTCCACAGATAAACTACGCCGTCAATCTACCAGTGTGAAATAGTCGAAGGAGTTGGCAGTCGTCGATTAGCAAAGCTATGATTTTCAAATGGGTGAAGCCTCAAGTATAAGGCCAACCATTTCATGTCATAGTGTTCACTAATGTTAAAGAGAATAGTCTCAAACTTACCTTCCAATAAAAAAATACAGTTTTTGACTTACCTTCCAATAAAAAAACATTGGCGCCAGACAGATTGTTCCTATGCTTTCAATCAATCATGAAGTGTATAGAAATAATGTTTTCAGTCTCTAATTAGGTAGGACTGAAGTTAATAAATAGATATAACCTAATATAATTCTAAAATACTAAAGGTTATTTCTTATTGAGTGAATAAAACAAGTACATGACCCTCTCTTTTATAAGACAAGAGAGTGAGACAGAGAGTAGAGCTAGGCAATATGGGATAAAAGTACAAGAGGCTACAAAGCCAAAAGCCAAAAATACACTAAGTAAGAAACAACACAACACAGTAAAATATATATACTAATACTCCCCTTCAAGCTGGAGCATAGATATCAATCATGCCCAGCTTGCCAATCAGAGCAGTGAGCCGAGTCTTCGGAAGAATCTTAGTGAAGATATCTGCAACTTGATCGGAAGTATGTGTATAAGGCGTAGATATTTGACCAGATAAGACAACTTCTCGTACAAAATGACAGTCAACTTCGATGTGCTTAGTACGTTCATGAAATGTAGGATTACTCGCAATAAAGATAGCAGCCTTGTTGTCACATTACATAGGAATAGAACTGGAATGAGAGATACCAAAATCTTTCAGAAGGCCACGGACCCAGAAGAGTTCACAGGTAGTATGAGCCATGGCTCGATATTCTGCTTCAGCACTAGAACTAGTAACAACTGTTTGTTTCTTGCCGCGCCAGGTAACCAAGTTACCACCTACAAACGTGTAGTAACCAGAAGTAGATCGACGATCTATTTTGCTCCCAGTATAGTCAGAATCAGAATACCCAACAAGGTTACAGTGGCCATGTTTCTTATACAGAAGACCTTTCCCGGGAAAACTTATTAGATATTTTAAAATATGGCAGACAACATCCCAGTGACATTGTCTTGGTTTATCGAGATGCCTGCTAACCAGTCCAATTGCAGATGTGATATCAGCTCGAGTGACAGTAAGGTAAATAAGCTTCCCGACCATGCGACGATACTGATGATGATCATGATAAGGAGAAGTCTCGTCATCCCAATTAGTGTTCAGGTCCAACGGGGTACTGACAGGCTTGGCTCTAAGAAGACCTGTTTCAGATAGAAGATCCAGAACATATTTGCACTGAGATAAGCACAACCCAGAAGATGACCGAGATACTTCAATCCCAAGAAAGTATCTCAGTGTACCTAAATCTTTAGTGACAAAATGAGTTTCCAAGTAGCGTTTAGTAGCCTGAATACCTACAAGGTCACTCCCGGATAATATGATGTCATCAAAAGGCAGTAATAGTATCAAGAATGTTAGACCGATCTTTCAACAGGAATATCTAGGTGGTTCTAGAGAAATCATTAATAAAACTCATAAAATACCGGAAACCAGAGACACTGGGAACAGAACATAGACCCCAAATATTAGCATGCACTATATCAAAAAGTTGTTTTGAGCCAATACATAATTTTTTTGAAAAAGTTGACCTAGTCTGTTTGCCTAACTGGCAAGTTTCACAATGAAAAATAGAATCAGAAATAATAGGTAGTATGTGCTTCAATTTGGCTGCTGACGGATGTCCCAACCGATAGTGCCATTGGATTCCCGTCACAGAGGAAGTCAGAAGCGCAACCGTCCTCGGTACATCCAGGTAGTATAAGCCGTCTGGTCCCTCATGGCTCGAACCAATCTTCGTCCTCGTACGCAGATCCTGAAAGATAACACCATTTGGGTCAAATGTGACAGAACAACACATGTTCTTAACAGTCCGACTGGCAGATAATAAATTAATTGGAAATTTAGGAACATATAATGCAGAGCGCAGAGGTAGGCGGCCAGAAGTACAGATATTGCCAAAACCAGATACAAGCGTTTGTGAACCATCAGCTAGAGTAACCGGAGAAATAGCAGTAGTTTTATGCAAAGTAGAAAACAAGGTAGGATTGTCAGTAATGTGGGAGGTCGCACCAGAGTCAATCACCCAAGTGTTTTTACTAGACTGGGTTAGGAGAGCAGTACTGCCATCAGTGGAAGTCTCCGTAGATGAGGCCAAACGCGCTTTAAGCAGTTTCTCAAATTCCGATCTGATCCAATCGGCAGATGGAGCTGAAGAGGAGGCAATAGTGTCAGGTTGCTTAGATGTGACTTGATTTGCCCACGCAGGTTTCCCATGTTTGATCCAGCAACGGTCTTCATTATGATTAGTCTGTTTGCAGAAGGTGCAATAGCGTTGTTCAGTAGCATCAGCAGTAGAGGAGGACCCCCGTCCTGGACCAGTAGAGGATCGTCCACGATCGCGACCACGTCCACGGAAGGAGTCGCCAGTCCTAACAACAAGGGTTGTCCCGTCAGAATTATCAGGAAGAGCTTGAGAGACCGAGGGAAGACGATGCACACGCTTCAGAACATCGCGTCGGGTAGGAAGAGGATCACTAGAAAGGATTTAATCGACTACCCCCCGCAAAGGATGACGGCATGCCAGCAAGAAACTGGACTAATTGTAACTCATTGAGCTGACGCTGTATCTCAGTAAAATCTGATGATAGGGGGTGATAGACCTCGAACTCATCTCAGAGCGCAGTGCATTGATTATAGTAGTCCTCCACAGAATCAGTAGCCGAGTACTCCAGTTTAGACAAGTTTTTGAAGATCTCGAACACCTTCGGATTCTGCTGGTGAGAATACACGTGGGAAAGCTGATCCCACATTTACTTGGCAGTCTTCAGGCAGAGCAAAGACTGGCTGATTTTGGGCTCTGCACTATTGACCAGCCAGGTCATGACGTCATAATCTTCTTTAGACTAAAGATCATAGGCATGTTTCGTCTTGTCATCAACATCTAGAGCAGGAGTCGCTGGACCTTTGGTAGACAGATGCGAGAAGCGTCCTTGAGCCTTGACGTAGAGTTCAAAGGAGGCTGCCCATAAGTGATAGTTGGAGCCATCAATTTGACAGTGGTGACGCACAAGTTGCAGGGAACATATGAGGTCGCCATGACGAAAGCATGCAACGCGAACCAAGGGCGCAGGTAGCAGTAGCAAGCAAAAGGTTGATGTAGCAGTCAACAGAGGCAGACAGTAGTAGAAGCCCAATACATGGGTAGATCTATAGGCTGAAGATAGGAGATCCAAGCATCGGATCTCAGGAACCCATAGGGGCAGCAAGGAATATAGAAGAACCTACGCCAACATGGAGGAAAAAGTACTCCACCATGAGGCGTAGGCAGGCAGAGAGCAAAACTGAGTTTACGTTTTCAACGTGCCAGAACTGGAAAGTGTCCGAAGGTGTCCGGAGACCAAAGGGAAGAGGATGAGTGGATGGGGTGGTCAACGGGATGGGATAGGAATAAGGAATGAAGAAGATGGTGATGACGGAGAGTTAAGAAGGTGGTGGTGGGTTGTGGAGAAGAGGGTGGATGTGGCAGGTGGAGAGGTGGGTGGTGGCGGTAGAAAGGTTGGGCAGGAGGAGGCGGCGGGCTGGTGGTAGGGGTGGAGATGGTGGCTGCGATTTTTGGGGTGGAGAGGGGATAGCGGGGAGAAGGGCTGGTGGGGTGGAGGGGCTGAGGAGGTGAGCGGCAACAACAACAGGGAAAGGGGGGGGGCAGCATGGGGGGGCGGCGGTGGCAGCAACAAATAAAAAAAGGAAAAAGGAAAGGGGGGGGGTGGCGACTAGGGTTAAGTGGGCATGATGTTAGGGTTTAGGGAGGATCGGGAGGCTCTGATACCATCTAAAATACTAAAAGTGATTTCTTATTGAGTGAATAAAACAAGTACATGACCCTCTCTTTTATAAGACAAGAGAGTGAGACATATAGTAGAGCTAGGCAATATGAGATAAAAGTACAAGAGGCTACAAAGACAAAAGCCAAAAGTACACTAAGTAAGAAACAACACAACACAATAAAATATATATACTAATAATAACATCCAGGCGTCTTTGAAGCTACAAAAAATGGCTCGAGGTATACCATGTTCTCTCACCATATTCATAACTTCCAACAATCCCTAATAGAAAATGATCTGATGCTTACCATATGTGCGTGCTAATCAACCCTCCGACCAAAGTGACCACCACAATAGAAATCTCTTTCATCATCCCTTACCTACCAGTTAATGTCGTTGTGTAAGCCGCCATCACTCAAGGAGAAAGTTCTAGGATGCTTGGCTTGATTATCCAAGACAAAAGCCACAGAAGATGACCAACACTAATGTATTTACTCACTATTTGGCCTGATTCGTCCATTGTATGTCAGTAGCCAATCTAGGGGGAAAGTTACAGATGTACACAACAATTACATTTTTCATAGTCATCATGCGATTAGTGGAAGGTTATGGTGCTCATCTACCAAAGGACACCATATTCGCACAAAAACAAGGGTGTCATTGTCATGCCGATCAAGACTCTTTCTTATATCATAATTTAGTTAATGCACACCCCGAACATGCACTTCTCGGCTCTGCCCTTGCTGAAGCCTACCCCCACACCTCTCATCAGGCTTACCTCTGCATGCTGACCAATTGAGGCTCCCAACTCTTCCGTCACTCCAATGGTGGATCTTGACAAAAAACTAGGGGGGGGGGAGGAGGAGCAAGATTGTAGGTAGTAGATAAGTTTAACTAAGCCTAGAGATAAGGTTGGTTTTTTCTTGCCTACTCCACACATATGTAGGTCTAATTAAAATGAATCAATGTAATGTGTTTCATGCAAAGGTGTTACTTTGGATATCTAAAATACTATATTTTGCTCTTTTAGGATTTTGAAATCATCAATATTCAAATGGAGCATTGGTTTTTCTTTGAAAAAGAACAACAATTGTCTCATTTTTAAACATAATAATCTCATCAAATCTACACAAAAGAATAAATTGGTATAATTAATTTTTAAGTTAATTGATACAAGTAATTAGATCCATAAGAAATTTGATCAAATAAAAATAAATAATAAGTATTACATGCAAAATAAAAACGACACGGAGTAACGAGAAATTCAGCTACTCTGATGTCAATAGTTGGACCATTTATAAACAATATGTGGTTTACAGTCATTAAACTAGAATGCGATATGAGAACCAAACAATACACAACTTGTATCTTGATGTGTCATTCAAGGTAGAGTGGCTTAACATGTATCCAATATAATGATGATGGCGTACCTAAAGATCCAACTAATCTTTACTATTCAAAGATATGACCACTAGATTGTGTTTAGATGTAACTTTGGTGAACATTACAAAACATTGGATGTGGTAAAGCTTCTAGATTAAAAGGAAGCCGCACTTGATATATTGTTGCCTTCTCAAGTTTTTGTCATGCCTCTTTTCAAATTAATGCAATGCTGTAATTCTAGTCAAAGAATCATATATGCTTACTTTCTGAAGTCTGATGCCTCTTTTCAAACTAATCTAATGCTGCAATTTTGGTCAAAGAATCATTGCCAAGATCTGAAAAAATAATTCAGTTACAGTAATGGATATCGGATGGACATCGGATATCTCCTATTTATGATATGCTACTAATTTCTCAGTTTTAAAGTTTGTCAGTTGTAATAGTTGGAAAGCAATCAATTTTTTTTTCTTTACGTCAAGTCTATTGCTTGATCAACCGAATTCTTTGAATATTCCACATTTGTTTGTGTTTATTCTAGTTCTACCACTGAATGAACTATTATCGTTCTAGATGTTCTTACTGATTACAAGTTTGGGTACACGTTTCTATTATTTATATATTATAAGGTATTTATAAAGTGAAGGAATCGTTGTTTCAAGATGTCAATGAGAAAAATGGCAATAGGCCTTCCGTCAGTTCGTCATTGATCCACAATTCACCCTTTCTAAATCGTCAGGACTGATCGAAAACAATTAAACCGTTTAATACTGAATAGATATATATTTTATTATTGACTCTAAATGAAAGGGAAGTATATTAAACCGCCCTTGAAAAGATCGCTCAGGCGCCACTCCTGTCTGCCCCAATTCCCTCCATCAGGCAGATGGTAGCGAGAAAAGGAAATGATGGGAAGATGAAGTTTAAGAAACATACCCAGATCTCCAGATGCCCAGCGCGCTGACCTGATTTTGATTCGATTGTTATCGGGCCCCCCACTGTCGCCAACGCCCCACCATCTCTGAATTGATTGTTCTCTCTACCGGGAACTAGGAGAGATCACAGTCTGGGCAGGTGTCTGGGTGGGAGAAAACTAGAGATTGGGATATGCCTGAGTGGGAGAAAACTGAGAGATTTCACAGTCTTCGTGGGGAGGTGGAGCGATTGGTTACGAGATTCAGGGAAATGGGGAAAAGTCCTCGCGCGAGAATTTTGTTTAAGCTTGCAAAAATATAAAATGCATAGTAATGTTTGCAAAGGAATGTCACTCTTTTGCTATACATGGAAATAAGTTCACATAAAAAGGAACGAGAAAAAAGTTACAATAGAGCGTTACTAATAAACTACAAAATTAATATACTAATTATGGCAGTATGATATTTTGGTCGTAACTGGTTACAAAGATAATGACAACAAAATGATCTTGTCACTTTTGGAGTGATATTTACGACAACAAATATAACTTGTCCTTGTTTTGGTCGTTAATGCATCAACTTCTTGTAGTGATTATACTTGGCTCAAATCTTTTCCTTTCCTTTCTCTTATACGAACCATTTTATATATATTTATTTCCCTTTCTCTTGTGTCCAACTTCTTATAAATATCATCGAAGTATTTAAACCTTCCCTTCTGAACAACCTTTTTAGCTTCTTTCTTTGCTTGCTTGTATCTCTGGAATGTTGAATCATCTTGAGATTTGGGCAAACTCGTATAGATCTCCCTTTTCAGTTTAATAGCCTTCTGAAGCGGAACACATCATGAAGAAAAGAAGAACGAAGAAGATAAACGACAATTCACAAAATTCAATTCATATTCAACTGCCTAGACAAGGCCGCAAGCAATGTTCTGAAATGCATTATGCGGTATGCGTTCGATCAGGGTACCACATAGAGTATAAGCAGAATGCGGAGCATAAGCGGGGCATGTGCGTTTTTGGATTTTATTAATATATTCTATATTTTATACATCTATATTTAATTACAAAAATATAATCATAAATTTCATAATATCTAGTTTCATAGCCTAATAGCCCAAAATGTACCAACGGATCATTACATCATGGAAGAAGAAACACATTTTCCAATCATCAAGAAGAAAAAATCAATCAACAAAACCCTAAATTTATATAATGTACTAGAATATACAAGTAACACAACACACTAACACATGCAGTTCATAGCAGATAATTTATTGAATGAACACAATAAGAATAACCACTAGTAACACAACACACGGTAGTTCAAATTAGAAATAGAAAAAGAACATCAAAAACAAAATCAAAACATCAAAATGATATGAAGAAATCAAGTCAGTAATAAATAGAGAAGAAAAAGTCGTAGGGAATATAAATTACTTCCTAGGCACCACGCAAATTTGATACTTTGTAAAAGAAAATATCATATCCAATTAATATCTGCAATAGATTCCCCTTTTATACAAGACAAAATAAGAACTGTTGCAAGTGAAACATGTTCTAATCTTAGAGCAAAATAGAAGAGAAAAAAAAGAGCAAAGGAAAGAGAATAATGAAACATTGACAATTGTAAAATGTAATAATATATTTTGTACCACTCATTCAAAATAGAATTACTTCTGAGGTAGCAAAATTTCAATATATGATCTAAAATCAACTATATAGAAGAAGAAGTCATTTAATTTGGTTGATTTTATTTGAAGTTTCATTCATTTTTTTACTTAAGTCACCAAATGAAATGCAGGGCCTCAGTGGCTGCATATTCGATCCATGCCCAAAAATAGCACTGCATTGTTATATGCGGAGCGGCTAGGGGCCGCATACGCATATGCGGCCGCATAAGCGGCCTCATGCGGGGCATATGAGAACACTGGGCGCAAGGCTGGCTTTTATAACACTACATGACTTGACCATGAAGTAATGGAAATAAAATCCTATTTAACAAAATTCAGAATTAAACAAAACATAAAATAAAAAAAGCATAAAACATTTACGACTAAGTACATTGATAATTTGCACGTGTTCCCTAAATATAAAAATAAAGCAAAAAATATAAAATAAAGCCTAATATGCCCAACATCACCTTCTGTACTTCATCATTCCACCACCAAGTCTCTTTCTGTCGAGGCCCACAACCTCTGGACTCCCCTAAAATCTCTTTGGTAATTTTTGTTATGCAGGAGCTCATGTTATGCCACATAGTATTAACATCAGGCTCCAAGTTCCAAGTTTCCTCCTTGATGAGTTTATCATGAAAAATCAATTTCTTTTCTCCTTTAAGATTCCACCACTTGATCCTGCTATCTTGGTGTTTGTGATGCTTGCCTTTATTGATCTTCATGTCAATATCTAAAACCACCAACCTATGTTGGGTCGTGAGTTCTTTGCCAGGAATCACTTTACAATCTTTGCATAGTTTACGATTCACTCACCTCGTAATAAGATAATCAATTTGGCTACAATTGTGCCCACTCTTGAAAGTAATCTTATATGATTCTCTTTTCTTGAAATGGGTGTTTGCCAAAATCATATCGTATGCACTTGTAAAATCTAATATCCTCTCTCCTTCACCGTTTCTGCTGCCATATCCAAAACCACCATGAACTCTCTCATATCCAGCATTGCTACTCCTCCCCACATGGCCATTTAAATCACTCCTTATAATGATCTTCTCATCGGTCGATATTTCATCCATGTCATCCCAAAAATCCTTATTAGCCTCCTCGCTAAGGCCAACTTGGGGGGAATAAGCGGTAATAATGTTAAAAATCTTTTCCTAAGAACAACCTTAATAGCTATGATTCTATCACCCATCCTTGTGATCTTGACAACATCATCCTTTAATACCTTATCAACAATAATACCTACTCCATTTCTATGTTTATTAATACCTGTATACCATATTTTGTATCCTGTGCCTCCAATCTCTCTACAATGTTTCCCTGTCCACTTGGTTTCCTGCAAGCAAGCTATATTGACTTTTCTTCTCATCATGGTATCCACTATCTCCAAAGATTTCCCTGTCAAAGAGTCAATATTCCAAGATCCAATTCTAATCATTTTTGTTGAATTTGTTTCTTTACCCGCCTTCGTCGAAATGTTGTCCTTGCACGTTTTCACTACATCCAACAATGATTCGGCGAGACTAGCTTCTTTACCCACACTCGTCCATGATGTGGTAACCCTTGCACATTTTTCACTACATTTGGACAATGATGTAGCAGGGCTAGTTTCTTTACCCACACCCGTCCAAGATGTGAAAATCCTTATTTGTCCTTCAACACAACCGGGTACCGTTGTATCGAAACTCCTTGCATGTTTATGACTGCACCCGGGTGCTGATGCAGCTCATCGCTAGGTAGGGACGCTCCAACAATTTTTTTTTAAGGATCCATGTTATAGAAAGAGTGACAAAATTTTTATGGCTGATTGTCAACCTACCGCCAACCCTTCTCCTTTACCAGAACTTGGGACTGACTACATTTGCACAAAATGTACAAAACATAGGTAGAATTGGAAAATGTAAGGAACCTATATAAAAACATGTGTAAAGCGTAGGAGTCCATGGGAATCATTGAAGTGTCCCCGTTTGAACAAACATGGGTTGTCGGATTTCCACCAATGGTTGATGTTTCATTTATATGAGCAATGCCACTTCTAAAAAACCAGTGACATGGGAGGGATCAGCTGGAACCTTGTAACTGCAATTGAGATGTTGTATAATTTTCATAAATTGAACTTACATGTGTGGAAAAGCAATATGATGGGGAAATCCCCTTGTGTAGATTTTTCTTATTCATAGAAAGGCAGGCCCCTCTCCTATATATAGGATAAGAGGGATCCATACAAACTCAAGGCAAACCTCAATGGGCCAAGACACAATGGGCCCATTACTAAACAATTGAACTAAATAGACTATCTTACAACATGCATATACACGATTCCTTCGAATCCTATCTAGATATATCTGATAGTCTAAGTCATTACTAGAACGAAGTAGTAGACATAGTCTAAGGTATTAAGGTATCATAAACTATAATTATATGTAGGAGAATGACGTTGCAGTACATGACATCGTTATAAGACTCCGTGATACGAGAAGTGGACCAAGCAACGTGTGACGTGGCGCTTGGTGTTGTCAAGCCAATGCAGATAATAAGGTCGAGGTAGTGGCTCGGTCTACAGGTTGAGTGTGTCTACATGTGTTGCTAATACTAAGTTGTGGTGCAACCACCAT
Source organism: Alisma plantago-aquatica (assembly GCA_963693085.1). Taxonomy (NCBI): domain Eukaryota; kingdom Viridiplantae; phylum Streptophyta; class Magnoliopsida; order Alismatales; family Alismataceae; genus Alisma; species Alisma plantago-aquatica. The sequence goes on along the minus strand of OY856409.1, from coordinate 1,871,803,668 downwards.
CGATAGTAAGAGCGCAAATGCGACCATGGCACTTGATGTAAGAGTAGAACAATGATGATCGATGTGGATCGTGATCAAGACTTCCATCAAGAAGTAAGGAAGTTTGCTCAAGCTCCTCGTCATTGTTGGGTCACTAGCGGGGTGAAACATTAGTGGCACAACCGCGTCCATACCAGGAAGGGCTTGTGCCCTACCTGATTTTAAGCTCTCTATCAGTGTACATTAGCTTGGCTAAAAAATGAAAAAAATTAGAAAAGAAAATCATTTTGTGCCCACCCTTCATCTGATGATTTACCTTACGTTTGAGTGACGAATATATAATGCCCCTATCTTAAATTTCCTAGCTCCTCTACTGGACTGAACATCCTCCCACTTGATGTTCTCCTTAGTCTCTTTAATAGTCATCATGATGCGGTTGGAACATTGTGAGGAAATGTGACCATAGCCTTGGCATGTAAACGATTGGAGTGTCTTTTGTACCATGTGTTGCTTGGATGACGACGCTATTGTCATAGTGGAGTTTGTGGAACCTGATTGTGATGGTGGGAATAGAGCACAAAAAGCAGGTGTAATCGTCAATGGAGTTCATCATTGTAGGTCGTCCTCAATCTGCATTGTGACTTGTACTGCGCCCCAAAAGCCCTGCCGAAGATGGACGTCGCCAGCTCCTTTCACTCTTGTTGTTGAGCCCTTGATGGTAATTGGTGATCATGACCGCTTCATCGTTGTGGACCCTATATGGTGAAAGAGCTTATAGAACCATTGTGTGTATTCAAATACTGAGTCAGCCCTTTCTTCAACTGTGTGAGCTGAATGCATAATCGTTGGCGGTAGTCATGCGTTAGGAAATGCTCTCTGATGACATACTACAGAACGACCCACGTCTTAGGAGGGTGGGCAGAGATTTCCACCATGCAAGGGCTCCACCTTTCAGGTTGCCTATTGTGAAGAGCAGATTGCTTGAAGCAAGACTCTTGTGAGCAATGCTAAGCTTTTCGAACCAAACACAGGGAGACCGTTTCATCGTAGATAGATGTGAAAATGGAAGGCCTTGGTCGAACATTCCCCCTCAGTATCAAATTTTCAAGGTTGTTGCATATATACTTCCTCAAATAAATCGCGATGGGGGAAGGCATTCTTGATGTCGACATGGTAGATAGACCAGTCTAGATGAGAAACAAGAAAATCAAAACGCGGATGGGGGCAATCTTGCTTATGGGAGAAATTGTCTCAAAGAAGTCAATATCATAAGTATTCATGAAGCCTTTGGCAATCAAACAAACTTATAATTGATCGGCAGAGCCTTCAGATCGATTCTTGACGGAGAAGGCTCGTCGACAACCGACAATGTTCTTACCATGAGGAACAAGGATTTACCTAGATGTAGCACGATAAATAGAGAAAATTGACTACCATGGTGTAAGCATGGTAGTAAAATATTGAACGATACTGGCAGAGATAGCTCCTGCGTTTTAGGAAAATCACGAGGACACCCCTTTGTTGTTTTAGGTGCTTTGTAAGAATAACATCTTGGGTCTTTCTTACTTTTTGTTTATGCCAAATCAAATAAGAGAGAGTACATAAGAAAATAAATAGAGAGACATCACTAGAACCGGATCAACCCATAAATGAAATCGCAGGAGCAACACTAGGAGGATGGGTCACAACCATTGGCATTGGAGCGGTGACTGTGACTAAGGTTTGGAGGGACGGGTGCTACAATACTACTGCCATAATACTATAATTGCTACTACAGTTCCACAACTGCTACAGTATGGCCAACCTCTAGGTTTTAAGAGGTTCTATGCTTTGATACCATGTTTAACCTTATCACAAGAGAATTCGAATTAAACAAGACTCATTTATAGGAATCTCCTATGTGTAGGATGATTAGAGAGAAGAGGGAAAAATAGATACTTAAATGGTTATGGATCAACATAAATCATCATCACCATCATCATCTAAGCCTCAATCCCAGCCATGTTAGGGTCGGCTACATGGATTGTAACGACCCCGCCTTCCAATAACCCCCAATTAAGGGAGACCAAGAGGTCAGAGTCGTTTTCCCAATTTCCGGATCAAAGGTTCGACAAATAATCAATAATAATTATCAAATTCTACCAAACTAAACTGAAAGGCTGTAATAAAGTAAAACTTTGCATACCTTTTTTTTTCAAATTGAGGGTAACTACTTCTATCCATAACTGGAGTCTATTCTAACTAATCCTCCTTTGTACTTTAATCCTCATTTAAATCCACATATGCCACTTTACTGTTTGTTCTTTTCACTTGTACCTAAAACGCCGACAAACAAAACGTCGGTCAGCAAAAAGCTGGTATGTGGGGGAAACAATAATCGTGCAACTATGATAACAATGTAATCAACCAATTATCATTTAACAGCCAAGATATGTCTTAAGCAATACTACTCAATCCTTACCTATCCCCTATCTCTGTGTTGTCCCTGTAGTGGACCTGGATGCTACCTTCCTCATGGTAGATCCCCATTAAACCCCGCATGATCCTACCTAACAGGTAGATCAATATCTAGGGTTGAGTCGCATGGCACTACCCATAGGTAGCCCAATCCCTAACTCATGGTGTGCTAAAGAGTCGCATGGCACTACCCATAGGTAGCCCAATCCCTGACTCAAGGTGACTTGATGGACCTACCCCATTGGTAGCCATGTACTAAGTCATCCAATGACCTGATGGACCTACCCCATAGGTAGCCATGTACTAGGTCAAACAATTAAGCCACAGAGGGGACTAGGATCTGAGCTAGTAGGCACATATCTTAAGTGATAGTCATATCCACATTATAGTTTGCATGAATTAAATTCATCCAACAGTTTAATTCAAGTCATCGAGGAAAACTTCGGAAAACCTCGAAAAACTAATTCGAGATTTTCATAAGCGTAACCACATACCTGTCAGGCAGATTTGAAATAGAATCAACCAAGAAGGGAAATCCAAGCAAGCAAGCACACATAACAAGATCCTGAAATAAGCATATCGTTTCCTATTATTGATCATGCCATCAAGATCTATTAAATCTAGCTCACTTCCTAGGGTTTCTAGTCCACTTTTAGGGTTTCCATTGCAATTAGGGTTTCCCTTCATCTTTTACTATTTTAACCCTAATTTAGTGTAATTGATCACAAACCCTAATTATCTCAACATCTAATCCTCAATTTCGGATTAAAGGCATAATTAACCATCAATTAAGTCCATTAAGCCTCTTTTACATTAAAGCTACCATTTTTATCCTTTTAATCCATGACAAGATCATTATGCTCATTTATCATCAATTCAAAGTTCATTATGGTCTAATGCACATATGAACTCGATTTGCTATTAATTCTACCTTTATCCATTAGAAAACCCTAATTACTACATTAAGGGTATTTATCCACAATTAGGAACTTTTATTCTCGAAGTAGCTTAGAATTATCATATCTCAACTTTAATTATGAATTTGAACAATTCAATCCATTAAGAGTCACATTTACTAATATTAGGGTTTCAAGGCCCATTAAAGCATATTCATGCACATGAATCTCTACATTATCCAATTACGTGCAAAGTTCATCCTTTTTGTGCTTAATGTACCTTTTTACAATTAACAGGTGAATATCAACTTTAATCATCCATTAAACCCTAGTAAAAGCATTAGTCATCTCTAAATAGGGTTTCTTAATCTTTAATTAATTAAAGTTGATAAATTACACTACTTTTCGAATTGCAAAAGAAATTAGGCTATAAAACTATTTTTATTGCATTCCTCGTGTTCTGCTGAGCAAAATTCATATATTATGCGTATCCATCTGAGCTACGGTTAATTAGCTATGAATTTTGCAAAATTACTTACTCAGGGCCAATCAGAGCGCGCCACGTCGCCTATCCCATGCAACGTTTGCTAGCAGCTTGAAAACATTTCGATTTTACGATCCTGCCCTTACTTAAGATGTTGGCGCTCCAGCCCGCGGAGGGGCAAAATAGACAAACGCCGCCCGTGCCATCTTCTTCCTCCCGACGCCCTAATTGCGTCGACCTGTAGCGCGACACAGGTCCGCCCTTCCCTCCTCAGGGCTCGGGGGTGGCCGCCCCAGCTCTGCTTCACCCCGGCGCCCTCGAGGCACCTCCTAAACGTGGCCAAGACGGTTGGAAGCAAACCCTAGCATGTCTGCAGCTGGATCGGTTTGCAGCTCACTTGCAAGCGTCGTACAACTGTAAATAGCTAAACAGATGATCACCACGTCTCTCTCCGACGACGTAGGAGCGTCGCAAACTCCTCGTACTACTCTCCTTGCTTCTAGGTTCGCACCACCCCCTCCGGTTAGGGTTTGTATGCCAAGAACAAGAAGAAGAAGAGGAAGAAAGGAGTGTACGTGGGATCTCTCCCTCCTGGACTCGGCCCAGGGCTCTCTCTCCTTTTATAGGGGGGTAACAAAGCCTTATGATGGCTATCCGCGAGTTGCCAAGTCCCTTTCCTACTAGGAAGCTATTTTCCTTCATGAAAAAGCAATCTTTTCTCTCTAAACAAAATTCCTTGATATTCGTTATTCTTTAGATATTAAGATTTTGAAAATAACTTCTTTTATTCTCTTAGTACTTGCCCTTTATTCTAATGACACGAAATTCTATTTTCATTTAATAGAAAATACTTCCTTTTAAATAATACTACAAAAATCATTCATTATGCATCATATTTTTCTCTTATTTTCTATTTTTGGTATTTTCTCTTTCTTTTTCTCCATGGGGGCTCCTTAGACCCCAAGAAACTCAAATATTTTGAAATTCCTTTTTAAGGATACTTATTATCCTTCTAGATGCATCTATATTCATTATTTCTCATTATCTTGTTTATTTTTTATTAAAATATCTCTTTTTGAGGATTTCTCTTTATCTTTCTTTTTATTTTCCTCATTAGCATTCCATTTAACATTAGGAATCCTTTGGATACGAAAATCCATCAAGGATAACTCAATTATACCTCTTTCCACTTATTTTTCACATTTTATCATTGTTTTCAATTTCTTTCTTAATAAATAAATACTTAATTTATCTTTTCTTTTCTCTTCGCATTATCTTTGCAACTTTGGACTCCTTGGAGCCCAAGAGGCACGAAATCCACCTTTGTATTACACTCTTTTGCCTTCTAGAGGTTTCTACATTTTTCTTTTCTCCATTTCTTATTAATAATGGAGTTCATTTGTCTCTTCCTTGTTATTGGGCCCAATAGCCAATAAAGCCAACAAAACAACCATCAAGGCTATTGTAAATGAAATCAATTTATTCAAAACAAATTATATCATAATTTGTTCAAATATCTTTAGTATGAGAAATTACATTTCTAACCAAATGAACCCAAAAGTTGGGGTTGTAACATCATTCCCCTCTTATAGGAATTTTGTCCTCAAAATTCCATCAAACAAACAAACAATTCAAGATAAGACTTTTACATGTCCATCATTGGCCCCTATGTGGCTTTGCCCTATCCATAGTGCTTCCAAAGAACCTTTATCATCACATATTCCTTTCTCTGAGTTCTTTCACCTTGGCATCTATAAACCTCATAGGCGACTCAGGTCATTTCAGCCTCCCTTGGGGCTCACTAGGTTTATTGCTTCGCACATGGTCCGGGTACCTCACATAGTGCTCTAAATTGGATACATGGATCTCATCACACATCACATTATCCTGAGGGGTAAGGGAAAACTTAACCTTCTCCACCAAACCATGTCAAAAGAACCCAGGCATCGAGGACTCATCTCTCGTAGCTATAACTTAGAGGGGTCGGATTTTCATGTCACATATTCCCCCACAGTGAACTGCATGTCAGTCTACTTTGCATCAGCTTACAACTCATGTCGTCTCTGGGCTCCTTTCAGCCATTGCATGATCAAAGCGACTTCATCTGCACACACCGTGGTCCTTTATTGACCTTCGCGAGGTCCCTTCACCAACATCATCTTAATGAAGTGGTGACCGATACAACCTCCCTTACAGAGCTTCTTTACAACCCGATACTGACTATGGTGGTTATCATCACATCTTACAGAGGACAAGAACTGTCTCTATGTATCACCCTGAACGAGCACACATGCTCTCATCAGACCCAGTAGTCTGGATCATACTAACCATTAGTTAGGGGTGATAAGCGGTACTAACATCGAGTTCTTCATGTACCTACTTCCACCTTATGGAAGTGAACCTTTAGGTCATACTCAAGAACTCGCATCATGGTTTAGTTGAACCAACTCTCTCTCATATGTAGTTCTACCGGATCTGTCCGTTGTCAGTATTCTCTCTTTCTCATGTCATCTAGGTAAGGCAATCTACCATAACCCAAATTGCATCTTGACCTTCTCTGGTCCATGGGAAACTTACTACACATCCATAGTGATGAACTCCCATTCCCTCTTAGGGATTCTTATCTTCTATATCCTTACACTGGGTTACTGGTGCTCGTCCTTCACCTCCTGGCTTGCATGGCAACATACCACATGAAACTTCATCTTAAGCATCCAAAGTACCACTGTAACTTACTATCTTTGTAGTACCATGGTATATGGTGATCTTCAGTCATGATCTCCTATATTGTCATGATTTCTTAAGTTTGATTTCTTAGAAACCCTAAACCACTCTAAACGGGGTTTCATCACCTTCCTTTCCCGAGAAGTACATCTGAGGTTCTACAACCATCCTTTCATCATGGTAAGCCCTAGGCTGGCTAACCAAACAATCTTTAACTTGATCAACCAATATTGTTACAGCTGAGTGTTAGCCAAACTTATCTCTTTTTCCAACTGGGGGTTATCCTATCAACCTCTTCTAGCCTCCATCTAAACTAGGCAACTGTCTCATCCAGAGCATCCATTACCACTTCACATCCTTAGGTGTTAGGTAACGTTGAAGACATGCACTTCCATGTATTTCACTTATTACCTCTTCTCAGCTCTTGTCTATCTTCCTCAATAAAACTCTGAGCTTATTCTCTTGGTTTTTCAAACTCAACCTTGTATAACTCATAGCTCATGATAAAAACATCCTCATAAGATGACTACCTTAACACTCTTGGTGTTTGTAAACCATCCATGTATCATTCACCCCACGAGGGCATATTATCATCTCTGTTCTTATACCTCATAGCAACGTTCCAACTCAAATCATTTTTTTTTCTTTGGTGTATGGCATGCGTATAGTCCTATCTCTTACTCCCATAACAAGAGGAAATAAGCATTTGGCTGCAGTCCAAATACAAAGTTCTTCCTGTTCCAAGAGTAGAGATGGTACATCCCACCTTGCCAGTACACCTTTAAATCTAAGTTGAAACGTGCCGCATATGTCCACATCACAAACATCTCGATATCAAAGTTACCTCCATGGAAAACTGGTCTCGAACCCATTTGGGTCACCACACAATCCTTGGTCATCTCCTCTGGGTCTATAGGGTGCCGACACTTTTGGGGTCATCCCTCTTCCCTCATGCATCCAGAGAGTGTCCTACTCATCTGCCCTTTGGGTCCCATGAGTTCATGAAGGTGATCAATCTCCTAACCCATAGCCCTCAGACAATGATAGCTGTTACCTCCCGACCCTATGGTCATGTGCAACTAGGAATTAGGCAACTCCTACTTTCATCGGTCTTATCCCTACCTGACCCTAGGATAGACTTAGGATTCTAAAATAGTACATGTCAACTTGGAACCTTACCCAAACCTTCACCATCTCTCTCTCTGCATTCATGGGCTGACTTCCATTCTTTCATAGGGTCATGGCAACCTGCCTACCTTGGTCAGGCCCCATAACGGTTACCTCCATGGTAACACATCCACATACACTTAGAGATGGTTATCTATGGGTCTACAGGTTCATTCTCATATCATGTACTTTTCACTTAGCTTCTCAGGATCCTATGAGACCTCCTTAAGTTTCCTTAAACTAGCAAAACTGGTATACACCCTACAAAAAGGGTCCCTCTCCCAGGATGGGAGGAAACTACAACTCTTGACAACAAAGTCACAACATCCTTAGGGTTTAAATTCACATGAGTAGACTTAACCCAATAACTACTAAGGCACAAGTAGACCACCTACCAAACCATGCTAGGTCATACTTGCTCTCTTCCTCACGATCATACCTTCCCATGCCATCACTTAGCTGTGGGGGTTCATCAAACATACCTTTAAACTTAAGGGGTTCCCTCTGTTCTAACCATGAGGAGTACCATGCTCAAATGTATAGAAACTCAAACCTTGTCATGATCATCGGGTACACCACTTCCCCTCTTAGGCCTAGGAACCCTAGGTTCACTTCTCTGATGTCCAACTGTCTGCTCAACCTCTTAACCACGAACCAAACATGTACAAGATATGACATGCACTTCCTATCATCCTTCTACTCGAGCAACACTTCAGAGTTGAGTCCTCCTCAAGGACAACCAATAAGGTATAAGCCTAACAACCTATTACTAAACCTTTTCATGGTTTAAGGAACTCATCTTCCCCATCTATACCATAGGTACAGAGGTACCAACAGACTCATCCTCTCTCTAGGGTTTAGTTCCTCTCATGGCGACTAAGACATCATCAGCCTCTAAGGATCAAGCATGAGGCAACCACAAACATTCACTTAGGTCGCATCATCCTCAACTCCCCACCTCATATCTCGGAGTCTAGGCTTCCAACCTTCTTGCTTGGGTCCTGCTCTCTCTCTCTCTAGAGCTAACTCCACAACCAACCTTATACTAAAGGTCCTCTCTCCATGAAGATGGATCAGGCTCACAAGCATACCTCTACATGGTGAAGCCTATGTTCACGCTTATGTTTACTCAAGGTTATCCACAGCTCATTATGCTTATCTCATCAGCTATCCAACATACTCCCTTGGCCAAGGTTTCGACCTACTGCTCGCACTACTGACGTATTCTGGGTGCCTACTATGCCATGCTCATATAAGCTCATGGGGTTTCTATAGGTTCTTCTCTAACCTCATCAAGAAGGAGCCATCCTTCACTCTAATATGCACGACCCTTCCCAGGGTTGGGTTGCCAAAGGTACTCAGTCATCCAACCTCTCATGGCTCATATGGCATCCAAGGCATGTCTATCCAAACACCTCATCATGCCATCTAACTCTTCGTGTCATCTCTCTCTCTAACTTCTACTTAGGGTTAGGGTTAGCATCGTCCTTAGAGGATGTGCCAGGTCTCTACTTATAATAGAGATCTCTACCTCCAAGACTAACTTTTTTTACTTATCCTCCTGACAAGAAGGTCTAGCCTCATGTCTCTCCTGAGGGCATGACAACTTATGTCATACAACCTAAGCATGTATCTATTCTTTTACGCTTAATCTATTAAGCTTATGTCCATGCCATCTTATTTACATGCTTGTTATTAATTTGGTGGATGATTCCCTAAACCTTATCAACCTTACCCATACCTCGAGAGGGTGAGGAAAAGAGAGAAAACCCTAATCCTTAAGGTCCTTAACAACATTTGAGTTGAGAAGGGATGAACAAGATGAGAGAGTCCTAAATGTATCTTATTTTGAGTCAGATCCTAAGACATTGGCCAGGCAGTCGCACTAATCCGGGAGTCCTCGTATTCCGACTAGCGGTGCGGAGGAAAATCTTGCCAGCCCCCAGACGTGATCTTTTTCTAGACACCTCTTTCTTTCGGAAAATCCTCTAATAACTCACTTGGGTTCTACGGAGTTTGTAAAATTTAATAATTATTAAGGATTAAATGAGGAACCTACGCTCTGATACCAAATGTAACGACCCCGCCTTCCAGTAACCCCCAATTAAGGGAGATTAAGATGTCAGAGTCGTTATCCCAATTTCCGGATCAAAGGTTCGACAAATAATCAATAATAATTATCAAATTCTACCAAACTAGACTGAAAGGTTGTAATAAAGTAAAACTTTGCATACATTTTTTTTTCTTTTCAAACTGAGGGTAACTACTTCTATCCATAACTGGAGTCTATTCTAACTAATCCTCCTTTGTACTTTAATCCTCATTTAAATCCACATATGCCACTTTACTGTTTGTTCTTTTCACTTGTACCTAAAACGCCGACAAACAAAACGTCGGTCAGCAAAAAGCTGGTATGTAGGAGAAACAATAATCGTACAACTATGATAACAATTTAATCAACCAATTATCATTTAACAATCAAGATTATGTCTTAAACAATACTACTCAATCCTTACCTATCCCCTATCTCTGTGTTGTCCCTGCAGTGGACCTGGATGCTAACTTCCTCATGGTAGATTCCCATTAAACTCCGCATGATCCTACCTAACAGGTAGATCAATATCTAGAGTTGAATCGCATGGCACTACCCATAGGTAGCCCAATCCCTAACTCATGGTGTGCTAAAGAGTCGCATGGCACTACCCATAGGTAGCCCAATCCCTGACTCAAGGTGACTTGATGGACCTACCCCATTGGTAGCCATGTACTAAGTCATCCAATGACCTGATGGACCTACCCCATAGGTAGCCATGTACTAGGTCAAACAATTAAGCCACAGAGGGGACTAGGATCTGAGCTAGTAGACACATATCTTAAGTGATAGTCATATCCACATTATAGTTTGCATGAATTAAATTTATCCAACAGTTTAATTCAAGTCATCGAGGAAAACTTCGAAAAACCTCGAAAAACTAATTTGAGATATTCATAAGCGTAACACCATACTTGTCAGGAAGATTTGAAACAGAATCAACCAAGAAGGGAAATCCAAGCAAGCAAGCACACATAACAAGATCCTGAAATAAGCATACAGTTTCCTATTATTGATCATGCCATCAAGATCTATTAAATCTGGCTCACTTCCTAGGGTTTCTAGTCCACTTTTAGGGTTTCCCTTCATCTTTTACTATTTTAACCCTAATTTAGTGCAATTGATCACAAACCCTAATTATCTCAACATCTAATCCTCAATTTTGGATTAAAGGCATAATTAACCATCAATTAAGTCCATTAAGCCTCTTTTACATTAAAACTACAATTTTATCCTTTTAATCCATGACAAGATCATTATGCTCATTTATCATCAATTCAAAGTTCATTATGGTCTAATGAACTCGATTTGCCATTAATTCTACCTTTATCCATTAGAAAACCCTAATTACTACATTAAGGGTATTTATCCACTATTAGGAACTTTTATTCTCGAAGTAGCTTAGAATTATCATATCTCAACTTTAATTATGAATTTGAACAATTCAATCCATTAAGAGTCACATTTACTAATATTAGGGTTTCAAGGCTCATTAAAGCATATTCATGCACATGAATCTCTACATTAACCAATTACGTGCAAAGTTCATCCTTTTTGTGATTAATGTACCTTTTTACAATTAACATGTGAATATCAACTTTAATCATCCATTAAACCCTACTAAAAGCATTAATCATCTCTAAATAGGGTTTCTTAATCTTTAATTCATTAAAGTTGATAAATTACACTACTTTTCGAATTGCAAAAGAAATTAGGCTATAAAACTATTTTTATTGCATTCATCGTGTTCTGCTGAGCAAAATTCATATATTATGCGTATCCATCCGAGCTACGGTTAATTAGCTATGAATTTTGCAAAATTACTTACTCAGGGCCAATCAGAGCGCGCCACGTCGCCTATCCCATGCAACGTTTGCTAGCAGCTTGAAAACATTTCGATTTTACGATCCTGCCCTTAAGATGTTGGCGCTCCAGCCTGCAGAGGGGCAAAATAGACAAACGCCGCCCATGCCATCTTCTTCCTCCCGACGCCCTAATTGCGTCGACCTGTAGCGCGACACAGGTCCGCCCTTCCCTCCTCAGGGCTCGGGGGTGGCCGCCCATGGCCGCCCCAGCTCTGCTTCACCCTGGCGCCCTCGAGGCACCTCCTAAACGTGGCCAAGACGGTCGGAAGCAAGCCCTAGCAGGTCTGCAACTGGATCGGTTTGCAACTCACTTGCAGGCGTCGTGCAACTGTAAATAGCTAAAAAGATGATCACCACGTCTCTCTCCGACGACGTAGGAGCGTCGCAAACTCCTCGTACTACTCTCCTTGCTTCTGGGTTCACACCACCCCCTCCGGTTAGGGTTTGTATGCCAAGAACAAGAAGAAGAAGAGGAAGAAAGGAGCGTATGTGGGATCTCTCCCTCCTGGACTCGGCCCAGGGCTCTCTCTCCTTTTATAGAGGAGGTAACGAAGCCTTATGATGGCTATCCGCGAGTTGCCAAGTCCCTTTCCTACTAGGAAGCTATTTTCCTTCATGAAAAATCAATCTTTTCTCTCTGAACAAAATTCCTTGATATCTGTTATTCTTTAGATATTAAGATTTTGAAAATAACTTCTTTTATTCTCTTAGTACTTTCCCTTTATTCTAATGGCACAAAATTCTATTTTCATTTAATAGAAAATACTTCCTTTTAAATAATACTACAAAAACCATTCATTATGCATCATATTTTTCTCTTATTTTCTATTTTTGGTATTTTCTCTTTCTTTTTCCTCCATTGGGGCTCCTTAGACCCTAAGAAACTCAAATATTTTGAAATTCTTTTTTAAGGATACTTATTATCCTTCTAGATGCATCTATATTCATTATTTCTCATTATCTTGTTTATTTCTTATTAAAATATCTCTTTTTGAGGATTTCTCTTTATCTTTCTTTTTATTTACCTAATGAGCAAGGAAGCACGGACACTTCTAGACAGCCCCCGTGCCCGTGTCGGACACATTTCGGACACGGACACTTCCCGGACACGGCCCAAAACGTTTTGGACACGGCTGGGACGTGTCCAGTTCAATTTAGTTTTTTTCAGCACACCGGACACAGCTGGACACTGCCCGGACACTTCACTACAACAGATGCTGCTGTAATACCATATTTGACGATGCAAATTTTGAATATACAGCTGCTGTTCATGTCCTATCACTGAGAAAATGTCACATAGAGCTAAGATCTGATCACAATTACAAGCAAATCTGTTGAAAGAAAAAACAATATGTAAAGTCTAAGCACTGAATCAAATACTATGAATCAAATTATGGTCTAATAAGCTGGTTAAATGAGTAATATGAACCTCATATATATAGATATTCTGTAATATACTATATTTACAAAAACTACGTGTTTAGTTTTGTTCTTCACATTATATCTACTACACACAGACACACCTCTACATGCATATAAGATTATATATATAAATATGAATCAAATTATGGTCTAATAAGCTGGTTAAATGAGTAATATGAACCTCATATATATAAATATTCTGTAATATACTATATTTACAAAAACTACGTGTTTAGTTTTGTTCTTCACATTATATCTACTACATACGCAAAGACACACCTCTACATGCATATAAGATTATATATACATAGATACCTTAATCTGGACAAACTTAAATATAAATTCCAGTTCATACATCATACATCCACACATATTGATATATTAAAAAAACATTTTCCCCTCATCCAATGCCGTGTCTGTGTCCTACATTTTTGAAATTTGCCATGTCCCGTGTCCGTATCCGTGGCACTGTCCGTGTCTAGAAACGTGTTTGTGCTTCCTTGCTCACGAGCATTCCATTTAACATTAGGAATCCTTTGGATACGAAAATCCATCAAGGATAACTCAATTATACCTCTTTCCACTTATTTTCCACATTTTATCATTGTTTTCAATTTCTTTCGTAATAAAGAAATACTTAATTGATCTTTTCTTTTCTCTTCGCATTATCTTTGCAACTTTGGACTCCTTGGAACCCAAGAAGCACGAAATCCACCTTTGGATTACACTCTTTTGCCTTCTAGAGGTTTCTACATTTTTCTTTTCTCCATTTCTTATTAATAATGGAGTTCCTTTTGTCTCTTCCTTGTTATTGGGCCAAATAGCCAATAAAGCCCACAAAACAACCATCAAGGCTATTGTAAACGAAATCCATTTATTCAAAACAAATTATATCATTATTTGTTCAAATATCTTTAATATGAGAAATTACATTTCTCACCAAATGAACCCAAAAGTTGGGGTTGTAACATAGATCTTTTTTTTCCAATCAACTCTGTTATTGGTGGCCCATAATATTCTGATCAAGATGTAAAGATTCAAAATCTCTCTTTATAAGCTCTTCAAAGTCAATATAGGTCTATGTCTGCTTCTTGTAATTGTTCTTGAATCAATAACCTTGCTTCCATGTGAACCTCATTACGAGAGAATTCTCATTAACCAATGTTTTAAAAAGCGTGAAGCGGGAGGCGTGCGGACGGGACCTTGTAGCCGATTAAGCGGCAGGCGGGCGATTAAGCGGGCGATTTCTGAAAAAGCGGATGCTTAAAATCTTATATATTTATATACAAAATTACATGTATGTGTATATAAAAAATATATTTCTAAGGAAATCAGTAATACTAACCAGTAGTATCAATTAGTATTGAACGAAATCTGCAAGAAAATCAGTAAAATCAGTAAAACCATTAGAAGTATAATAGAATAATACAATATTTACTTGGATATATTACAGCAGTACCCTATTATATACAACTTACATACAATGTTTGCATTCTAAAGTAGGACTAGGTATATCATAGAACATTTAATGTATACAAGCTTCATATATTATGCTCAATACTACTTGGATTATATATTTAATTAACATTACATGCTTGCAGCAGCATTTTTTTCAAAAAGCGAAAAAAAGTGGGTAAAAAAGCGGGTGAAGCGGGAAAAAAGCGGGCGCTTTTCTTCAAACCGAGTAAGCGGGCACTTAAGGGCAAAATTAAGCGGATGGGGATCTTGGTCGATTAAGCGGCCGCCTGGGCCGTTTTTTAATACACTGTCATTAACCAAAACTCATTTATAAGATGCTTCTTTGTTATCATCGTAAGCGTAAGGATTCAAAATTTCTCTTTAATAAGCTCTTTCCAAGTTAATTCAGGTCTGCCTCTGCTTTTTTTAATTGTGATTGATTCAATAACCTTGCTTCCATGTGAACCTTATTACGAGAGAATTCTCATTAACCAAAACTCATTTATGGAACTATGTAAGTGTATTACATAATAATCAAGGAAAGTATATGTAGGCCTAATCCATATAAATAATGTCAGCAATATTATTGTCTAGATGCTAAGTAGTTACTTCTTGGTTCTCATTGCAACATAAGAAGCCTGTATTTTAACTCATGTTATGTTCTGTGTGCAAATACATGCAGGAAGCTGGTTTAGTAGGGTTGGGCAGCAAGCGACATATGAAAATACTGCTGAGATGGATGAGAGAACGCCAAAAGTTACGGCAAATTTGTAACCATGTGGGATCTCAAAAACAATTCCTGTACACTACCTGGTTTACTAGCAGAAAAGCAACACAACCAATCTCAAGGAGTAGTTTTCCCAAACCATAACGGTTTTGCATTTTTAAATCTCTGTGAAACATTTTCCAGGTTCTGTGAAATGGACGGTGATTCCTTTAAAGATGCTCAGACACGGCATAAGTAGTCCATCTTCGTGCATAAAACAATGTTTTGGTATCATAAATTTTCTCGTTTGACGTTGTCACTCCTGGTGGCATAGACTCTGTCCTGGTCACTGGCATGTATTTATATTTAACTGGTTTCAAGTGCAAAAAAAAAGTGAATACTGCTCTTAAAATAGATAACTAAAAAGTGCAGCATCATGCGCATAGTTACCGGGAAGTGTTTATTGGCATTTATTAGTACTGGCCATATCTGATAGCTGTTTAGTAGTGAGGTATCTGATTCACAAATGAATTAGTTATTCCTTCTTTCTGGGTTTGTTCTAGACCTGCACATAATCATCATATACCTTGCCTCATCCAACTTTATTGAAATTTGCTAACTGAATGATTTTTTCCGTTCGGTTTGCTTTGGCCCATATTTTCATTGGGATGTTATGACTTTGGTATCATAAAACTGCTCTTGATGTTGTCAGTTTGCCGACCCCTTCTGGCTTAAACTTTGTCCTGGTCCCTGGCATCTATTTTTATTATTCTAAATGGCTTCAAGTGCATACATTATGTATTGAATATATTTCTTAAAGTAAATGACGAAAAAGTTTAGTATTATAAGTGCTGGTTGACATTTAAGAGGACTTAAGAATTTGATTTTTTTGGCAGTAAGGAGTCCGGCTCATAGATGATTTGATTATTCATTCTTGCCGGTTTTGGTCTAAACTTGTTGCACATCATCATCATCACCGAAGCCTCAACTCCAACTCTGTTGGAGTAAGGTTAAATCTACTATTCTTTTACGCTTCTTTTCTTTGGCTATATTCTAGTTGAGATGTAATGACTCTAGACCCCTTTATTGTAAGACCTCCCTACGCTAATTTAGACCTACTACTTCTCCAACTACTCCATCTAACCGTGTTGAACTTAATATATAGCATTACTCTAAACTAGTGCTTTTTTTTAATTCTAGGGAACATGCCCAAACTATTCACGGCGTCTCGTAGTTTGCCCTATATACTTGCTAGTTAGGTTGTAAATGGGTAGGGTATTTACATGTTTACCCACTGTCCTTACCCTATAGGGTAGGGTAAGGGTAAAAATATTTTTATCCACCACCCGTTTGCCTTTTACTCGCTTTACCCACATTTAAAGAGGATAGAGTAAGGGAGGACTTCACCCATTTACCCGTTAGTATAAGGTTAAAGTATAAATTTATTATATAATACAATTATTAATGCCTACAAAAATCTTGACAAGCTTCACTATTGCTTTCTTAAGTTGTATTATAATTTGAATTGAGGAATTTTAATAAACAATTAGTAACATTTCATATATTTATAATCATATATTAAAGAAGAAAGAATTCCCCGACAATAAATAATATATTAAAAAATTAGACTTGTATGTAATATAAATGTTGGGTGTAAATATTAACATTTTCAGTGTATATTATCATAACAACTATCTAGAATTGTTTTAGGAGTATATTGTGTTTGATGTAGGGAATATAATATGGAATTAGTGTCCAAAATAATGCATCTATATCTTCGTGTTGCTTTATCCATTTCACCTATTACCCTACCCATTACTCTGTGGGTAAATAGGTGCAAGTAAGGGTATGATGATTTTTTTAAGAAAAAGATAATTACCCTATCCATTACCCACAACTTTGACGCGGGTAAGGGTAAGCCTTTATCCTACCCTACCCTACCCCTGCCTATTTACAACCATTTTTGCTAGACCCACTTTATTATGTATATAGTTAATTATTATGTAGTGTTTCCTCATCTTCACGACATTTAATAACGACTACACTTATCTTGCCAAAACATTGTTACTTTAACATCCAACATTCACTGCCATCATACATGACTAAATATATCTTTCTTATGATCTTATGAAAGACATCCTCTTGTACTTCACCTTTTATGTGTATAAGGAATCATGGTAATGAAACTTATATTGTTTTGGGATGGGTACTACATTTATGTAGGTTGTATCTCTAGTTAGACTCTAATTTAGCAACCATTGCAATGCATGTAAAATGTTTTGGTTTTCCTAGAATATCTTTTGTCTCTATTTTCATCAATCAACATCATATCAACAAATAACAAACTTCTTATGCACATCTATTATAGTTCGCCCATAGCCAAAATAAATGAATAGGTCAATGTTGATATGTGATGTGCCTAGGTGTTTGCCCTCAGGTAGTCTTGTCAATAAGCATTGAACCATCATGCATGCTTTTAATTAACTCAATATATTGGAGGTATTCAATTTCCAAAATCCTCCAAATAACTCCACTACTACTTGACCATACACATTTTCTAAATCAATGAAAACCGTCAAAACTAACATTTATTTATATTTCCTTTTCCTTCAACCTCTTTATCAAAAAAGGATCTCTATAATCAATCTCCAAAGCATGAAAAAAGTTGGTCATCATGGTGTATTTAAAATTTTAGCATATTCTATATGCAAAAAGAGAGTATGCATGATTTAACATGAAAAACCCTCTAAGGAGGTAGAAAAACCACGAGAATGCCACTAGCCATCACAATGGCCTAGGGTTGTTATTGCTTTATTGATAAAGATGAGGGGAAATGTTGAATTATACAGAGCATGAAAGTCTATTGGATCCAAGCCCAAGATCCATTTAGCAACTATTACATTAAGGCGGACAGAATTCTCTTGAATCAATCTTCTCATTGATAAAACACCGATGATTTTCTAGATTAATGGTTGATTTGTTATTACATTATAACATCATTGGACCTTGAGGACATATTTCCATGTCTTTTAAAAGAATCTTCACCCACAAAGTTACAAGGACCCCTTGAGCCACAACTATGTATGTAGCTTCAACGCTTCATGCAGAAACCACAATTTGTTTCTTGATTATACATGTTATAAGATTTCCATCTAAGAAGATAAAGTAGGCTAAAGTCAATTAGAATATCATCTTGGGATCCTGTCCAGTCAACAAGAATGAAGCATTCCATCTTTAAGTCATTTTTTTCTTGTGAATAAAAGTCCCTTTTCTAGATTTCCTTTTAGATATGTGATAAAAT
Organism: Alisma plantago-aquatica; assembly: GCA_963693085.1. NCBI lineage: Eukaryota > Viridiplantae > Streptophyta > Magnoliopsida > Alismatales > Alismataceae > Alisma > Alisma plantago-aquatica. Next base: position 1,871,785,117 of record OY856409.1, on the reverse strand, counting down.
GTGATAAGAAACTTTTAGATGTATGGATGTAGGTCATGGATAAATTAGCACACAATATTCATAAGTAATATCAAGTATAATCAAAGTGAAGTGAGGTATATTAGTTTCCCAATCAAGCTTTGATACATGTTTTTACCTTCATCTCCATAAGAATCCTATCTAACAAGCAACTTGGGATTTTCCTCTATAACCATAATTTTGTCATGTTTCTTTGAGAATACCCATGATATATTTTATTTGATATATTTTTACTCATGCTAATCTTGCAATCTCTATACCCAAGAAATAATCCAGCTCACCCACATATTTTATCTGAAGTTCCTTGGATAGCCTTGTCTTACAAAGTTGCATTTCTTCCTTGTCACTTCCTACCTTAATCATGTCATCTACATAAGTTAGCATTTGAGTGGCTCTATTTGAGGTCTTCTAAATGAACAATGTACGATATCCACTTCCTTGTCAGAACCGTGACCATTTCATGAAGATTTTGAATCTTTTGAATCAATCCCTCAGATATTGTTTCCACCCATCCAGAGATTTCTTTAAATTGCAACATGTTCCTTCTTGTTCATAGCCAGGTGGTAGTTGTACAAATACTTGTTCATTCATGTCACTGTGAAGAAAAGTATTATTAGCATCAAGCTGATGCATTTTCTAGGAGAAATGAACAAAGGTATCAGTGATAACTCTTAACTAAATTCAACCTTTTCATAATAAAAATTCTCAAAGTAATCAATGTCATACTTACAAGAAAAACATCTCACAACCAACCTAACCACACACCTACTGGCATGCCCATCAACATTGTTATTAATTGTGTTAAACCACTTTGGATCCAACCACATGACCTCCTCTAGGAACGTTCGCAATATCCAGATTGATTCTTTACTGGAACATTCATTTCTTCCTTCATAGAATGATCCCACTCCAGGTCTTTAAGGCCTCATCAACTATCTTGGGAACGAAAGAAATTTCAAGAGTAGATACATAAAAAAATATAATTCGAACTCAACTGTGAATATGACACATATCTCCAGATGGGATGCTTGGTGCATTATCTTTTTCCTTTCCTAAGAGCGATCAAAATATCTACCTCACGTTCCATCTTGACTTCCAGACCTAGTTCGGGAGGATTGAGATTGGTATTGATATCACCATTCTCAATAACAATTATATTTTTTTTATCATTCTTCTTTCATACACTTATCAAAACCTCTATCCTTCATGAGTATTTTTAGTCCCACCTTCTAAAGTAGTAGGAAAGCATATTAGTTTCTCTATTAGGCATTTTCTTGCAGACTTCCCATGTAGAGGAACAATATATGCAAACAAAGGCACATTCTCATGAAACATGGTTTTTTTTGGAAATATTGCATATTACGTTTGGCACAGAGAAACATTATATCCCTTCTTTGTGATGGAATACCCAAGAAAAATGGCTTCAATAGCCCACTGGTCAAATTTTGATTTCCCATCTTGCAAGTTGTGGACATAGCAAGTAAAACCAAAAACTTTTAGTGGTAGATGAGAAACACTTTTCCAGCTAGACAAAACTTTCATTGGAATATTCCCCTTCAATTTTTCACTAGGCTTATGTTGATTAAGTAGGTAGTTGCCAAAATTGTATCTAACTAGAACTTTTTGAGGAACACTTTTTTTGAATTAGGAGAGCTCTTCTGACCTCTAAAAGGTGTCTATTTTTTTCTCCGCCATAACAAAATTGCTATTAAAATTTTATTTCAAAAATAATCACTCAAAATTTATAAATCATCAAATATAAACAAATGAAAGTAACTTTATTGATAAATATCTACCTTCATTCACTTTGAATTTCTTAAAAAATCTTCCCACAATGCACAATTAACCTGAGAATTTACCAGTTTCAACATAATCAACCTTGATCTTGTGTCAATTAGTGTGATATCCTGACTTTGTCTCTCCTATTTTGGACTCGTTCTCTCTCACCAAGTGACTTTCTTACTCAATATTGAATCAATTTCTTAATTGGAGTGTTGTTATAGTCCAATTTTGTCACATGAATGATCAATTTTTACAATATGTGACATTATTTCACATAATTTCACCGAGTGTGATGCTTTAAGGCATCACTATCTTGCAACAAAATTTGGACCTTGTGTCCCTCTTACTCTATATATCATGTTGTAGAGGGTCCAATTATCTTTCCATCAGCGCAAAAATCAACTCAATCTGGCCTACAAAGCGCGAGCTACAATGGTCCAAAGTTTTGGCTATTTGTACCCTAAATTTAACTCTTTTGATGCATTTTGGATCAATTGTGGGCCGCCCCATCGGGCCCACAACACCACGAGGCCCAACTATAGGATTGTCTCTCTCCCTCCTCCTTCATCCGATCCACATCCCTACTTGTAGCCAATATGAACAATTGGATACTTAGGCCACATATTCAATCCTGAGTCCAATGGTTGACATGCCATCTCCCTCCTTTGTACCGATGGGGTGGTACAATTATTGTGATAACAGATGACACCATCCAGATCCTTGATGATCATACCAATTTCCTCCCTCTTTTTCCTAATAAAACGCCCTAAATCCTTAGTCCCTTCTTTCTCTTTCTTTCACCCTCCTTTTTCCCTTTGTTTAGCGATCCCTACCCTCACTACTTGTTCACCTTTGTCCTCCCACCCTTGCGGTGTTGCAGTTGTTGTCATGGCCTCTGACACCTTGGCCATTGCCACCCCGGTAGTCTCAACCTCTTCTAGGGGCACCCGCGGGTCCGCCCAGGGCTGGACAGCTAGACGGGCTACATACCATGGAAGCCTAGGGGATGCACTGTGAAGGACCCTCGGCCATTGGTGGCTCATTGAGCAGGAGATGCTTCTTCTTGGTTGGGTGGGCGACATGATAATGACCGTCAAATCAAGATTCCCTAGCATAGATGGATTCAACTGAGGATCACCCTAGGCTCCAAGACCAGATCAATGGTCAGTGGAGTGAAAGTGGACAAGGCCTAGCCAATCATGTGGCATCAACCCAAAGGACGTAGCCTGCCACCTTAGCCGTTGGGTGCAACAAACTGTCGACATGATCTATGCCCAAGGGCCCACATTAGCCACATGATTATAATCTCTTGTATTTGTGTATTTGTTTTACTTGTTTCTCTTACTTGGATATAATCTCTTGCTGGACAAGTTGGAGTTTGAAATGAAACTCCATAACAATTAATGCATAATAGTATACCATCATATTTGTTTTAAGTGGTAGTAGATCTTTATATTTGTTTTATTAAAATTTACTTATTTAAGTGGGTCACCTGTAGGTGTTTGTGGGCCACTCATGAAACCTACTAACGAAATAGGTGGTTATAGGTTTAGGTTATTTACAGCGGGTGGCAGTTATCATCACTCAAACCCAACTTAAACGGGTAGACCCATGGGCTCTCGTGGATTTTGACTGAGTTTGATATGTCTTTTTGGGGGACATGACTTGGGATATGTGGAGGATACATGAACATCGTTGATTCAAGTCTTAAATATTCTCTATTAACTTGGTTTCTTCATTATGAAACAACATACAAGTAGTTACATTTGTGGTTTAAGTCTTACTTATTCTCTGTTAGGTCATATTACCAGACTAGACATGTATATTACGTATTGAGATGCAAACAATACGCATTGTAAAAGTGAGAGTGTGACATTTGTCATGTTAGGTGTGTTGATGTTTTATGTATTTGGGTTAATTAAATTGCATTGTTTTTGTTCTATTCAGTTTGGCTCATGTGTGATATTGGTCAATGCAAATGTTGTTACACTAATTACTATCTTTTGATGTGGTGGAACATGTAAAATTTCATCATTTCACTGCTCAATTTCATCTCCATTTCACGTGTATATCCCTGACATTTATTGTAACCTTTTTTGTGGTATTATATATGTTTGGTTACCTTGGTTTACTTGGGTTTTTGTATATATTAGTGAGGAATCAACATTATTGTTAAATCACACCATTATATCATTGTTGTTTTTATCTTTGAATTGACATAAAATCTTATAAAGTTGGGTTATAGGCCTTTCATTGTAGTAGTGCTCTGCTTGCACGTAGAATAGTATCTGTAGTGGATAAAAATTCTCTTCATCGAATTTAAGCAACACAAATTGTAAATTTGGTAGACACCAGATTGGATATATTTATCCATTATGTATATGGAAATAATATGGTGCAATTAGGTAGGCAGTCTTACGTTTGTCGTTGTTTATGCCATTGGCCTAAGCTAATTTTGTTTCACAAGGTACTACTTTTAGTTATAGTAATAATAAGTAAAGTTGAAATTGATTTTTTGTTATTTTGTTATTAATGTATTTTAATTTTTACATGGGTTATGCATGATCAACAATGTATGTGCTACGTGGGAAAATGGCCATATGTTCTTTGAACCATTGAAATTGTACTATTTTGTATGTGGATGATGTAAGTGGTTTATTTTCTATTTCTATAGAATAAAATGATTAGCAATGCATGGGGTGAAATTGGTTTGTAAAAGATATGTATCTTGGTATCGATGTGGTACATATTTGTCATATGTGCAATTGTATTTTGTTAATATTATGTTGTATAATATTGCATCCAAAATGCAGTTAGACATATATGTTGTGTATCGATGGAGATATTGTTATGTTATTGCACATTTCAATATTATATGCATAAAAGTATTGCTAATTTCATATATGCAATTAAACTAATATTGTTCTAATTGTGAGTGTTGTAAGTAATGAATTATGTTATTATTAAATGATGCATTATTGTAAACACTTGTAGGAGTATTTGTAAGTGTTAGATATAATATATAATATTCTTATTTGACCAAATAAGTTATGTTATTATATTTGTTGATGCTAAATGACATGTGTTTTATTGAAATAAGAAGATTACTTGGTTATAAATGAATTATGTTATTGTTATACGAGTAAAGTGTATCCAATTACTACACTGAATATTGTCATGATACCTTGCCACTTGATATGCATGTTTCGAAGTGATCCTAAGGATGGATACCTTAGAGAAGTATAAGGTTGTTTTGGATTGTGGTTCCAAAGTTGTGATGTTTTGTGATTGTGATATCTCTTAAACTTTCCAAGGAGATAGAAAGATACTTCCTAGATGTTTTGTGTTAGAAGTGATAGCTGAAAAGTGGTTGAGATAGGGTGTGAGGCTATCTTGGCCCACATGGTGGATATTAAGGTGAGGAGTCCTAGAATCCAGTATGTACATGTAGCGCATGATTTTGAGGTTGTTTTCCCTGAAGAGTTTCCCAGTGTTCCTCCCCTGAGAGAGATTGAATTTAAAATTATTTTAGTTCCTAGCATGTAACCCATAGCACATGCACCCTATAGGATGTCTCCTGCTAAGATGAAGGACTTGAAGAAGAAATTGTAGGAGTTGTTGGAAAATGGTTTCATATGGACGAGCACTTCCCCTTGAGGTGATCCAATGCTATTTTTGAAGAAGAAGGATGGTTATATAAGGCTTTGCATAGACTACCGACAATTGAACAAGGTCACAGTGAAGAAAGTACCAAATAGATGATATGTTTAATCAGTTGAAAGGTTCTATAGTGTTTTCTAAGATAGACCTGAGATTAGGGTATCATCAGTTGAGGATCAGGCATATGACATGCCTAAGATTGCTTTTAGGAGTAGGTATGGTCATTATAAGTTTGTTGTCATGCCGTTTGAGCCAACCAATTCGCCAATAGTGTTCATGGACCTAATGAATATAGTGTTTAGGCTGTATCTTGACTAGTTCATGATCATTTTCATAGATGATATCTTGATATACTCTAGAGACTATTAACAACATGAGAAATATCTTGTTCAAGAATTGGGGTTGTTGAGGCATCATCGATTATATGCTAAGTTTAGTAAGTGTGAGTTTTGGCTGACCGAGGTGTCTTTCCTTGGTCATGTCATCTCTACAAAGAGTGTTTGTGTAGACCCTACGAAAGTGGAACTAGTGTTGGAGTTGGAGAAGACCAAGACACCAAATGAGGTTGGAAGCTTCCTAGTTTTAGCTAGTTACCATAGGAGGTTCATCAATAACTTTAGTATTACCATTGACCAACCTGACTAGGAAAGGTGTTCCTTTTGTTTGGGATGACAAGTGTCAAAGAACTGTCTAAATTTTAAAGGAGAAATTGACAGGTGATCCAAACTTGATGCTTCTAGAGGCTGGGAAAGGCTACATCATTTTGTGTGATGCTTTGAAAAATGGGTTGGGATGTGTACGGATGTAGGACAAAAACATTTTTTTTGCCTCTTAACATCTTAAGAAACACAAGGAGAACAACCCAACAAATGACCTAGAGTTAGCATCCTTGGTTCTTGGCTTGAAGATTTGAAGGCACTACCCATATGAAGGGAAATGCCAAATCTTTAGGGATCACAAGAATTTTCTCTACATCATAATCTCAAGGATTTATAGTGTTGGATGGGATTAAAGCATGATGTGGCAGAGTTAGTGGCCAAGTGTCTAGTTTGTCAATAGGTTAAATAAGAACATCATAAGTCTACATGAATGTTCTAGCCTTTGCCAATTACACAATATAAATGGGCTCACATTACCATGAACTTTGTGGTTGGTCTTCTTAGGACAACCAAGTGTCATGATTCCATTTGATTGATTATTGATTGATTGACAAAAGTTTGCTCACTTTTTTCTGGTCCATACCTCTTACACCATTGAGAAGTCGGGACAAATGTATGTGTATGAGATAGGTTGTTTGCACGGAATCAAGTTACTATAGTACCAAAAAGAGGCCCTCACATCACAAGAAGATTTTAGGAACATCTACATACAAAACTGGGGATATGATTGAGATTCAATATTGCTTTCTACCCATAGATAGATGTTCAACTAGAGAGGACCATACAAACATTGGAGAATATGTTCAGAGCATGTATGCCTTAGTTTTGAGGGAGTTGGGACATTCACCTAAGCTTAATTGAGTTTTCCTACAACAATAGTTATCAAAAGACTATACATATGCCAACATATGAGGCTTTGTATAGAAGGCATTGTAGATTGCATCTTTGTTGTTACTAGATAGGTGAGTATCAGTTGTTGGGCCCTAAGATGGTTCAGTAGACTATAGAGAAGAAAAAGGTAATCTAGCAACAATTAAAGGCAGCACATGATAGGTAGAAGCATACATAGATAATCGTCATAGACCGTTAGAGTTTCAAGTTGGAGATCGTATATACCTCAAAGTCCCCCTTTGGAAGGGTGATCACAAATGATAAAAGTGGCTTATAAGTTGGATTTACTACCAGACTTATATAGGCTGTAGAACATGTTTCACATTTTTATGTTGAGGAAGCATCATCCAGATATAGAGCAGATGATACAACCAGTAGATGTGGAGTCAAATGAGGATACTTCTTATGTATAGGGTCCCATGTTGATCCTATATAGATGTGTATATAAGCTTAGGAATAAGTACACAACCTAGTAAAGGTGTTGTGGCATCATCATGGGGTAGAGGAAGACACGTAGGAGTTATAAGATGAGATGTGTAGGAAGTATCCTTCTTTGTTTGTTTAGAATTTTTGGGGCAAAATCCTTGTTAGGGGTTTATGGTTGTGAGGCCCCTAACCTTGCTATATTCATTGGATTAATTGGATACTTAGTTTTTGTATTAAACTTGGGTCTATGATTTAGAATCAGTTGACAATGTTATGTTTAAAATTTGAATCAAATGGAACCTTGTTTGCTCAAGGTAAACAATTTTATGTAACTTATGGACTTTTGTCTAATTTAACCATTCTTGGGGGTATAGAACTAATCATAATGCTTTCATAATATGTTACATGATGTTTATAACAAGAGAGTAGAGTTCAATCTCCTTTGGATGATTTTGAACTTCTTTTCATAGGGTATAATTTCCCCTTTTTGGTTGGTAGTCATGTCCTATATTTAGTTGACTGATGACTGTCAGACTGTTGGTTTTGGGTAAGATGGTACCTCTTGTTGTTTTTTATGTACGTACGTTCGTTGGGCCTGACCAACAGAGTGACCCAATGGCTGACTATTTGTGCACAGGTGGATGAAGACCTTGTCAGCTCGTTGGTCGATGAACCTCTGACGCCCAACGAGGTTGTTGGCTAGCTGGCAGATGGAACTTGTCAGATCGTCACAATGATGGGCTTAAATGCCCAAAAAGCTTGTGTTGGAGAGTCTTCTTTCAGATGAGCAGTTTAAAGGAGGTCAACGAAGGCTAGTCTGATGAAGTCCCTGGCAGCCCAACTGGAGCATGGAATGGAAGACCAATAAGAGTTCTGAAGTCGCATTGTTGTTGAGCTTTAGGTCAATGAGCTGAGAGTCTTCCCTTGAGCCCCAAAAAATTGGGGTCAGTGCGATCCTTACAACAACTAGATCGACAAAAACTCTACCTATAACTACCTGACGACTTCCTCTCTCTTCTCATCTTTTACAAACATCATGTTGCAATCTAGAGACCCACAGGAACCTAGTGGGGGTAAACGGTCATGTTGTTTTGTGAATGCATGCCAAGTTAAAGTTATTTTTGGATTAATTGAACATTGTTGATCCAGTTTCTTGCCTTATACATGTAAGATTTTCCACCTACATTGTTTTTTCTTGCTGAACTTCACACCCTCTCTTACCATGGCTGAGTTTCATGGTGCTTCATGCTAGAAAGATGTGCATAAGGTTTAAGAACACTCTCTCTTCTTCCCCTTTTCCTTAGATTCACCCTATTCGTAGAGATAGAAAATGTTCTCAAAGTTTTGGTGGACCAAGCTAGGTGCTTTGTTGCTGATTTTGGAGTTTTCTCTCTTGGATTTTAGTTTCTTCTCTAGAACAGAGAGTGGTATACCTTTAAAAGTATTTCTTACCTACTTTGTACATGCATGACTTTAATCTTACTATAGAAACTTTGTAAAATACTAAAAGATGATCTTTTTAAGCATTGTTTTATATAGCAAGATGAAAATACGAGTTTTTAAGTTCTAGAGTCTATGAACATTTTCTACTATAAAGTGGAAATTTCTTTGAATATGAAAGGTATAAAATTCGTAATACAAGTGTAATGGCTCCTTTTAGTTTTGTTCTTATGGAGTTTTAGTACCCAATAAAAAGGAAATATGACTCATGTAGTACTCCTTACTATATGATGATTATGCTATGCAAATTTTAGGATCTGTAAACACTATTATGGTGATGTAATAAAGTTTGAAGAAAAAACTAGTACTAAAGGTAGCTCACCATGATAGGTTTCGAGTATATGATTGCCTATTTCTTAGAAATACCATAACTTTTACATCCATTGGTCTTTTATGATAAAGTTTTGGATGTTGTGTTGCTTATGACTAATAAACCTCTCTATAAAGTTTCGGATGTTGGTGATACTTATACATGAAGTTAATATTGTTATGATATAAGTTTCATAATCGGATTTTATATGTCCTATTATGTATCTTGATTATCTTAAAGACCAAGTATTATGAATACAAATACCTTAACAGAGTAACATGATACTATTTTATACAGTTCATATCTTCTGAAGTAGTATTCTTTGGAACATTTTATAGGAATCTATAAGGTGTTTGTATGTAATTTGATTGGTGTGGTAAAAATATTTAATTGACTTAAGTAATCAAGTTTAACCTTAACCATGTAGTGAAAATTAAAACTGATTTCAATGTCAACACGTACTCATAAATATTTGCATAAGAGCTCAAAATCTTTCTTATATTCATACTATGCAAAGAATTTGATACAAATGGTTCTATCACCTTAGCTACAACACATATACACATGAGAACAATATTTGTATATGCCACATAACAAATATTAACATGCTAACAAAATTCTGATTCATTTGAAACACTATATACAATCTTTTCCTACCCGAACCTGAGAGTACAGGAATGACTCTAGGACGGACTAGACATCTAATCTACTTTCTCAAAGATTCATTACTATAGCTCCTCTTTGCCTCCACATACTTGTTTTCGTCACTTCTGATTACCTAAAAAAATGTGGTGAACCACAAGGGTGAGACCCATGTCCCAGAAAGAGATATAACCTTCAATAACGTTTATTGATTCCAACATTTTTAGGTAATGACATAGTTTAAGCAGTTTAATCATATGTAACAAATAAGCTCAACAGTACTGATGATTAACAAAATACATAAAGGAGCAGATAATAACTATATTCATTAGCCAAACTATTCTCATATCCCTATTAACAGTATAAGGAGTCTAGAAGCATGAGCATCTCTAACATCATGAATAAATCTAGTATCATATGCATAGCTAACAACATCATCATGTCTAACAAGTTGAACATATCAACATCATAAGAAGAGCTAACAACATAAGCACAACTATCTGGATAAGCATGATTAGCAGTACATGCATCTCTAGTTACAAAGGCATGGCTAGCATGTTAAACATAACTAACAACATGACATAGCTAGCATCATGATTATAATCAGCAGTAGCAATATAGTTATAAACACAAGTATAGCTATTGTATGTATGCATCTACAATCTTAAGCATATCCACAACTTAAGTATATCTAATATCTCTTAATTGCACTAAGCATCATCTTTATGTAAAGATAACAAATAAGGGTTATCATCCAATGTGAAACATTGTGTATAAATCTAAACAAATATGATACATGGTTGTATTACATCTTTTATTATGCCCCAGGGAGTTTGAGTTGTACCACTCAAAGTCCAACTGACCACCGCTTGGTCGCAATCAATTCCATATAGGATCTAGGAAGAGTCGGACTCCAATATCTTCTCCATACTCGGTCACTACGAGTCTGCACCGTAGTGACATATAGTCAAACTACAAAATAGCGACATATATTCATGTAACTAGCCCACCTTGGTACAGGTCACGATTCTAGCATCTAGGGTATTCAAACCCAATCACTGAGGTACAACCGCAGTTGTCCTCTAATCACATCATGTTATAATCACTGAGACCCGACCAAAGTCATTCTCAAAAAGTAGGCTAGGTATGACTGCAGCCATCCTCCCGAAACACTTGGTGTCAGGATGACAAGCACCCCGCATACTCAATAGTATGCGCTCTGAGTTTCCCTTAAGAATACTCGTTTCACCATCCAGCAAATTCTGACACTGAAGATGGTTCTATGGAACAAGGCACTACATGATTAGAGTTTCACTTGATTAGTTATCTCCAATTGAATGAATTAAGGCTGCATCAAACAAGTGGACATACAAACCCTAATTCACTTCTAGCAAATATTTTTATATAACAATTTTAGAAGATATAAAACTTATGAGACATATAGTTCATCATCTCATCATTACATGATGCTATTCACTTGCCATTCATGAGACTACACTTGTCATCATACTATCACGTGATATAAATCCTTTTCAAAATATCATAGGGTATCAACCGTTATCAACACAAGAGGAATACACCTCATTTAGGGCTCAACCATGACCAAAGGTCATTAAGACCATTATACTATTCCCTGCAAAATCATCATTATCATTCCATGCCTTATAATAAGGCTCAAAAACATCACTTACATATAATACACCAGATCATCATAATATTGCATTAATGAGCTAGGAGATATTAATAAAAAATCATAAAAGGGTTCATTACGAATATTCCTTTATTACATAAACATGCAAGGAATCTATATATGAGTAACCCACATCATATTCATGATGCACATGTTTAGCATAAGAAAGTATCAACCATGTGGCTATGATAACCACTAATTAATGCATTAAGGTTATGATCATATTAAGGAGATTATTTCACCATCAAGCCATCATATAAGACGATTAAATATGAATACTCATCTTTATCTATTTTCATTAGAGTTAGGTACAACAAGATAAATTATATTAATGTTACTAATCAACACTCATACCCAAACCCTAACTCATGACATCCCCATTGGATCATGGATGCATAAGGTGAAGCATCACCATAACATTCCATACTATTCTCAAGTATGAACCCACACATAAATCAAGGTGTAACCATTGGGTTATAGCATACTAGGGTTTCAACAACAATAAGAGAGTACTCTAGGATTGTATTAGTCCTTCAAAGACTATTCAAACCCAATTACCATCATTTAGTTATATTAAAGCTAGGTATAACAAGCTATACCTCATTAGGGTTACCCATTAATTCATTATGGTGATTATAAATCATAATCATACAAGGGAAAGGGTAAGACTACAAGTTTAAGGCATTGAACCATCTAATTCTCATCATCAGAATCATAACATTACACTACACGCTTCACCCAAAACAATGGGAATATTGAGGCATCAACTTCTAACCATTAAATGTTGAAAAGGTAAAGCCATTAGTCATTTACATAAGTAAACATCTTGAACAAACCACCTATGAAGTCATTGAGTTATGCTCTAGAAAGAGTCACCATCTAACCCTAGATATCCCTTGATTAATAACACAAAAAGTTCCATTGAGAGTAGGGTAAAACCCATAAGCAATTGTTTATTTAAAATAAGACATTAGTAAATGAGCTTCTTAAGTTGATCTCATAAAGGAAACCATTTAAATCACTTTATTAGGACCAACATATTATATTTAGGCATCATTCCAATTTATTGGATGAAGAAACATTAGATCTTAACCATTAGGTCAAGTTCATATATTAAAACCATCAATTGGAGTATAGGTATGGCCATTGCATCAAATGACCCAAGAAACCATTGGTTCAAGGATTAATTGATGCTACAACTACATGATTAACTCACCATAGGTTATGGAGACCTGATCCACCATCACTAGTGGCCATTAAGTCACCATAGGTTGTTAGATCAACACTATACTTATTAATCACCATCAATTATCAAGCTAATGTCACCATTGATTGATAACATCATTAGGGTACTTAGTTGTTGATGATTAAGCTTATAATTAGGCCAAAACATGACCTATGGGGTGAAATTCAGTTGACACCCTCGGTCACCACCATGAATTGTCATGAAGACAACACCATAGGGTTGTTGCAATGGTACCATCATCGGGTCATGGGTTTATAGAAAAAATCAGCTTAAAACCCTAAAATTGACCATTGGTTGATAGGTACTTAGCACCATAGTTTATCAAACCAACCTGATACAAGTCATATTATACCTTAATAATAATGTACACATGATCACAGGTTCATATAGAACTGAAATAAAAATAGGAAATATTATAAAAATTGAAATCCAAGTCAAGCATAGCTTTTTAGTGCATGGATCATCATTTAAAAGCAAGAACATGAGCTAGCTAGCTTATGGTATGCAATAAACGTGGAGCAAGTTATAAAACTTGCCTCTAATTAGAAGATAAACTCCTAAATAGAATAAAACATGAGAATGTAGGGTAGAAAATCCAAGCATAAGCTGTGAACTCGTCAATCTAGCACCTTTCTTCATCAAATGAGCAAACCCTAAACATAAGGAGCAAGAAAGGTAGGGTTTTAGTGCTTTAGAGCAATTTCTACCATGGAACAACAAGGTTTCGACCTGGAGGAAGGTCTAAGGAAGGAGAAGATCAAGATAAATGGAGAATAAAGGAATAAAATAACTTTCCTTGGTCAAAATCCCTAGAAGATGACCTTGGAAACCCTAGGTAGGGCTAGATGGAGCTCTAGGAGACCTTCTTCTCAAAAAAAGAGGTTGTTTTCTACCTTAGATCACTTGTCTCCTCAAAAAAAAAGAGAGGACTCGTTTCTCCAGGTTAGTATAAAGATAAAGCAATCAAAGTTTCGTACTTGGGCAAGGAAGAGGTAAATATAGCCCACAGATAAGGATTGAAGCAAGCATGAGGTGTAAAAGTAGCTTATCCATGTATCCATGGCCTTAAACTATAAAGAATATACAAGAACACACACAATAAGATACCCCACCATTCATATAGACCTACTTAGCTCTCCTTTTTCGAATTTCCAAGCTAATCAAGTAATTCATTAGTTGACAGCTACTAAAGGTAGCTCATCCATGAAGGGGTAAACCCTAAAATACCCATGGAGAAAACACCTTCAAACCAAGGTTTAAATAGGATCCCCATGGCTAAAAAAGATCAAGAATGATAATATTTCTAATAAACATAAATCATGTGAAAAATTGCAAAGAAAACCTCTCAATTGGATAAATTGCAGAAAAGTCCAAAACATACATAAAATTGAATAACCTGCACAAACAATGTCCAAATTGGATCAAACTTGAAACTTAAGCTTGTATTATGATTAAAAAGCATATGAAAAGGTTATATTAAGGTTATAAGAATTAAATTATGATAATTAAGCTTGTTCAACACTTTAAGCAAGGTTATGGGTCTTACAACCATAAACCCATAATAGGGATTTCACCCCCGAAATCCAAGGTACGCATAGATGGACACTTATCATGCACCTCATCCTCAATCTTACACATTGCTACATTCATAACATGATTATGTCACATCTTTCTCATAGAAGACATATTCTTCTCTTTTAATTCGTACATATCTTATCTTGGGTTAGCACAAAAAACCCCACATAAGAAGACATTCGCAAATATGGAACATAGAAACTTGTTGTGCCACCTGTACAAATATAATAGTAACTTTCAACTTTAAATTCTAGATATCATACTAAAATTATATCTATTGTATCAATACATTACTCAAAATTCATACTTGATGGCTATTATCAAACATAAAACATTATGTATCTCTTATCATATGTAACTTTACAAGGTTTCATCTCTATGCTCCTTTAATGGTTGTTTTAATTAACAACTCAATCAAACATGTCGGCATCCCTAATTTTCAAGAACTATGAGGAATATGTTTTTAGAGGATTCTCCAATCATCTCAATGGTGGACTGACCATCTGTTTGGTTGAAGAATCATACACTTGTATGTAACCGTTAAAAATATAGCTTCCTGATTGACCTTGTTAGGGGTGGAGCAACGACATTGTCTTCATCTTATCAGGATTCACATAACATACTTAACAGAGGTATCATAACTCCAAGAGGGTACTCTAGTCAACCCCGAACTCACTCTTGCTAGAATTGTCACACATAAGTACAGTTGCTTCAACATTCTTAAGGTTTAGCAAATATGTTAACCATGTTAATGACCATCTCTAAAATATGTTGAGATTTCATCATTCAAAGCTTGCTACAACTTGTAAGACATGACCTGAACACTCTGTTCCTTCCATTCTTAAATTCTATTGGTACATTGGTTAGTCTAAAGGACATAACCATAAACTCATCATGGTCATGTAACTTATGTCATCCACTTTAACTCTTATACATTGATATTTAATCCTAGGTTTATGTTAAAGGAACACGGTAGCACATGTCTACTGATCAACAAACCATCTATCCTTGATAGTGGTCTTTCCCAGCTACCACTGAACCATACACAACATTATAGAAATACTTTTGTCTTTCCTTACAAACAACATTTATAGGGTCATCATCAACTCTCTCTCTCTCTCTCTCTCAGGGAGAGGAATACTTGGAATGTTCATTTAATAAACATCTCCAACCTTCACATACTTCCATACTGTTGATACATCTTGGATACTAGGATTCATTACCTAGGTATCCACCTCATGTGCTATAAGGAACTCACCTCCTTATCTCATCTACTTTTACCAACATAAAAAATCTCAAGACATATAAGAGGAGTCTTCCTAATTATTGGAAAGATCAAAAGTAAACTTATCACAAACTTTATGATCTTAGAACCATAGTCCAAGCAACCTTATGCTATAATAATCCAACCAACCTCATGTTTACAATGAATCCACACATACCAAGTGAAAATGATCCACTTGAAAGTTGTGCCCTATAAAGGAAAGTCACAAAGGGAAACACACTTTCCACGTCATAGCAGAATAGTTCAAGGGTCACTAGCAAAAAGGTAACCAATTCTATTTTCATTATGTAGGTTACAACTTCATATGTATCATTTTACCTTTTTCATTTTGGGTTCCTTGCCATTAGCATAGGAATAATCATGATTAACATATCTCATTACTCCTTCCTTGATGACTATTTATCACACTTGGGTATGTTATTTTATTTTATTATGTTTTTCAACCACTTATTGACGAGTAAATCATCATATTCCACATTTTCTTCATTAAACCAGGATCATTTCCCTTAATTTCTTTCACATGTCATGCTGATTTTTCATTAACACTTTCTTACACACATAGGTTGGTCTGAGATTAACTCAGGTTCCACCTTATTTCTTTATCATTGTTCCCATTCATCTTCTCATTTTATACTTATCATAGGAATTCTCTCCATCTTATGTGAATTTCATACCTTGAATTACTTTATAAGAATAGACTTATCTATCTTTTACTTTATTGTCTTATTGAATTTCATCTTCAAGAACTCCTCTTTTGCTTATTTGTATTTTGATTTAGATTTCATGGTGTTATATCTTTCTCTTATAGTTACCAACAATTCAAGTTTTGATAGATAATGATGTAATACTCATCTTCTCTTTAGGTAATATTAAGTTATCTGCACCATGATTTTTGATTCATTATGCTCTTTAGATTGTCTCAAAATGACTACTTGATCAGAGTAATCATAAATATAACAATCTAAGAGTTCCATACTTACCTTTCTTCAATAATTGAATACCTGGTTAGGGTACCCAAATACTGATATTAGGCAGTATGCACCATATTTTTATGTCATTTTCCTAATTTTGACATCATCCTAGTCCTAAGTACTAGTGTCCCTATAGACACACTAAACCTAAAGCTCTGATACCAACTTTTGAGAACTCGTTACACTAAACGAGATTACTCCAAACATAAAACACAATCAATTACTAATTAATCACATACCCAAAAATATGGGTAAATTAAAACCAATTTCAACGTCAGCACCCGCTCAGAAACATTTGCATAAGAGCCCAAAATCTTTCTTATATCCATACTATGCCAAGAATTTGATACAAATTGTTCTATCACCTTAGCTACAACATATATACACAGGAGAACAATATTTGTATATGCCACACAACAAACATTAACATGCTAACAAAATTCTGATTCGTTTGAAACACCATATACAAACTTTTCCTGCCTGGACCTGAGAGTACAGGGATGACTCTAGGATAGACTAGACATCTAATCAACTTTCTCAAAGATTAATTACTATAGCTCCTCTTTGCTTCCACATGTTTGTTTTCATCGATTCTGATTACCTAAACAAATGTGGCGAACCACAAGGGTGAGACCCATGTCCGAGTAAGAGATATAACCTCCAACAACATTTATTAATTCCAACATTTTTAGGTAATGAGACAGTTTAAACAGTTTAATCATATATAAAAAATAAGCTCAATAGAATTGATGATTAATAAAATACATAAAAGAGAAGATAATAACTATCTTCATTAGCCAGACTATTCTCATATCCCTATTAACAGTATAAGGAATCTAGCAGCATGAGCATCTCTAACATCATGAATAAATCTAGTATCATATGTATAGCTAATAACTTCAGCATGTCTAACAGGTTGAACATATCAACATCATAAGAAGAGCAAACAACATAAGCACAACTATCTAGATAAGCATGATTAGCAGTTTATGCATCTCTAGTTACAAAGGCATGGCTAGCATGCTAAACATAACTAACAACATGAGATAGCTAGCATCATGATTATAATTAGCAGTAGCAGTATAGTTATCAACACAAGCATAGCTATTGTATGCACACATCTACAATCTTAAGCATATCCACAACCTAAGTATATCTACTATCTCTTAATTGCACTAAGCATCATCTTTATGTAAAGATAACAAACAAGGGTTATCATCCAATGTGAAACATTATGTATAACCCTAAACAAATATGCTACATGACTGTATATCATCTTTTTATTATGCCCTACAGAGTTTGAGTCGTACCACTCAAAGTCCAACTGACCACTTCTTGGTTGCAATCAATTCCATATAGGATCTAGGAAGAGCCGGATTCAAGATCTTCTCCATACTCGATCAGTACGGATCTGCACCGCAGTGACATATAGTCAAACTGCAAAACAACGACATATAGTCCTGTAACTAGCCCACCTTGGAATAGGTCACGATGCTAGCATCTAGGGTATTCAAACCCAATCACTGAGGTACAATCATAGTTGTCCTCTAATCACATCATGTTATAACCACTGAGACCCAACCAAAGTTGTTCTAAAAAAGCAGGCTAGGTATGACTGCAGCCATCCTCCCAAAACACTTGATGTCAGGATGACAAGCACCCTACATACTCAATAGTATGTGCTCTGAGTTTCCCTTAGGAATACTCATTTCACTATCCAGCAAGTTCTGACACTGAAGATGGTTCTATGGCATAGGGCACTACATGATTCGAGTTTCACTTTATTAGTTGTCTCCAATTGGGTGAATTAAGGCTGCATCAAACAAGTGGACATACAAACCCTAATTCACTTCTAGCAAATATTGCTATATAACAATTTCAGAAGATATAAAACATATGAGACATAGTGTTCATCATCTCATCATTACATGATGTTATTCACTTGCCATTCATGAGACTGCACTTGTCATCATACTATCACATGATATAAATCCTTTTCACAATATCACATGGTATCAACCCTTTTCAACACAAAAGGAATACACCTCATTAAGGGCTCAACCATGCCCAAAGGTCATTAAGACCATTATACTATTGCCTACAAGATCATCATTATCATTCCATGCCTTATAACAAGGCTCAACAACATAACTTACAAATAATACACCAGATCAACATAATATTGCATTAATGAGCTAGGAGATATTCATAAACAATCATAGAAGGGTTCATTAAGAATATTCCTTTATTACATCAACATTCAAAGAATCTAGATATGATTAACCATCATCATATTCATGATGCACATGTTTAGCATAAGAAAGTATCAACCATGTGGCTATGATAACCACCAATCAACGCATTAAGGTTATGATCATATTAAGGAGATTATTTCACCATCATGCCATCATATAAGAAAGTTAAATATGAATACCCATCTTTATCTATTTTCATTAGAGTTAGGTTTAACAAGATAAATTATATTAATGTTACTAATCAGCACTCATACCCAAACCCTAACTCACGACATCCCCATTGGATCATGGATGCATAAGGTGAAGCATCACCATCACATTCCATACTATTATCAAGTATGAACCCACACATGAATCAAGGTGTAACCATTGGGTTATAGCATACTAGGGTTTCAACAACAATAAGAGAGTACTCCAGGATTGTATTCGTCCTTCAAGGACTATTCAGACCCAATTACCATCATTTAGTTATATAAAAGCTAGGTATAACAAGCTACACCTCATTAGGGTTACCCATTAATTCATTACGGTGATTATAAATCATAATCATACGAGGGAAAGGGTAATACTACAAGTTTAAGGCATTGAACCATCTAATTCTCATCATCAGAATCATAACATTACACAACACGCTTCACCCAAAACAATGGGAATATTGAGGCATCAACTTCTAACCATTAAATGTTGAAAAGGTAAAGCCATTGGTTGTTTACATAAATAAACATCTTGAACAAACCACCTATGAAGTCACCGAGTTGTGCTCTAGAAAGATTCACCATCTAACCCTAGATATCCCTTAATTAACAACACAAAAAGTTCCATTGAGAGTAGGGTAAAACCCACAAGTAAATGTTTATTTAAAACAAGACATATGTAAATGAGCTTCTTAAGTTGATCTCATAAAGGAAACCATTTAAATCACTTTATTAGGACCAAAATATTATATTTAGGCATCATTCCAATTTTTTGGATGAAGAAACATTAGATCTTAACCATTAGGTCAAGTTCATATATTAAAACCATCAATTGGAGTATAGGTCCGACGATTGCATCAAATGACCCAAGAAACCATTGGTTCAAGGATTAATTGATGCTAAAACTACATGATTAACTCACCATAGGTTGTGGAGACCTGATCCACCATCACTAGTGACCATTAAGTCACCATAGGTTGTTAGATCAGCACTATACTTATTAATCACCATCAAATATCAAGCTAATGTCACCATTGATTGATAGCATCATTAGGGTACTTAGTTATTGATGATTACGCTTATAATTAGGCCAACACATGACCTAAGGGGTGAACGTAAGTTGACACCCTCAGTCACCACCATAAATTGTCATGAAGACAACACCATAAGGTTGTTGCAATGGTACCATCATCGAGTCATGGGTTTATAGAAGAAATCAGATTAAATCCCTAAAATTGACCATTGGTTGATAGGTGTTTAGCACCATAGGTTGTCAAACCAACCTAATAAAAGTCATATTATACCTTAGGAATAACGTACACATGATCACAGGTTCATCTAGAACTGAAATCAGAATAGGAAATATTATAAAAATCAAAATCCAAGTCAAGCATAGCTTTTTAGTGCATGGATCATCATTTAAAAGAAAGAACATGATTTAGCAAGCTTATGGTAAGCGATAAACATGGATCAAGTTATAAAACTTGCCTCTAATTAGAAGATAAACTCCCAAATAGAAGAAAATAGGAGCATGTAGGGTAGAAAATCCAAGCATAAGTTGTGAATGCGTCCATCTAGCACCTTTCCTCATCAAATGAGCAAACTCTAAGCATAAGGAACAAGAAAGGTAGGGTTTTAGTGCTTTAGAGAAATTTATACCATGGAACAATAAGGTTATGACCTAGAGGAAGGTCTAAGGAAGGAGAAGATCAAGAGAAATGGAGAAGAAAGGAAGAAAATAACTTTCCTTGGTCAATATCCCTAGAAGATGACCTTGGAAACCCTAGGTAGGGCTAGATGGAGCTCTAGGAGACCTTCTTCTAAAAAAAGAGGTTGTTTTCTACCTTAGAGCACTTGGTTCTGTAGAAAAACAGAGTGTATTCGTTGCTCTAGTTTAGAGGAAAGAGAAAGCAAGCAAAGTTTTATACTTGGGCAAGGAAGAGGTAAATATAGCCCATGAATTAGGATGGAAGCAATCATGAGGTGTAAAAGTAGCTTATCCATGTGTCCATGGCCTTAAACTATTAAGAATATACAAGAACACACACAAGAAGCTCTCCCACCATTCATATAGACCTAATTATTTCTCCTTTGTCGAATTTCCAAGCCAATCAAGTAATTCATTAGTTGATAGCTACTAAAGGTAGCTCATCCATGAAGGGGTAAACTCTAAAATACCCTTGGAGAAAACACCTTCAAACCAAAGTTTAAATAGGAGCCCCATGGCTCAGAAAGATCAATAATGATAAGATAACATCTAAGAAGCATAATTCATGTGACAAATTGTAAAGAAAACCTCGCAATTGGGTAAATTGTAGAAAAGTCCAAAACGTGCATAAAACTGCATAACCTGCACAAACAGTGTCCAAATTGGACCAAATTGAAACTTAAGCTTGTCTTATGATTAAAAAGCATATCAAAAGGTTATATTAACGTTATAAGAATTAAATTATGATAATTAAGCTTGTTCAACACTTTAAGCAAGGTTATGGGTCTTACAACCATAAACCCATAATAGGGATTTCACCCCCGAAATCCAAGGTACACATAGATGGACACTTATCATGCACCTCACCCTCAATCTTCCACATTGTTAAATTCATCACATGATTATGTCACATCTTTCTCATAGAAGACATATTCTTCTCTTTTAATTTGTACATATCTTATCTTGGGTTAGCACAAAAATCCCCACATAAGAAGACATTTGCAAATATGGAACATAGAAACTTGTTGTGCCACCTGTACAAATATAATAGTAACTTTCAACTTTAAATTCTAGCTATCATCCTAAAATTATATCTATTGTATCAACACATTACTCAAAAGTCATACTCGATGGCTCTTATCAAACATAGAACATTATGTATCTCTTATCATATGTAAATTTACAAGGTTTCATCTCTATGCTCCTTTAATGGTTGTTTTAATTAACAACTCAATCAACCATGTAGGCATCCCCTAATTTTCAAGAACTATGAGGAATATGTTTTTAGAGGATTCTCCAATCATCTCAATGGTGGACTGACCATCTGTTTGGTTGAAGAATCATACACTTGTATGTAACCGTTAACAAATATAGCTTCCTAATAGACCTTGTTAGGGGTGGAGCAACGACACTGTCTTCATCTTATCAGGATTCACATAACATACTTAATAGAGGTATAATAACTCCAATAGGGTACTCTAGTTAACCCCCAGCTCACTCTTGCTAGAATAGTCACACATAAGTAAAGTTGCTTCAACATTCTTAAGGTTTATAAAATATGTTAACCATGTTAATGACCATCTCTAAAATACGTTGAGATTTCGTCATTCAAAGCTTGCTCCAACTTGTAAGACATGACCTGAACACTCTATTCCTCCCATTCATAAATTCTATTGGTACATTGATTACTCTAAAGGACATAACCATAAACTCATCATGGTCATGTAACTTATGTCATCCACTTTAACTCTTATGCATTTATATTTGATCCTAGGTTTATCTTAAAGGAACATGGTAGCACATGTCCACTGATCAACAAACCATCTATCCTTGATAGTGGTCTTGCTCAACTACCACTGAACCATACACAACATTCTAGAATCACTTTTGTCTTTCCTTCCAAACAACATTTATAGGGTCATCATCAACTCCCTCTCTCTCTCTCTAAGGGAGAGGAATACTTGGAATGTTCATTTAATAAACATCTCTAACCTTCACATACTTCCATATTGTTGATACAACTTGGATATTAGGATTCATTACCTTGGTATCCACCTCGTGTGCTATAAGGAACTCACCTCCTTATCTCATCTACTTTTACCAACATAAAAAATCTCAAGACATATAAGAGGAGTCTTCCTAATTATTGGAAGGCTCAAAATTAAACTCATCACAAACTTTATGATCTTAGAACTATAGTCCAAGCAACCTTATGCTATAATAATCCAACCAACCTCATGTTCACAACGAATCCACACATACCAAGTGAAAATGATCCACTTGAAATTTGTGCCCTATAAAGGGAAGACACATAGGGAAACACACTTCCCATGTCATAGAAGAATAGTTCAAGGGTCACTAGCAAAAAGGTAACCAATTCTATTTTCATTATGCAGGTTGCAACTTCTTATGTATCATTTTACCTTTTTTATTTTGGGTTCCTTACCATTAGCATAGGTATCATCATGATTAACATATCTCATTACTCCTTCCTTGATGACTATTTATCACACTTGGGTATGTTCTCTTATTTTATTATGTTTTTCAATCACTTATCGATGGGTAAATCATCATATTCCACATTTTCTTCATTAAACTGAGATCATCTCCGTTAATTTCTTTCACATGCCATGCTAATTTTTCATTAACACTTTCTTACACACATAGGTTGGTTTGAGATTAACTCAGGTTCCACCTTATTTCTTTGTCATTGTTCCCATTCATCTTCTCATTTTATACTTATCATAGGAATTCTCTCCATCTTATGTGAATTTCATACCTTGAATTACTTTATAAGAACAAACTTATCTGTCTTTTACTTTATTATATTCTTGAATTTCATCTTCAAGAAATCCTCTTTTGCTTATTTGTATTCTGATTTAGATTTCATAGTGTTATATCTTTCTCTTATAGTTACCAACAATTCAAGTTTTGATAGATAATGATGCAATACTCATCTTCTCTTCAGGTAATATTGAGTTATTTGCACCATGCTTTTTAATTAATTATGCTCTTTAGATTGTATCAAAATGACTACTTGATCAGAGTAATCAGAAAGATAACAATCTAAGAGTTCCATACTTACCTTTCTTCAATAATTGAATACCTGGCCAGGGTACCCAAATACTGAGATTAGGCAGTATGCACCATATTTTTATGTCATATTCCTAATTTTGACATCATCCTAGTCTTAAGTACTAGTGTCCCTATAGACTTAGTGAACCTAAAGCTCTGATACCAACTTGTGAGAACATGTTACACTAAACCAGATTACTCGAAACATAAAACACAATCAATTACTAATTAATCGCATACCCAAAAATATGGGTAAATTAAAACCTATTTCAACGTCAGCACCCTCTCAGAAAAATTTGCATAAGATCCCAAAATCTTTCTTATATCCATACTATGCCTAGAATTTGATACAAATTGTTCTATCACCTTAGCTACAACATATATACACAGGAGAACATATTTGTATATGCCATACAACAAACATTAACATGCTAACAAAATTCTAATTTGTTTGAAACACCATATACAAACTTTTCCTGCCCAGACCTGAGAGTACATGGATGACTCTAGAACACACTAGACATCTAATCAACTATCTCAAAGATTCATTATTGTAGCTTCTCTTTATTGCCACATGTTTGTTTTTGTCGATTCTGATTACCTAAACAAATGTGGAAAACCACAAGGGTGAGACCCATGTCCCAGCAAGAGATATAACCTCCAACAATGTTTATTGATTCCAACATTTTTAGGTAATGAGACAGTTTAAGCAACTTAATCATATATAACAAATAAACTCAATAGAAATGATGATAAACAAAATACATAAAGGAGCAGATAATAACTATCTTCATTAGCCAGACTATTCTCATATCCCTATTAACAGTATAATGAGTCTAGCAGCATGAGCATCTCTAACATCATGAATAAATGTAGTATCATATGCATAGCTAACAACATCAACATGTCTAATAGGTTGAACATATCAACATCATAAGAAGAGATAACAACATAAGCACAACTATATGGATAAACATGATTAGCAGTATATGCATCTCTAGTTACAAAGGCATGGCTAGCATGCTAAACATAACTAACAACATGAGATAGCTAGCATCATGATTATAATCAGAAGTAGTAGTATATTTATCAACACAAGCATAGCTATTGTATGTATGCATCTAAAATCTTAAGCATATCCACAACCTAAGTATATCTACTATCTCTTAAATGCACTAAGCATCATCTTTATGTAAAGATAACAAATAAGGGTTATCATCCAATGTGAAACGTTGTGTATAACCCTAAGCAAATATGCTACACGACTATATTACATCTTTTATTATGCCCTAGGGAGTTTGAGTCGCACCACTCAAAGTCCAACTGACCCCCGCTTGGTCGCAATTAGTTCCATATAGGATCTAGGAAGAGCCAGACTCTAAGATCTTCTCCATACTCAATCAGTACGAGTCTGCACCGTAGTGACATATAGTCAAACTGCAAAACAACGACATATAGTCTTGTAACTAGAACACCTTGGTAAAGGTCGCGATGCTAGCATCTAGGGTATTCAAACCCAATCACTAAGGTACAATCACAGTTGTCCTCCAATCACATCATGTTATAATCAGTAAGACCCAACCAAAGTTGTTCTAAAAAGCAGGCTAGGTATGACCACAACCATCCTCCCGAAACACTTGGTGTCAGGATGACAAGCACCATGCATACTCAATAGTATGCGCTCTGAGTTTCCCTTAGGAATACACATTTCACCATCCAACAAGTTATGACACTGAAGATGGTTCTATGGCACAGGGCACTACATGATTAGAGTTTAACTTGATTAGTTATCTCCAATTTAGTGAATTAAGGATGCATCAAACAAGTGGACATACAAACCCTAATTCACTTCTAGAAAATATTGCTATATAACAATTTTAGAAGATATAAAACATATGAGACATATTGTTCATCATCTCATCATTACATGATGCTATTCACTTGCCATTCATGAGACTGCACTTATCATCATACTATCACATGATATAAATCCTTTTCACAATATCATAGGGTATCAACCCTTTTCAACAGAAGAGGAATACACCTCATTTAGGGCTCAACCATGCCCAAAGGTCATTAAGACCATTATATTATTTCCTGCAAGATCACCATTATCATTCCATGCCTTATAATAAGGCTCAATAACATCACTTACATATAATACACCAGATCAACATAATATTGCATTAATGAGCTAGGAGATATTCATAAACAATCACAGAATGGTTCAATAAGAATATTCCTTTATTACATAAACATGCAAGGAATCGAGATACGATTAACCCTCATCATATTCATGATGCACATGTTTAGCATAAGAAAGTATAAACCATGTGGTTATGATCATATTAAGGAGATTATTTCACCATCATGCCATCATATAAGAAGGTTAAATATGAATACTCATCTTTATCTATTTGCATTAGATTTAGGTTTAACAAGATAAATTATATTAATGTTACTAATCATCACTCATACCCAAACCCTAACTCACGACATCCCCATTGGATCATGCATGCATAAGGTGAAGTATCACCATCACATTCCATATTATTATCAAGTATGAACCCACACATAAATCAAGGTGTGACCATTGGGTTATATCATACTAGGGTTTCAATAACAATAAGAGAGTACTCCATGATTGTATTAGTCCTTCAAGGACTATTCAGACCCAATTACCATCATTTAGTTATATTAAAGCTAGGTATAACAAGCTATACCTCATTAGGCTTACCCATTAATTCATTATAGTGATTATAAATCATAATGATATGAGGGCAAGGGTAAGACTACAAGTTTAATGCATTGAACCATCTAATTCTCATCATCATAATCATAACATTACACTACATGCTTCACCCAAAACAATGGGAATATTGAGGCATCAACTTCTAACCATTAAATGTTGAAAAGGTAAAGCCATTAGTCATTTACATAAGTAAACATCTTGAACAAACCACCTATGAAGTCAGTGATTTGTGCTCTAGAAAGAGTCACCATCTAACCCTAGATATCCCTTGATTAACAACACAAAAAGTTCCATTGAGAGTAGGGTAAAACCCACAAGCAATTGTTTATTTAAAACAAGACATCAGTAAATGAGCTTCTTAAGTTGATCTCATAAAGGAAACCATTTAAATCACTTTATTAGGACCAACATATTATATTTAGGCATCATTCCAATTTATTGGATGAAGAAACATTAGATCTTAACCATTAGGTCAAGTTCATATATTAAAACCATCAATTGGAGTATAGGTCCGACCATTACATCAAATGACCCAAGAAACCACTGGTTCAAGGATTAATTGATCCTACAACTACATGATTAACTCACCATAGGTTGTGGAGACCTAATCCACCATCACTAGTGACCATTAAGTCACCATAGGTTGTTAGATCAGTACTATACTTATTAATCACCATCGAATATCAAGCTAATGTCACCA
Organism: Alisma plantago-aquatica; assembly: GCA_963693085.1. Classification (NCBI taxonomy): domain Eukaryota; kingdom Viridiplantae; phylum Streptophyta; class Magnoliopsida; order Alismatales; family Alismataceae; genus Alisma; species Alisma plantago-aquatica. Next base: position 1,871,757,778 of record OY856409.1, on the reverse strand, counting down.
TTGATTGATAGCATCATTAGGGTACTTAGTTGTTGATGATTACACTTATAATTAGGCCAAAACATGACCTAAGGTATGAACGTTAGCTAACACCCTCAGTTACCACCATCAATTGTCATGAAGACAACACCATTGGGTTGTTGCAATGGTACCATCATCGGGTCATGGGTTTATAGAAGAAATCAGCTTAAACCCCTAAAATTGACCATTGGTTGATAGGTACTTAGTACCATAGGTTGTCAAACCAACCTGATAAAAGTCATATTATACCTTAGGAATAACATACACATGATCACAGGTTCATGTAGAACTGAAATCAGAATAAGAAATATTATAAAAATTGAAATCCAAGTCAAGCATAGCTTTTTAGTGCATGGATCATCATTTAAAAGCAAGAACATGAGCTAGCAAGCTTATGGTAAGCAATAAACATGGAGCAAGTTATAAAACTTGCCTCTAATTAGAATATAAACTCCCAAACAGAAGACACACGAGCAAGTAAGGTAGAAAATCCAAGCATAAGCTGTGAACTCGTCCATCTAGCACCTTTCTTCATCAAATGAGCAAACCCTAAGCATAAGGAGCATGAAAGGTAGGGTTTTAGTGCTTTAGAGCAATTTCTACCATGGAACAACAAGGTTCTGACATGAAGGAATGTCTAAGGAATGAGAAGAGAAAGATAAATGGAGAAGAAAGAAATAAAATAACTTTCCTTGGTCGAAATCCCTAGAAGATGACCTTAGAAACCCTAGGTAGGGCTAGATGGAGCTCTAGGAGACCTTCTTCTCAAAAAAGAGGTTGTTTGCTACCTTAGAGAACTTGCTTATACAGAAAAATAGAGTGGAGTCATTGATCCAGGTTAGAGGAAAGAGAAAGCAAGCAAAGTTTTGTACTTGGACAAGAAAGAGGTAAATATAGCCCATGGATAAGGATGGAACTGAGCATGAGGTGTAAAAGTAGTTTCCCCATGTGTCCATGGCCTTAAACTATTAAGATTATACAAGCACACACACAAGAAGCTCCCCCACTATACATATAGACCTTCTTAGCTTTCCTTTGTCTAATTTCCAAGCCTTCAAATAATTCATTAGTTGATAGCTACTAAAGGTAGCTCATCCATGAAGTGGGAAACCCTAAAATACCCTTGGAGAAAACACCTTCAAACCAAGGTTTAACCAGGAGTCCCATGGATAAAAAAGATCAAGAATGATAATATAACATCTAAGAAACATAATTAGTGTGAAAAATTGGAAAGAAAACCTCTCAATTGGGTAAATTGCAAAAAAGTGCAAAATGTGCATAAAATTGCATAACTTGCACAAACAATATCCAAATTGGACCAAACTTGAAACTTAAGCTTGTCTTATGATTACAAAGCATATCACAAGGTTAGATTAAGGTTGTAAGAATTCAATTATGATAATTAAGCTTGTTCAACACTTTAAGCAAGGTTAGGGGTCTCACAAAAACTATCAATCATACTAACATAGATCTCATCAAGAAGGTCAACCATCCTAACCAGATCACACAATTCAAAACTATCAGCCTCATCAACACCTTAAAAGATAATAGAAAATTTTCTTAGAAACTATATCAAACCACAGATGGAGGACATCATCCCTCACAATGAGAATGCCTTCCTCCAAAACTATAGCATACATGATGCCTACATCATGGTAAACAAAACTCTCCATCTATGCTACAAAAGGAAAACCCCGACCGTTGCTATCAAACTAGACTTCAAGAAAGCCTTTGACTACATAAACTGGGATTGCCTCCTATACACCATGTCTGGATATGGATTTCCACATACTTGGACAAATTGGATACATGTTTGTATCTCTACAAACTTCTTCTCCACTATCATCAATGTAACCACGTTTAGTCACTTCCACAACACAAACAGACTTAGACATGGAGATATGCTCTCTCCATACATGTTCATCATTGTCACCTCCATTCTCACTAATATGATCAAGCTTGGAACTGCACAGGGCCTCATCTCCTCACCTGTAGAGTGCTATGAGAATATTATCCAATTTGCATATGGCACCATGATTCTGGTTAAACCAGAAGACAACACCATCATCAACATCATTGACATCATTGGTATTTTCTCATACATCTCTAGCCTCAAAATAAACATTTCTAAATCTTCCATGATCGGTATCAACACCTCCACTGACCTTATTGACAGATACAAAACTCTCCTTAGGTGTAAGATTGAACATTTCTCGATAACCTACCTTGGCCTACCCATTTCACCACACCCTATCACACACTCCCTCTGGAACCCCATCATTGACAACATCAAGCAAAAGCTCTCCTCATGGACGAACCACTTTCTCAACCTTGTGGGATGTCTCACTCTCCTCAACAGTGTCATTATACCTATAACCACACATTTCTTCAGCTGCATTCCCCTACATAGAAAAACCCTTAAGGTCATTGATACTATTAGGAAACAATTTCTTTGGAATCACTTCAACGAAGAACATCCTAAACACAAAATCCACTTAGTAAACTGGGACACACTTACAAAATATGTTCAATATGGAGGTTGGGGCATCATAAACATCAAGATACACACCATTTGCCTCATCACCAAGATCGTCAACATCCTCTTCACAAATATAGACAAGATCTAGAAAACATTCATACTCGACAAATACTACACAAATAAATCATCTTGGCACAAAATCAGCAAGTGTGAATCTTTTCCACTTTAGAAGTTTATAAATAAAAACTTGGACATCATTACCCACCTCATCTATTCACCGCCACACGCCTACTTAAACATCAACTTCTGGAAAGCCATGTGGTTCCAAAAAATACCATACAAACCTGAATTGCAATTTCCATATTTGAAAAATATCAATATAGCTAGAGCTTTGAAACTCCTTACCAGTAATCGACAAAGCTCTCTCAAGATTTGCCTCACAAACTACCTTCATGAGAGTACGTAGATCGACATCAGCCATGAACTAGAAAACAATACTAGCAACCACATATCTTGTATTTGGGGACATGTATATTCTCTAAAAGTTGCTTACCTGCACTTAACTTATAGAGGACATATATCAGATATGAAAAGCATATGGAAGGCTAAATGATCACAAAAATTCAAAATCTTCTTCTGTCTCCTTTCAAATAATAGGATCCCAACAGACCATCTCATCATCAGAAGAGGCTTCCAGGAGCCTACTAGATGCTACCTCTAGCAAACTATAGAAGAAACAACGCAACACCTCTTCACTAGCTGCCCATCACACAACAGTTCCTATACAAATTCTTCCCACCAGACAATATCACTAGCAATATACTCCAGACTACATCACACACTTAACACCACTAACACAACATAGGTACAATCCCCATGTAAATGTAGTGATTAACACTTTCTGGCACATCTGGCTAGAAAGGAACTAAGAAAATATAACAAAATATGATTGATATTGAACATTCCTTGTACATGAGTTTGCATTGCGGGTCTAACTTCCACATCAACACAGGTGATGGGAGAGGATGAAGGGCAGGTTAACATATTTGAAGACCACAATGGTGGAGGGTGCTACTCGCTGGAAGACATCATAGCATATGACACAGAATTTTGAATCCAGATTTCAGGATACCTAAGCGGACAGAAACACAACATGCCTAGCTTATCTGTTTATATTTTATCATATTGTTGAGGCCTACTGTTAAGGGTGCCTCCCCCCCCCCACAACACAATTTTCCTTTTGTACTCTACTATTTTTTTTTCTTTTTCTATCTTCATCTGGATGCGGGTACACAAACATGTTATGTGTTCCCTGATGAAACACCTTGTTATCACATGCTTGCAGACGTCTCCGTTTGTAAGAATTTTAATTTAATGCATCGACTTCTTATTTAAAAAAAATCAACTGCCTCCCCCTCAATGGCTCTTCACCTGTCTTCCATTTTTTAAAGGTTTTTTGATGTGCTGCCTTTCCACTTCTACGTCCCCATAACTGGCACAAGTTTGATTTTAGATAAGAGAAATGTGTCTTTCTCGGTTACCCCCTAGTCACTACGCATATCGCTATCTTCACATTCCAACCGGACGTATCTACACTACACGGCATGTCTGTTTTATCGAATCCTAATTTCCTTCTAGAACACCACTCCCCACAGAACCATCTACCCCTACCACCCAGCAAGCCACTCCATGGCTCCGAGTCACTCATCCCTGACTAAATTCCACAAACTCACCTACTGTGTGCGTGCTACCTCCATCCCCCCTCCCCCCTACGCCCCCACTATCCAACACTACCCCTGTACTTTCAATTAATAATCCATCCTCTCCGCCGACCCAACAGTCCATTGTTGATTCATTTTCCATCACCCAACGCGACCTCCGTCCCATGAAGACAATTGATTATCGTGCTTTAGCTGGGTACCAACCCATAAAGCTGCAACACACCACCAATCATCCCATCCCCACAGCCTTCCTTACCCAACCTTCCCGTGAACATACATGTTTCTCAGAAGCTCATAAACACCACCCTTGGCATGTTGCAATGGCCGAAGAAATAAATGCACTCATCACCAATAGGGCTTGGACTAGTTCCACGTACTAGTATATTGAATGTTGTAGGCTGTAATTGGATTTATCGTCAGATATATAACCCTTGATGGCACATTAGCCCGCTACAAAGCATGCCTTGCTTCTAAAGGTTATCACCAACTACCCGACACTGGTTACAGTGAAACTTTCAATCCGGTCATTAAACCCACTACAATCTGTGTCATATTATCTCTTACCATCTCCAAAGGTTGGTCTATTCGGCAACTTGATGTTAACAATGGTTTTCTCCATACCATTCTGTCTGAAGAAGTTTACATGTCCCAACTGCTCGGGTTCTTAGATGAGCAACACCTGAATCATGTCTGTCACAATTATAAATCCATCTATGGCCTCAAAAAGTCCCCTCATGCATGGTCCTTTCATCTTAGCATGGCTCTTCACACATTTGGATTTCATTCATCTAAAACAGATACCTATCTATTCATCTACCGTGAGATTGACATTACCATGTACGCCCTTGTCTATGTCGATGATATTTTAGTTACCGGTAGTGACGACTCCCATATTCACAAGTTATTCTCCTTCTCTCTAATAAATTTCCCACTAAAGACCTCAGCCACCTCCACAACTTTCTAGGCATTGAAGTGTGCCACACACCCACAGGAATACTACTCTCCCAACAGAAGTACATCTTGGATATTCTCCACCGCTCCAACATGCTTAAAGCTAAACCTCTACATACACCATTATGTCCTTCAACCACCCTTGTCAAATACGGAGAGCCCTTACATGACCCTCACATTTACCGTCGAATAGTAGGCTCCCTCCAATATGTCTCACTTACGCGTCCTGATCTGTCTTATGCGGTCAATAAGGTTTGCCAATACATGTCACAACCCACCAAGCAACATTGGTCAGCTATCAAACGCATCCTTCTCTACCTAAAACATACATTCCATCTTTTCCTATCCATCACCCCTCTGCCACAAATTTCTTTCACTGTTTTTTGATGTTGATTGGGCTGGGTGTCACAATGACCGTCGCTCTACAGGAGGTTATCTAATTTATCTCGGCTCTAACCTTGTATCTTGGTCTGCCCATAAGTAAAGTATTGTCTCTCTCTCTTCCACTGAAGCCGAATACAAAGCCATTGTCAATGCCACTGCTGAGCTCATTTGGCTACGTTCTTTATTTGAGGAACTTGGATAAGCAAAGCTTGACCCAATGATACTTTGGTATGATAATATTGGCACCACACATCTCACTGCAAATCCAGTATTTCATACTCGTACCAAACATATCGAGATAGACTTTCACTTTGTCTGGGAACAAGTGTACAAAGAACTTCTACAGGTTCACTACATCTCCTCCAAATATCAACTTGTAGACATCATGACTAAACAACTACTAAGACTACAATTTGAACATATGCGAGACAAGTTGCTTGTGGGGGGGGGTGTCAAGACCTATACGTGGTCTTCAACTGGTCACCACATCACCACCAAAATAGCAGCAGTACACTGAAGCCGCTCAATAGAACTGGTCAATAGAACTGCTCTGATACTTCCGGTAACGAGAGCTGGGCGAACTACACTGAAGCCGCTCACGCCTTCGTGAAGTTAGTGATATTTACTATAAACGTGTAAACGTGCTACGAAAGTATCATAGTGCACAACATCTTCTTATATATATATATATATATATATATATATATATATATATATATATATATGTGTGTGTGTATATATATATATATATATATATATATATATACATACTAATCAACACACACGTGCCATACACGTGCCCATTCATATAAAAAAATATATAATAATTGTATTTCTATTTCAATATATATTTGATAATATATTAGAACATATCATAAATTAAAAGAAGAAATATATAATGACAGTGAAGAATGATAGCAAAAAATAGAATAATGGTAATGATAGTGGAAAATGGGAGTTAGACGTCTTTTTGTACATGAGGAGTGGAAGGGAGGCCGTTAGGAGAGAGAGGTAGGGAGAGACAAAGAAGCAAGGAAAAAGATAAACAAATATGTTAAATTATATTGTATAAACTATAATTTTTTTTAATTGTCATATTAAATTGAAGTACTTTTAACATAGTTCCAAATTATTATTATTTTAAATTATAAAGAAATTATATAAAAAATTGTGTATGATGAAAAAGGTAGTGTAAATCATGACGTAAATCCAAAACAATAAAAAGTCATCTTATACCAAATATGGGATAAGTAGTACGAATTTGCACAATGCACATATGTTTTACTTTTTGTGTCAAAATATAAGCTTTAGAATGGGATTTGCCATTTCATAGCATAGTCAAACACCCTGTTAAAATTAAGGGATGGATATAAGTGGTCATAATAAACAACATGAACATGACAACATAAGCAAGTAAATAAAATTCTTAAGAAAATAAGTAAGGAAAAAATTTATTATTAAGATGTTTTGTAAGAAAAAGATGAGCTCTTGCTCCATGTGCCTAATGTTGTTGTTAGAATTAATTCCACATAAGATAATAGGTGAGAATTCACTTGTTTATATGGCATTGTACTCCACCACATTGTCATTACACTGCATGAGTCTCTATGATGGTGGTAAGATGTGAAATCGTATAGATAATTTGGTTACTTGCCAATTTTGATAGAGCACCTCATAATTATCCAAGAAGAAAGGGTGAAATCACTTCAACGTCTTCTAAAGAATATGTATTAACCAGTTGAGATTTTTCTAGGGAAGCCTAAAAGTGTGGATCTAGGGAGATAGATGGAGCGAAGGAATTGTTTGTTGTGAGAATAGTTGGAGAATACATGGTGTAGAGGAGAGGGAAATGGGGAACCAAGTGAGAGAGGCGAGGGAAGGAGAGAGAGCGTGAGGTTTACAAAGGAATTATTCATTGCAGAATGGTTAGTTAAAGAATGAAGTTAAGTGCATAGAGAAAAATAGTGGGCAAAGGATGGGTGTGTAATGAGTTTGTTAATAGTTCAGAGAGAAAAATAGTGGGCAAAGGATGGGTGTGTAATGAGTTTGTTACATAGTTAAATGGTCATCAGAGAGTGATCGGAAGTTGTAGTTGGAAGAAAATGATAAAAAATACGAAATAATTCTGAAAAGGGGATTGAGAACCGTTTCCAAAATTTAAATAGAACGTAATAAATACTTGATTATTTCTTGTACTTCTCTTTTCTACAAGAAGTTACGCTTGTATTTTGATATCTTTATGAGAAACGTTTCTTTGGATTACGTGGTGATTGATGGGGACGTGGTGAGAAGGTGGAGAGAATGGTGAAGAAAGTTGGGGGTTGTTGGTAACGGAACGTTAGTAATATGTGGAAGTCGATTAGTGAATTGCAATGTGGGGTAGAGATAATAAATATGTTAAGTTTTTCAAAGAAAAGAAAAAAATTGTGAGAAGAGAGAGAGTTGAGGAGAACTCAACATTTCAAATTGGGGTGATGTGATTGACTAAGATATTTTTTAATAAGTAGAAAATGACATTGTTGTAATCTGTAGAAAAACTCCCTCTTTTTATATTATATATATATTCAACAAGGGATACAGTAAAACAATAGTCGAGATCTACTCTTTACAGTGATTTTATGCTCAGTAACAAGGGTTACAAACAATTGCAAACCGTCTAATTCTCGTTGTTGTCCCAGTGATTGTATTATTTTACAAAACAAAGCATAATGAAAATAAGTATATTATGACAAGCATAATGAAAACTTCATTAGATCGAATAGAATGAAAAAATATAAATTTACAAATTAGATGTGAATAATGTATAATGTTCTTGAAGTGTGACTAAAAATATTGTAAATTTGAAGTGGTGTGATGTTATGCTTGGTAACAATGTTTACAAATAATTGTGAGCTGTCTAATTCGCATTGTTGTCCAGTAATTGTATTGTTTTGCAAAATAAAGCATAATGCTAACTTAGTTGGGACGAACAGAGTGAAAAAATAGTAAATTATGAATTAGATGTGAATAGCGTGTGTTGTTCTGGAAATGTGTAGGAGTCATATGGTGAGTAAATATTATGATTATAGTTGTATATTTTATAATATAACTTTTTTGTACGCTTAATCTAGTATTTATGATTATAAAAATCAAAATCGCATGTACTCCTGCAAAATATAGTTTGCATATACTCTATTGGTACGTTTGTTTTACATGATAACCAGAAGGATATGAGTTTGAATCTTATTAAAATTCAGATCTTGCATTTGGTTCTGTAATAAGTCATGTTTGGACACCACTACTGTGGAGTCCTAAGCAAATAGGACTTGCAGCTTCGGACGCCCCTCAAATATTTAATCGAGATATATCCCAACAACCATTACCAGCCCCAACGCAAACCCTTTCCATAATTTTTTTGCACACACCTCTCTTCTCCCTCATGAACGGCGAAGCCCTTTCTCCCTCACACGTGCCTTCTTCAATCGGACAACAAGTTCAATGCTACTCCAAGTCGGTGCCTTGATCCTCACGGGCAGTGCCTCTACAACTCACCCCGTTCGTAGAATTGCTTCTCCAGATAGGCAATGATGCTCCTCCAGACGGTTCAACCTTCATTATTGTTGACTCAAAACAGTGGAATGAACAACGAGCAACATGTAAGCAACAAGAAGAAGAATAACAATCCACACAAATATAAACACGTGATTTATGTAGTTTGGTCTAGAAAACCTACTCCAAGGGAAGAGAGAGAATTTCATTATTATAAGAAAATTGCAAAGGAGTGATACTCTAAAAGAGAGAGAACCTAAAACCTTGAGAAGGTTACACCCAAAGAAGAGAAATGACTCTTTTCATTACAACTCTGTACATTGGTACTTTTCAACATAAAACATCCCTTACCCCTATGGTCCTATTTATAAGCTCCATGTCATAAGGCTTCAACTAGGAATAGACAATCCTAATAGGAGTCTAGTACACAATAGGAGTCAAAGTTGCATGTAGATAGAGCCATCTCCAATTCCAAATAGGAATACTAATCCAAGTCCAAATAGGAACACGGTTTGGACTCAAACCAAGGCGGGACCCAAAATAGGGCTGTCGCACCATGTAGGATTAGGATTAGGAAGAGGAGTCTTTGAGGCATAAGAAATCTTGACCTTGACTCAAGTTTAACATCTTATAGGAAAAATATCAAACTTGTTCTCCTCCAGCCCCTAAGGGCTTCACTGTCAGTTGTGAAGACTAACCAAGTCCAGGAAGGTCTTGAACTTAGAAACTAGTAGTAGCTTTGTCATCATATCTGTAGGACTATCTTTTTTGATGATCTTCTTACAACATAAGTCTTAACAAGCCCACAAATTTGATTCTTATGAAGAGGTTCCATCTTTTCATTCATAGAAGCAATCCACATAGAAGAATTTGGAGACACCACAACTTCAATGTAAGTAGATGGCTCACCAACATCATCGATCTCCTCAGCAATTGTTAAAGCATAAATAACAACATAATATGAATGTCTTGATGGTGGCCTAATATGTCTTCTTTCTCTGCCATGAGAAACACTATAGGGTGGTACATTAGGTACCTCATATTCAACTTTATCTAAGGTATCTAGCTCCACATGTTTGGTGACACGAGGAGAAGGACTTGTATCAAAAGTAGTAACAGAATCTTTTTTCTTGGAGAACATAGAAAGACCTTTCTCACTCATGTGTCTAGTCTCATATGTAAGAGCTTGATGCTATCCAGATCAGAAGTTGATGAAGAAGAAGTAACATCAAATGTCCCAATGATAATTTCACAAATAAGTGAGTATTTATTTCCAATGTGTCTTTGACCCTTGATAATAACGATTCCATCTTTGAAAACGGACATGATTCCATCCTTTACAGCTTGTGGAAAACCTTTTTATTCAAGAGTGCCTAGAGAGATGAGATTTTTATCTAGACCTTAAACATGATGGACATTGGATATGTTTCTAATAACACCATCAAACATATTGATGCAGACATATCCAATTTCAATAGTCTTGCAGGTAGAATCATTTGCCATAATAACAAGTCCACCTTCAACTGCAGTACATGTAGAGAACCAATCCCTTCTAGGGCACATGTGAAAGGAACAACTAGAGTCAAGAATCTATGAATTCTAATATCTTGAAGTATAGAATGCCATGAGAATAAAATCATCATATTCTTGTATGATATTGGCACCAGCAGGTTGTTCTTGAAGATCTTTGTTTTTCATGCCTCTACTTATTCTACAACTTGATGCATTCTTCAATTGTATGACCCTTATTTGGTAGTATTTCCGTGTGTTGTTGTTATTAAACCTGGACATAGATCAGTTGTATTCTTCATTCTTGCCTTTTTCTTTTAGTAGAACCCTTAAATGGAGAGCCTCTGCTTGGATGCCATTAGAAGAAACAACCAATTCCTTATACATCAAGGATTTAGACATGAGAGAAGACATTACTTCTTCTAGCATGATGGAGTCATTGCCATAGACAATGGTCTCATGGAATTGCTTGTAAGAATGGGAAGAGAACATAAAAGAATCAATGATTTATCTTCATCTTCCACTTCGATGTCAATATTTTCCAAATCCATAATGATGGAATTTAACTAATCAATATGATCACAAATAGATGTACCTTAACACATGCATATAGATGTTTCTTATCATGCAATTTTATTTGGAGAGTCTTTGTCATGTAGAGATATTTCAAGTTTTTCCATATGTCTGCAACGATCTTCTCTTTAGTGACTTCACCAAGAGTCATCCATGAAAGTGACAACTGGATGACATTTAGGGCTTTCTCATCCATCTCCTACTTCTACTCAACAATCAAGGAAGCTGGCATATTCTCAACTCCTAGCAGTGCTTTAATGATGCCTTGTTGCACCAGTAGGTCTCACATCTTGATCTGCCATAACCTGAAGTTGATTGTGCGATCAAACTTCTCAATGTCATACTTGCTCATCATTGTTGTTGATGACCTAGATCTAATACCAATTTGTTGAGTCAGTGTAGCATAAAGAACAATGAGCAACATGTACGCAACAAGAATAAGAATAACAATCTGCACAAATAATAAACATGAGATTTACATGGTTCGGTCTAGACGACCTACTCTACGGTAGGAGAGGGGATTTTACTATTACAAGAAGATTACAAAGGAGAGATACTCTCAAAGAGAGAGAACCTAAAACCATGAAAAGGTTACACCCAAAGAAGAGAGAGTAGTTGCTTCGGTACAATTTTGATTTGTTTGTGCAGATGTTATCCTTCTTCTTAATGTGTATGTATTACTTGTTGTTCTTTTCACTGTGCCGTCTCAACAATTGCTCCTTCTCCATACGACCGATGTTGCTGCTCCTTACGACTAGTTCAACATTGTTGCTTCTCACAATCAATTCAATGCCGCTACTCACGACCAACAACTATCAAGACTGCTACTTATGTAGACCAGTTTGGCGTTGCTCCCCCTTAAACTAATGTTGTTTCTCCTCATGATGAGTTCCTCATCATTGCTTCTCACGACCGGTTAGGCATCACTGCTCCACATGAAACCTATTGAGTTCTTGTGTCATTCTGGTCATGAACGCTTTGAGAGAAACTCATGTGAAACAAATTGCTTCCCTTTCTATGTGCCCTCTACAACATCATATCAAGAATGCAACAGAAAATGGTATGTTATATGTTTAATATAATTTATATGTGGATCTGATAGCCTATATTATTGTCCTAAAATTTTTAAGAATAGGAAAATTATAATAAGAAAAATTGATAAGCTAGTTTGTGTTATTTTGAAGTAATCTTATTTTACGTTTATCTACATATTGATTAGATATTAAATTCTATCCTTTATGGATCGTAGGAAAATCATTTTACCTATAGATTTTATTTTCCACTCAATGTTGAGCTTTTTAGTAATGTATTATTGTGACTTTTTTTATTCATTTGTGATACAAATTCTCGATTGATCTTGACATATAATTAAACATGTTGTCAAATGAGTTGTGTTTAAGAGTTTGTTTAATATGTGATTAAAATAATTGAGTGCATACTTGAAAATCTAGAAGATTTTGTGATCAATATTAATAAGTTTTTAACAAATTAATATGTGTATGCCTAAAATGAAAAATTATTCCAACTTTGCATAAACTACAAGGTTATGAATAGATTGTGTTCCTCATATTGGTCATCAAGTTTATTAAAATTTAAATTATAAAGAATGTCTAACAGTTTGAGTCAACTACATTTTTCAACAAAAGTTCCTCGTAATCATCACATTGTAATTAAGATGGTAATTTTTTTGTAAATCATTATAATATTCTAGATTATCAAATCAATTTACATGTTATATTCACTTTTAAATGGTTTTATTGGAGAATCATAAAATGCCTTTGTTTAAAATATTCATTATACATATAATAAATGTGTTTCTTTTGATATTACTTGAGGTATATTATTTAATTAGTTCTAGATCTTGATTGACAAAATTTTGGTCTTAATTTGGGTATGCACAAAAATTAATAGTTTAAGATGAACATTTTTTAATAATTATTATACATGGTCAATACAGACATAGAACAACTAGAGGTTATGAATCATGTGAATTACAAATATGAGTGATTTAAATCTATACAAAGACATATACTTGTATACTCTACTGCTTTATGCGACATAGTATATGACCTTCCAAATAGTATGTGATCCATTAGAAACTATTTACATATTTATATAGACATGTTTTATGTCTCATAGACATCATTAATTTTTAAACACACTATTTATGGATGCAATGTTTGAAAATTTCTAAGTCAAAAAGTTTCATATGGGTCACATTTTATATGTAGCAATGGCACACTTATCGAATGGGATAAACTTGTCTAAAATAGGAGAGTCAATGTCTAATGGTTCCTAAAGGCTTTACATGAGGTATTTCTTATAGTTTCATGGGCATATGAGCGCAAAATTGTAAGATCAAGGGATAGTTTAAATGATCAAAATGATAATAGGAGTAGCCTAGTTGATAGATTGGTCTATAAGAGTGACAAAAAATGTATCAAGTAATTTATAATGAGTCGTTGATGTTTTCCACATTTGTGTACACTACTTACATCAATTGGAAAACTCATATGTAGTAGGACTTCAACCATTAATAAAATGGTTGATATTTTCCTTTATATCATATCTCACCACTGAAATAATGGATCAATTTAGGTCGACATTTTGAGATCTAGTAAAATTGTGAGTCAATACTTCCACTACGTGTTAAATAATGTGACCATGTCACATAAATAATTTATAGTTGGGAATAATTCAGTTTGGTTGGGTTTATCAATAAAACTATAAAACCAACCATGCATATCAATTTGCAAAATTCTCAAACTGAATCGAACTTGTTACAACCCCAAATTTTTTGGGTTCATTTGATGAGAAATGTAATTTCTCATATTACAGATATTTGAACAAATAATAATATAATTCGGTTCGAATAAATGGATTTCGTTTACAATAGCCTTGATGATTGTGTTGCGGGCTTTATTGGCTATTGGGCCCAATAACAATGAAATAAAGAAAGGAAATTCAATTATTAAAATAGTAAATGAATAATTGAATATTTGAGAAAAGAAAGATAATTTTAGAAGTTAGAATCAAAAGATATTCCATAATATAAATTTTTTTTTTATGAGATGACTAATGGGATAAGTTTGACATATAAAGGGCATCTCAATTAAATGAATATGACTTGAGAAAGATTTTGATGACTTGCCATACAATGATGATAATTGGCTTAAGGAATATATTAAAGATTTATGATATGGATGAACCTTCTTGTGACCTTTGGGTCGATACCTTTTATCCTAAGAAAAGGAAGGAGAGATATAATTTAAGTCTTTGCCTTTTTATTCTTTGGCAATCACGTATGGAAATACCTTCCCATCTTGGGTAAATTGTAACTCCTGTTGGTTTTCATTCAAAAATATGAGGAAGGTTTCCTCTTCTGGACCATCGGGTCTCTCCCTCCCATCCACGAGTTAATAAGGAAAGGAATTGGAATCTACCTATTCCTCTCTCCGATGTAACCCTTAGGGTTTCTCCAAGGATATATATATATATAAGGGCTAGGAGTCTTTTCCTCAATCTCACACGACGCACCCAGCCGTTGTTGTCCGCGGGAAGGCGACGAGAGATGAAGAAGGAACTCCTCTCCTACTTCTCATTCTCTTCTGTAAACAACCAGTGGCCAAGCAGGGTTCCAGGCTTAAGGACAGGAGCCGCAAGCCTTTGCGATGGAGAAGGGTGCTTCTACGAGAAGGGACCGTGGCGGTGGCCAAGGGATGACGTCTAGGAAGCGGCGTCGCCGGTCATGCCACTGAAGGCGTCAGGACAGTGCAAGATGTCCAACGACGAAATCCTGGAGTTTTCGTCTGCAGCCACCACGTCCACTTGCTGCATTGCGTCGAGGCATGGTTGTCGGTGGCGGTGCATGTGCCTGTGGGAGATGGTGGCGTTGGGGGTAGAATGGGTGGCGGTGTAGCGTGAGGAGGACGAACCTACAGTTTGGTCGTGGAGAAGTTAGAATCAGTGAGAAGCGTGCGTCGGCGAAGTGAAGAAGCCACTTTCCCTTCCTCCGATCAGGCCTCTGGCGTTGGTGCCGCATAAGGGCGACATGAGGGCGCGTGGAAGCCCATATGTGTGAGGACTTGGTTTCCCTGGCCGCTAGTTTCGGGCGGCAAGAGGTGAGTTAGGCAGCAAGGACCCTAGGCGGCGGTGAGGATGCTAGGTGCCACCTACAATCCACCCTCGGCGGAGGTGTCTTCCTGGCCTGCTGAAGCAGCAAGATGGGCGATGGGAGCATGGTGGATGAGATTACTTTTATCCCCAACTCGCGTCAGGAAACAACCCTGCAAGTCAGCGTCTTGGCTTCTGGGCGGCGGGCCGCTGTGTTTTGGTCGCTCCAGTCGGCGGTGGTGCTGTCTGCGTGAAAGGGCAGATCGCGTGAGAGAGAAGGGCAATGGTTTAGCCCTGAACCAGACCTCCCTGTGGCTTCTCTTTTGACGCCCAACTCAAGTAATGAACCAGGGGTTCAAGACCAGACCGACCATCAACAAGGAAAAGGGAATTGAAGCATGTATTCGCTGATGTGGCAGTGCATGGTTGCCCCAATAAAGGTAATATTACAATAATTCTAGTAAATGCTACGGTTATCGAAATATAGCAAAAATACATATCAAATTGATTAGGAGAATGATTAGAATAAAAATAAAATACTCCTAATGCCTAAACATGATTCATGTTCTAAAAGTATAGTTGGTCCATGAATGTAGGGTGATTAATACATGAAAACCCTAGTTTTTATTAATACATTGTTGATCATGTTAGATATGCTTCCTTGAGATTTAAACTGATGATGTGGAGTATAATGGTAAATTAACATGATTATTATCTTAATGATGATAATTACACTTTCTAATCAATGCATATGAATAATAAGGTTTAAGAATCCTAACTTGTTAATTTGTTAGACTTAATTTAATGTAAGCGGTCATAATGTAAGGATGATATAGATTTGATGATCATGGCTACACCTAATGATAATTAGAGTTCTTGATCCATTAAATCAATAAACATGTGAAATAGGGTTTAAAAACATATCCCTAATGATATATTCGATGCTAAACCTAAACCCTAGACTAGGGTCGAGTAGGGTTTAATGTGATTAATAATGAGAAGGTGACAATTTAGATTTTATATATATGCAGATTATAAATGATGAATGCTTGATTTGCTTGGATCTTTGATTGGATTGATTGTATATACATGAAGTATATGTTGAATAATCTGCATGACTCGCCATTGAGGTATGTGGTTACGCTTATGAATAATCGCTCTAGTTTCACGGTGATTCCCGAAGTTTTAATCGGTTGCTTGAAAATAACTGTTGGATGTTTATTTATTTCATGCAACTATAAAGTGACTATGATTATCACTATAAATGTGCGTATATAACTGACTAGATCCGGGTCCACCTCTATTGCTTAGAAAAGGCTGAGAAAAAAAGGGGTAATCCTAGAGCAAGGTCTAGGTTACCGAGAGTTAGAAACTGGCTACCTACGTGTAGTGCCATGAGACTCATTAGTCTGTCATGAGTTAAGGAGTGGGCTACTTACGAGTAGTGCCATGTGACTCAACCCTATAAATTGGTTCACTTATAGGTGGATCATGAGGGGTTTAATGGGGACAACATAGAGGATAGGGTACTCTTGGATCGCGGAGTTATATTTAAAACGTAATCTTGGTTGTTAAATGACTAATTGAATGATTATGTTGTTAGCATATTTGCATGATTATTGTTTCCCCCACATACCAGCTTCGGCTAACCGACGTTTTGTTTGTCGGCATTTTAGGTACAAGCCAAAAGGACAAACAGTAAATCGTCATATTGTGAAATACATGAAGTAAAATACAAAGAGGATTAGTTAGAGTAGAATCCATAAATGGATAGAAGTTTAGAGATCCAAGTTTTCAAAAAGGTATGCAAAGGTTTATTTTCTTACAACTTTTCAGTTTAGATTGTTAAAATTTAATAATTGTTCTTAGTTAATTGTCTAACCTTTGATCCGGAGATTATGATTGCGGCTTCGATCTCTCGATCTCCCTTAATTGGGGGTTATCGGGAGGTGGGGTCATAACATTTAGTATCAGAGCGTAGGTTTCTCAGTTAACCATTAATAAATATTAAATTTTACAAACTCCATAGAACCCAAGGGAGTTATTAGATGATTATCTGAAAGACGGAGGTGTCTAGAAAAGGATTACGACCGGGGGCTGGCAATATTTTCCTCCGCACCGCTAGTCAGAATACGAGGACTCCCGGATCCGTGTGACTACCTGGCCAAAGTCTTAGGGTATGAATCGAAATAAGATACCTTTAGGACTTCTCATCTTTTTCATCCCTTCTCATCACAAAATTCTGATAAGGACCTAAAGGATTAGGGTTTTTTTTCTTCTCCTCACCCTCTTGAGGTATGGGTAAGGTTAATAAGGTTTAAGGAATCCTCCACCAAATTAATGAAAGGCATGTAAATAAGATGTCATGGACATAAGCTTAATAGATTAAGCGCAAACTGAATAATAGATACATGCTTAGGTCGTATGACATAAGTTGTCATGTCCTCATAAGAGACATGAGGCTAGACCTTCTTGTCAGGAGGATAAGTTAGTCTTGGAGATAGAGATCTCCATTGCAAGTAGAGACCTGGCACATCCTATGAGGATGATGCTAACCCTAACCCTAAGTGAAGGTTAGAGAGAGATGAGTTGGACCAGGTGTTTGAAAGGACATGCCTTTGAGATGCCATATGATCCATGGGTGACCTAGCACCTTTGGCAACCCAACCCTGGGAAGGGTCGTGCATGTTAGGGTAAAGGATAACTCCTTAGTTGATGATGTTAGTGAAGGACCTTAGAAACCCTATGGGCTTGTGCAAGTAGCGTATAGCTAGCACCTAGGGCACGTCATAGTGCTGACAGTAGGATGAAACCCTGGATAAGGAATTATGATGGAGCATAAAGGGTTATGGATGATCTTGAGCAAACATAAGTTCGAACCTAGGATTCACCCATGTAGGGCATGCTTTTGAGGTTGATACTTCATGAAGAGAGGACCTCTAATGGTGAGGTTGGTTGTAGGGTTAGCTCTAGAGAGAGAGAGCAGGAAACCAAGCAAGAAGGTTGGAATCCTAGACTTTGAGATATGAGGAGAAGTAGGGAGTTGAGGATGATGCGACCTAAGTGGATGATAGTGGTTGCCTTATGCTTGACCCATGGAGGCTGATGATATCTTGGTTGCCTTGAGAGGAACCAAACCCTAGAGAGAGGATGAATCTATTGATACATCTGTGCCTTTGGTATAAGTGTTTATCTTCTAGAGAAAGGAAGGGGTAGTTTTGTATACCCTGAGAAGGTTTATGTAGTGAGTCGTGAGACTTTATACCTAGTTGGTTGTTCTTGAGGAGGACTCAACTATGAGGTGTGGCTCATATAAAAGTATCATGGGAGTACATGACATACCTTGGACATGCTTGATTCGTGGTTAAGAGATTGAGTATGCAGTTGGGTACCCAAAGGAGAACCTAGGGTTCCTAGGCCTAAGAGGGGAAGCAGTGTATCTGATGCTCATGATGAGATTTGAGTCTCTATAGTTTCGAGCATGATACTCCTCATGTAGAGGTAAAGGAAACCCCTTAAGTAAAGGGTATGTTTGAAGAACCCCTCACAGCTAAGTGGCTGACATGGGAAGGTATGATCGTGATCCAGTATTGAGGATGAGAGCAAGTATGACCCAACATGGTTTAGTAGGTGGTCATCTTGTGCCTTAATAGATTACTAGGGTTAAGCATATGGATGTAAACCCTAGACCTAAGAGTGTTTGTGACCTTGTTATCGAGAGATAGTTTTCCTCCCATCCTGGGAGAGGGACTCCTTTGGTAGGGTGTATGTCAGTTTTATCAGTTTAAGGTAACCTAAAGAGGTCTCATAGGATCTTGATAAGCTAAGTGAAAAGTACATGGTATGAGAATGAACTTGTAGACCCCTAGATATCCATCTCTAAGTGCATGTGGATGTGTTACCATGGAGGTAACCAGTATGGGGCTTGACCAGGGTAGGCAGGTTGCCATGACCCCTATGAACGAACAAGAGTTAGCTCATGAATGTAGAAAGAGAGATGATGAAGGCTTGGGTAAGGTTCTAAGGTAAACATGTACTATAATGGAGAATCCTAAGTCTATCCTAGGGTCAGGTAGGGATAAGACCGATGAAAGTAGGAGTTGCCTAATTCCCCAATTGCACATGACCATAGGGTTGGGAGGTAACAACTATCACTGTCTGAGGGCCATGGGTTAGGAGATTGATCACCTTCATGAACTCATGGGACCCAAAGGGCAGATGAGTAGGGCACTCTCTTGATGCATGAGGGAAGAGGGATGACCCCAAAAGAGCCGGTACCCTATAGACCTAGAGGGGATGACCAAGGATATAAACCTCAGTAGGTTCAAGACTAGTTTGATATCATGATGTCTGTGATGTAGAGACATATGTGGCACGTTGCAACTTAGATGTGAAGGTGTATTGGCAAGGTGGGATGTACCATCTCTACTCTTGGAACATGAAGAACTCTGTATTTGGACTGTAGCCAAATGCTTATTTCCTCTTGCTATGGGGGTGAGAGATAGGACATTACACATGCCATACACCAAGGATAAGAGATGATGTAGGTTGGAACGTTGCCACGAGAAATGGGGATAGAGAAGATAACCTACCCTGGTAAAGTGAATGATACAAGGATGGCTTGCAAATACTAAGAGGAATGAGGTAGTCACCTTATGAGGATGTTTTTATCATGAGCTAAGTGGAACTTACAAGTTATACCAGGTTGAGTTTGATCACCATGATGATGAAATCAGAGAGTGTTCTTAATAAAGATAGACATAGAGTTTGAGGTGAGATGATAAGTGAAATACATGGAAGTGTATGTCTTCAACGTTACCTAATACCTAAGGATGTGAAGTGGTAATGGATGCTCTAGTTGAGATACATCTGACTTGTTTGACTAGAAGCTAGAAGAGGTTGTTTGGCTAACCCTAAGTTTGAAAAGGAGAGGTGTTTGGATAACACTCAGATGTAACAAGATACATTGAAAAGTTAAGGGTTGTTTGGTTAGCCAGTCTTTTGATGCAATGAAAGGATGGTGGTAGAACCTCAGATGCACGCTTTGGATAGGAAGGTTATAAAACCCTAATGAGAGTGGTTTAGGGTTTCTAAGGAATCGGTCTTGAGGAATCATGACATATAGGAAATTGTGATTTTAAGATCACCATACACTATGGTACTACTGAGATAATGAGTGGTAGCATTACTATGGATCCTGAAGATGAGGCTGCATGTTGCCATGCATGACATAAGGTGAAGGATGAGCATCGGTAACCCAGTGCATCGATATAGAGGATAAAGAGTTCCTGAGATGGAATGGGAGTTCATCACTATGGATGTTGTGATAAATCTCCCCTAGACCAAGAAGGTCAAGATGCAATGTGGGTTATGGTAGATCGCCTTACCTATATGACATGAGAAATAAAGAGTACTGTCAAGGAACAGATTTGGTTGAGCTACCATTGAGAAAGATGGTTCAACTACTCCATGATGCGAGTTCAAAAAGTTCTTGAGTTTGACCTAAAGGTTCCCTTCTAAAAGGTGGAAGTAGGTACATGAAGGAATCTATGTTAGTACAGTTTATCACCCCTAACTAATGGTTAGTATAATCCAGACTAAAGGGTCTGATGAGAGCATGTGTGCTCGTTCAGGGTGATATCTAGAGACAATTCTTGTCCTATGAAAGATGTGACAATGACCACCACATCCAGTAGCGGGTTTTATAAGAAGCTCTCTAAGGGAGGTTGTGTCGGTCACCACTTTAGTAAGGTGATGTTGGTGAAAGGACCACATGATGGTTAGAAAAGGGCCACAGTGTGTGTGGATGAAGTCGCTTGATCATGTAATGGCTGAAAGGAGCCTAGAGATGACGAGAGTCATGAGCAGATGCAAAGTAGACTGACATGCAGTTCACTGTGGGAGAATATGTGACATGAAAATACGACCCCTCTAAGTTATAACTAAGAGAGCTGAGTCCTCGATGCATGGGTTCTTTTGACATGGTTTGGTGGAGAAGGTTGAGTTTGACCTTATCCCTCAGGATAAAGTAATGTGTGATGAGTTCCATGTGTCCAATTTAGAGCACTATGTGAGGTGCCCCGACCATGTGCTGAGCAATGAACCTAGTGAGCCCCAAGGGAGGCTGAAATGGTATGAGCCCACCTGTGCAGTTTATAGATGCCATGATGAAAGAACTCAGAGAAAAGAATATGTGATGATAAAGGTTCTTTGGAAACGCCATGAGTACAGTAAAGCCACATAGGGGCCAATTATGGACATGAAAAAGTCTTATCCTGAATTGTTTGTTTTCTTGATAGATTTTTGTGGACAAAATTCCTATAAGAGGGGAAGGATGTTACAACCCCAAAATTTTTGGGTTCATTTGATGAGAAATGTAATTTCTCATATTACATATATTTGAACAAATAATAATATAATTCGGTTCGAATAAATGGATTTCATTTACAATGGCCTTGATGATTGTGTTGTGGGCTTTATTGGCTATTGGGCCCAATAACAATGAAATAAGGAAAGGAAATTCAATTATTAAAATAGTAAATGAATAATTGAATATTTGAAAAAAGAAAGCTAATTTTAGAAGTTAGAATCAAAAGATATTCCATAATATAATTGTTTTTTATGAGATGACTAATGGGATAAGTTTGACATATAAAGGGCATCTTAATTAAATGAATATGACTTGAGAAAGATTTTGATGACTTGCCATACAATGATGATAATTGGCTTAAGGAATATATTAAAGATTTATGATATGGCGGAACCTTCTTATGACCTTTGGGTCGATACCTTTTATCCTAAGAAAAGGAAGGAGAGATATAATTTAAGTCTTTGCCTTTTTATTCTTTGGCAATCATGTATGGAAATACCTTCCCATCTTGGGTAAATTGTAACTCCCGTTGGTTTTCATTCGAAAATACGAGGAAGGTTTCCTCTTCTGGACCATCGGGTCTCTCCCTCCCATCCACGAGTTAATAAGGAAAGGAACTGGAATCTACCTATTCCTCTCTCCGACGTAACCCTTAGGGTTTCTCCAAGGATATATATATAAGGGCTAGGAGTCTTTCCCTCAAACTCACACGACGCACCCATCCGTTGTTGTCCGCGGGAAGGTGACGAGAGATGAAGAAGGAACTCCTCTCCTACTTCTCATTCTCTTCTCTAAACAACCAGCGGCCAAGCAGGGTTCCAGGCTTAAGGACAGGAGCTGCAAGCCTTTGCGATGGAGGAGGGTGCTTCTACGGGAAGGGACCGTGGCGATGGCCAAGGGATGACGTCCAGGAAGCGGCGTCACCGGTCATGCCACTGATAGCGTCAGTACAACACAAGATGTCCAGCGACGAAATCCTGGAGTTGTCGTCTGCAGCCACCACGTCCACTTGCTGCATTGCGTCGAGGCATGGTTGTCAGTGGCGGTGCATGTGCCTGTGGGAGATGGTGGCATTGGGGGCAGAATGGGTGGCGGTGTAGCGTGAGGAGGACGACCCTACAGTTTGGTCATGGAGAAGTTGGAATCACCGAGAAGTGTGCGTCGGCGAAGTGAAGAAGCCACTTTCCCTTCCTCCGATCAGGCCTCTGGCGTTGGCGCCGCATAAGGGCGACATGAGGGCGCGTGGAAGCCCATATGTGCGAGGACTTGGTTTCCCTGGCCGCTAGTTTCGGGTGGCAAGAGGTGAGTTAGGCAGCAAGGACCCTAGGCGGCGGTGAGGATGCTAGGTGCCACCTACAATCCGCCCTCGACGGAGGTGTCTTCCTGGCCTGCTGAAGCAACAAGATGGGCGATGGGAGCATGGTGGATGAGAGTACTTTTATCCCCAACTCGTGTTAGGAAACAACCCTACAAGTCAGTGTCTTGGCTTCTGGGCGGCAGGCCGTTGCGTTTTGGTCGCTCCAGTCGGCGGCGGTGCTGTCTGCGTGAAAGGGCAGATCGCGTGAGAGAGAAGGGCAATGGTTCAGCCCTAAACCAGGCCTCCCTGCAGCTTCTCTTTTGACGCCCAACTCAAGTAATGAACTAGGGGTTCAAGACCAGACCGGCCATCAACAAGGAAAAGGGAATTGAAGCATGTATTCGCTGATGTGGCAGTGCATGGTTGGCCCAATAAAGGTAATCTTACAATAATTTTAGTAAATGCTACGCTTATCGAAATATAGCAAAAATACATATCAAATTTATTAGGAGAACGAGTAGAATCCAAATAAAATACTCCTAATGCCTAAACATGATTCATGTTCTAAAAGTATAGTTGGTCCATGAATGTAGGGTGATTAATACATGAAAACCCTAGTTCTTATTAATACATTGTTGATCATGTTAGATATGCTT
Source organism: Alisma plantago-aquatica (assembly GCA_963693085.1). Lineage (NCBI taxonomy): Eukaryota > Viridiplantae > Streptophyta > Magnoliopsida > Alismatales > Alismataceae > Alisma > Alisma plantago-aquatica. The sequence goes on along the minus strand of OY856409.1, from coordinate 1,871,734,176 downwards.
CCTTGAGATTTAAACTGATGATGTGGAGTATAATGGTAAATTAACATGATTATGATCTTAATGACGATAATTACACTTTCTAATCAATGCATATGAATAATAAGGTTTAAGAATCCTAACTTGTTAATTTGTTAGACTTAATTTAATGTAAGTGGTCATAGTGTAAGGATGATATAGATTTGATGATCATGGCTACACCTAATGAGAATTAGAGTTATTGATCCATTAAATCAATAAACATGTGAAATAGGGTTTAAAAACATATCCCTAATGATATATTTGATGCTAAACCTAAACCCTAGACTAGGGTCGAGTAGGGTTTAATGTGATTAATAATGAGAAGGTGACAGTTTAGATTTTATATATATGCAGATTATAAATGATGAATGCTTGATTTGCTTGGATCTTTGATTGGATTGATTGTATATACATGAAGTATATGTTGAATAATCTGCATGACTCGCCATTGAGGTATGTGGTTACGCTTATGAATAATCGCTCTAGTTTCACGGCGATTCCCGAAGTTTTAATTGGTTGCTTGAAAATAACTGTTGGATATTTATTTATTTCATGCAACTATAAAGTGACTATGATTATCACTATAAATGTGCATATATAACTGACTAGATCTGGGTCCACCTCTATTTCTTAGAAAAGGCTGAGAAAAAAGGGGTAATCCTAGAGCAAGGTCTAGGTTACCGAGAGTTAGAAACTGGCTACCTACGTGTAGTGCCATGAGACTCATTAGCCTGCCATGAGTTAAGGAGTGGGCTACTTACGAGTAGTGCCATGTGACTCAACCCTAGAAATTGGTTCACTTATAGGTGGATCATGAGGGGTTTAATGGGGACAACATAGAGGATAGGGTACTCTTGGATCGCGGAGTTATATTCAAAATGTAATCTTGGTTGTTAAATGACTAATTGAATGATTACGTTGTTAGCATATTTGCATGATTATTGTTTCCCCCACATACCAGCTTTGGCTGACCGACGTTTTGTTTGTCGGCATTTTAGGTACAAGCCAAAAGGACAAACAGTAAATCATCATATTGTGAAATACATGAAGTAAAATACAAAGAGGATTAGTTAGAGTAGAATCAATAAGTGGATAGAAGTTTAGAGATCCAAGTTTTCAAAAAGGTATGCAAAAGTTTATTTTCTTACAGGTTTTTAGTTTATATTGTTAAAATTTAATAATTGTTCTTGGTTAATTGCCGAACCTTTGATCCGGAGATTATGGGTGCGGCTTCGATCTCTCGATCTCCCTTAATTGGGGGTTATCGGGAGGTGGGGTCGTAACAGAACTATTAACTAGTCCAAAACCAAAGTGAACTAAACTATTGATTTATGGTATGGTTTGTTTTAGTTTGGTTTCAAACTATTATATGAGAAACTATAAAGATTTATACTAAGTTTTTTAATGAAAAATTCAACCATTTTTCATCAAATTAATCAATTCATCAAGCATGATAAAAAAAATTCACATTAAAAAACATTGTTTAAAATTGGTAATACGAGAATAGATATATAAATTATAAGTATATAGTATCCAACTAACTTCAAATAACTATGCCTTATAATGCATAGTATAAAATACTGTAAGCCTTAGGTTCATTTATTTAGAACTAAGTGTATGCATTACAATATAAAACTTGTTAATTAACATAAAAATAGTTTATATGAGTATTTTCCCCATTTAAATACATATTTTAATAAAAATATTGACATATTTACCGGTTTGGTTTGGTTAAACTGTACCCTCAAACAAAATTGAGAGTTTACAATAAAGATATGAAGTTCATGTATGTTTTGCTAGGATGGGAGGGATCAATATCAGACATGAGTGTTCTCACAAATGTCATGACTAGACAAAATGGATTCCGTGTTCATCATGGTAAAATTCACAAATGTGCATATATCATATATGTAATTCAAGATTATTATTGCAAAACAATTATGATTGATTTTCTTCATTGATATGATTTTAGGAAGGTACGACTTGGTATATGTTGGTTGTGTCAGTGGTGAGAGGTTTTAAGGACCATACAGAGGGCAAATATATCATCTAAATGAATGGAGAATGACTTTTAATGCTAATAGATTTTTAACATGATTCGACGTGTAATGTTACTTAAAAAAAACTTTGATATACTCAAATAAAGATGGGCTATTAAGAAGTTCTTCATCTTATCTAGTCAAAATTGCCAATTAAATTATCCTAGCATGTTGTTTGTTGCAAATTGATTCAGCCCTATTTTAGGGCTCCATCTTTTGTCATTTTGTAGTTCAATCACATCTATACCTGTTAGATTACATGTTATTTCTCCCAATATGCATATTTGTGTAAAATGCACTTATGGACATTATTTGCATGTTTTTCAGGCATTTGGACCATGCTTGATGGAAGAGAGAGAGGAGTGATCCTAGGATCTCTCCACCTATGGAGAGACTCAAAGTGAAGCCCAATGCTCCCTCAACCTACCCCTAGTAGCCAAAGATCCATTGAAGCAAAGATGTCTAAGAAAATCCTAAGAAAAAAGTCAAAGTGTTGATTCAAAACCCAGCATGGCCGTGATACCACAAAACTATCGTGCTCGATCACTTGCAGATACATCCTCAATTGAAGTTGGAATCACCACGGCCGTGGTGAATTGACCCAGAATGGTCATGCTACCCAGCACGTCCATGCTACAACAGAGGCAGAATGACCATGCAGTAGAGAATGACCTCAACATTTCGAGCTACCATGGCCGCGGTGACCACTGTGGTCGTGCTACCCTTACTCCACCATGACTGTGGTGACCACCATGGTTGTGCTACCCTTACTCCACCACGGCCGTGGTGACCACCACGGCAGTGCCAGCCTCATTACAGAATTGAACATCAACCTGTGAGGTCCCCGCGGCTGTGCTACCCTTACTCCACCATGACCGTGGTGACCACCACGGCCGTGCTACCCTTACTCCACCATGGCCGTGGTGACCACCACGGTGGTGCCAACATCAGTACAGAATTGAACATCAACCTGTGATCTTGACATTTTAATTGACACGACCCATGGTGAACCGCCACGGCCATGCTCACCCCTACCCACCATGGCCATGGTCAACCACCACGGCCGTGCTACTCACAAAACCCAGCTACTTTCTCCACTATTTTTCCCATACTACCCCCACTTGACCTAGTGCTTCCCTCACACCTATATATACCTAGGTGATGGCTCTAGCACAAGGTTGTCCACCCCTAGCTCACTCCTACCACTCCATTTCGTTATTCCTCCATTCCACTTCATTTCCACCTCCATAATCCCCTCCATTTCACCATTTCCACCATCCAAACCCTACTTTCCTTCCATTTCCACCATCATTCTATGCCACTACACCTTGGAGGAGAGAGGAGGACGCCCCATAGTAGTTGAAGTGGATGATTTCTTCATCTACACTGAGCTCCATGGCTTCTTCTACCTCTTTCTCCTTTCTTTTTGTATTTTCCATTTCCATGAGTAGCTAGGCCCCTTTTGGTGGGATGTTTGGGGTGTAAAATGTTACTTTGATACATGTTGGGGGAAAATGATATGTAAACTTTGTAATTCCATTTGTGAATGATTATTCTCTATTTCTATCTCATTCTCCATGAATTGCTTGTTGGTTTGTGTGTGAAATCACCTAGGAAATTTAGGGAAATTGCTTATATATGTGAATTTTGGGATTTGGCCCTAGGTCCAATTCCTGGATCCCTAGGTTGCCTCCCATCTTCCTACATCTTAATCAATCTCCCTAAGCCTAAGTGAGAGATCTAAGTAGCTAGATTAGATGATTCTATTGCAATTAGCACGGAGCCTTCTCAAGGCTAGAATGTGGGGGAATTAGGGTCCAAAACCCTAATTTCACCTCCCCATTACTACCCTCAGTCCCTAATTGTCCTAGGAATGTCTAATCTAGAAACCTAGACTTGATTAGACTCTAATTAAATTGAACCTAATCCCTAACCCGATTGAGCCTCACAAGGGTATTAGGGAGTGTTAGGGACTAGTTCCCCTATACACAACCTAGCATATCCATGGCCAGTTAGCAGCTTAGGTTAATTCATTAAACTCTAACTTGTTGTTTGGTTTGGATAATCTAAATGGAATCATAATGTTCATATGTCACCCCTAACTTAAGTGATAAGTACGTCCCCTAAACATCCCACACCTCTCTTAATTTCTTTAAAACCCTAGTTTTCATCTTGCTTAGCTAGTGTTAGCTTAGTTAGCTCTTTTCTTGCCTAGTTAGATTCTTGCCCTATTTTTTCCTTGTTCTTGCTAGTTTAGCTCTTTACTCGCTCTTGTGCTTTTCTTTTGCTTGCCTTAGTATAAATTTCCTTTTCATATCTAGCTTAGTCTTTTTCTGCTTACTTAGTCTTAATCTAATCTAGGGTTACCTTAGATTCCATTCTTACCTTTAATTGCTTTCTTGTTCATTCTTATTTAACAATCAAAACAACCTTTAAAACTTTAACCCTAGTCTCTGCAGTAGGAACCCAGCCAAACTAACCTAGATTTAGTGTCCCCTTTTCTCTTGGTGGATCGACCCTATACTTACCGTCCTCCTATACTACGACATGACCCTGTGTGCTTGCGGGTGTAGCTGTTTTAGTAGAAGTACGCGTATTAGTAGTTCTTTATAAATATCAAAAGTTTAATCCACCAGTGTGTTCAAGTCTCATGGAGTACATTTAGTCACCCCTTGTTGGCTAGTGTGTACACCAGTGGCTTGACGCCACCAAGCTTTCTGGTGCCATTGTCGGGGAGAAAGCCGATCGACCTAGCTAGTTAGTTTTGCTTTGACTTTTCCTACTGCCCTCATCATTGCTATTCTTTGTTCATTATTCTTTACATTCTTTGTGTATATTGGTTTACTAACTTACTTTCTTTTGTTTGGCTGTGCTTTGTACATGTGACAAGCCATTAGGGAGGAAACACGATAGAAGGCCAAAATGCACCCCACAAGCCACTTCAAGACTACTTCATGCCTAGAAACTACAAATTGCCAATTTCTAGTAGGGTTGATCAAATGCCAAGGGAGCTGTAATATCCTCAAATTTTGGTAAAATTAAACTATAAAATATGATGAATGAATTGATAATTCCTCAATAATTTTTATTGGTGGAATAGTAATGTTAATTGTCTTTGTCGCACAAGTGCTGTTGGCACAAGACAAATAGATAAATGGAATCCATGCATTAATAAATAGTAATGAATTTTGATATTGATAAATGTTTTCCAAAGGTGAATAAAGTTAATAATGTGTTAGATAATTAAAAGAATACTTATCTTTCCATTAGTGGAAACACAATGGTTGGGACACCAAATAGTGTTACCTTGGGTTGCCTTTTTGGTATGTTGAAGGATAATTACAAGTTAAGATAATGAAAGGATTTCTAAGATAATCCAAGATAATATGTAGCTTGGATAATTAATTAAAAGATTATCCACCTTTTCTTGGAAGCCAAATAAAGAAACAATATGTAAGTTTCCTAAAAGAAATAGGAAACATGGTTTAAAGAAAAGGAGAAGTTTGATATATAAAAGGTAACCAATGAACCCCGATATTGACATATAATAAGAGAAAAGTAGAAATAGTGCCTTGTGGACATCATGTGGTGGCCATCTCCCATAATAATCAACCGATTTACTTTGTTAATAGAATATGGAGAAAAAGAAAAAGAAAAAAAGAATTAACAAGACATTATGGGATGAGATGACTACTTTTAGAAAGTGTTTCCATATGCTATCGTGCCTCTTGCCACTTTGGCATGTTCCTTGAATGTCAAGGAATACGAGAAAAGGAAAAGGGAGGTTTCTTTTGTATATTTGAGAGACTTGTGAGAATAGGTGTATATAATAGGTAAGGAGTCCCACGCACAACCCAACCCTATTCTCTCTCTCTCTCTCTTTGGACATCCCACCCACCCCAGAACTACCTTCAGACCCTTTGGATGGTCGCGCGACACGAAGTGGGTGCGGCGGCCATGGTTGGGAGCAGCGAAGAGCCAGACGATCATCGTGGCTGGAGGTGGCAGTCGACGCCAAGGTGACTCGTTTAGAGGTATTCTTAGGAGGGTAGCAACCTGACGTCTCCACCATACACACGCTTCTGTTTCCTCACCATGAGTAGTGGTAGATCGCCGGAAGGACGGTGTGACTGGAGGCAGTTCACCGACCTACAAGTGGTATTGCAAGCCGCAGGGATAGACACCCAAATCCTCGACATGTCGTAAACTCTGGAGTTTCACCGTTGTATCCCTCCCACTGTCCTGCAGTTCGGGGATTGCTTCCTTCAACTCGGCTGTAGAGAGCAGCCATCGGTGGTTGCAAGTGATGGGCGGGATGCAACGTCAGTGGAAGATGCCTGCACGGAGGAGAACATGCATCTGATCATCACAGTAGGGGTGTCGGGGGCGGCGTCGATAGTGATGCTGAGAACCGTGTAGTGTCGCCCCTTGCCCGAGGATGACATGCTAGTTTCCCGGTCACCCTGGATGGCCCAGAAGGGGCAGTGGGCGAAGGCGTAGGTCGGAGGTGCTAGGGAGGCGGCGCCCTGCAGCTGGGCTAGCGGAGGCATGCCGCCGCAGTGCCTTGTGGGGGTGCGGACGGGAGGCAGCCACAACGCAGCTGTGTGTGAGGAAGGAGAAGAGGAGAGGGAGCTTTGGCAGCCAGATAGTGGCAAGGGAAGCCCTGAGGGTGCCACCCTCAGCGGCGAGGCCCCATACCAAGGAATGTCACAGCGCCAGGATGGGCAGCGAGTTCGTTCTCGCGAAGACGAACGTGAGGTAGGAGGAGGATCGGTCCACGGATAGCCGGCGGTTCAATCAACTGAATAAGTTATGCCCGGTCCAGAAGGGAACTGAGGACGTGACCTACGCCCAGCATGGTGCTGGATTATAAAGCACCATCCAATCAAAGGGTGCCACGTGGCCTCAGACTTAAGGTAAGAATGGATATTTTGCTTAATTCATAGTAAATGATAGGATGGTCTGAAAATAGGGAAACTATATATCAAATTGATCGGAAAAATGATAGAAATCCAAATAAAATATAATCAGAGTCTGATTAAGCTTCCTATTCCAAAAGTATATATAATACATGTTTACATGTGTTTAATGTAAAGGAAAACCTATAATTGCTTTAACATTATGCTTAATTGAATAGATTCATTCGTATTAGGCTAACACATGATCTTGCCATGTATAATGAATAAAACCTTGATAATGTTGAATAATGGATGATTCTGGATTAGTAAATCTTATTCATGTTGTTTAGGGTTTTATAACCAACATGGACATCTTGAGATAATCTTAATACTGATAATGTAAACTAGATGTAATGAGTAGTTTAATATGCTTAAGTTGATAATTAGGGTTTAACCTAATATGCATAACTAAGGTTATAATCTTAAGTACCACAATATGATGGAATTAGGGTTTGTAATCCTAATCCTTAGTCCAAACATGAGATCACCTAAACCCTAGATTAGGAGCGCATCTAGATATGAGTAATGTAATATGAACACATGGTGACACATATGTAGTATGCTTTGTTTCAGATACATGTTGATTGGATGTTTGGATGAACTCTTTAAGTACATGTTAGATCTGCATGGTTTCTGCGATGGCATAAGGTACGTGGTTACGCTTATGAATATGCATATTGAATTCTGAGATTGCCGATGTTTCTCGATGAGATTGAACGACAAATAAACTGCTTGCTTGTTTATTTAGTTCTTGCAAACTATAAAGTCCATATGAGTATCATGTAAAGTAAATAATAGTATTCTGAACCCTGGGTTAGACTGATCTTAAGGGTAATGCACACGAGCCCTGGAGGGACAGTGATTACACCTGAGGTGGTTGACTAGATATGGGTTAGAATATGAAAAACAAGTTTATTTTCTTATGTGCAAGATAAAGATGTTTTCTCATATATTACTTGTGATTATTGTTTGAACCCACGTACCAGTATAGAAATATACTGATCGCGTATTTGTTTGTCGGCGTTTTAGGTATCAGATATACTTGATTCGTGGACATGAGGGTACAATTAAAGATGATGAAGACACTACAGTTTAATCATGAAGGTTTAGTCTTAATGGTTTATCTTCACATATGATAAAAGTTAATTCTCTTAAAAGTTATGTAACTCCTTAGAGGAGCTTTTTATCTAAACATGTAAATATTTGATCATTAACGGAAATTGTTTACTATTTTGTATTATTTCATGAATCTGATCCTGGAGTTTCTGATTAACGATCTGTGACTTTAAGGTCTTTTAGACACTCAAAAGTGCGGGTCGTTACAGGAGCAATTCTCTATTCCTCCAGGTCTTCTTGGGATCCTACCCATCTTATATGGTTCAAAGAGTGAGAACCCCTACAAGCACTTGGACTCCTTTCTTGAAGCATGTGTTACCTTCAAGACGTTAATGACTAGTGATGATACAATCCTATTGACCTTGTTCTCTTTCTCTCTCAAAGATAGAGCTAAAGATTGATATGAATTAAGAAGGGACATCATGAGTTGGGAAACAATGAAGAATGCCTTCTTGAGACAATTCTACTCTATAGCAAGGTCAACACAAATGCGGCATGTCGTGACAAATTTTAGTCAAATGGGAAATGAGCAGTTTCATAACGCATGAGAAAGATTTAAGAAACTTTTGAGAGAGTGCTCGCACCATGAGATCCCTTTGTGGTATCTAGTTCAATCATTCTACTCTAGTTTGTCTCTAAAGGACTAAGACACAATGGATTCCTCTTATGGAGGAGTTTTCATGGCTAGGCCACCTGAGGAAATATGGCCTTTGTTTGAGTAGTTGGCTGAAGGATCAAGAATTTGAGCTTCTAGCATGATGAATGATAGGGGTTATGCCTTTGGTTTGACACCTCCTACTCATAATGACTCAAGCCTGCAAGTGATGAAGATTCTGGGTGACATGGTGAGCTTCATGAAGAACCATGTGACAAATGTTCCTTGCCACTCGGTCAATTCTATTGAGTTCTATGGTGAGGAAAAGAAGACGCCTCACTCCTATAGCTATCAAGAGGCACAAAGTCCAAAATATAGCTCAAGTTTTGAGGAAGAGGTTCTCTTTCAATTGAAAATTTTTGATGATGTCTAAAAAGATGTTGCAAGACTAGAAGAGAAAGTAGAGCAGCTATCTTCCATTATTGCTCTCCAAGAAGAAAAGTTGTCTTCAAAACCCATCATGAGATACAATGAAGCAAGTGGACCCATGCCCTCTTCTCAAGTTTTCTATAATCCACCTCCCATGCAAGTGCAACCCATCTACCATTTCCAAGGTGATCCCAAGCCTTACACTCCTCCACCACCTCCCTCATCTCAAATTTCCCAAAACTTCACTTTCCAACCCCAATTCTCCCCCCCCCTCCCTCAATTCTCTTCTCCACCTCAATTTCAACACCGAGTATCACCGCCAAATCCTCCACAACCACAACTAGATCCCCCTCTCCACCATTAGTAAGGTAGTGTTGTGACAGTTCTAAGGAGTGGAAAGTCCCTTGAGTAGCCCACAAGTCAAAGAAAAGTTGACAAAGCAAAGCAAAGGCAGCCAAGTGGTGATACCGTGATTGATATTGCTAAAGATGATTTTATGATGTCGCATGTTGAGTTTGGGATTCCATGTGATCCACCTCATATCCCATTTGCAGGTCCCACCATCCCTACTATTCTGCCTCATGTTCATGAAAGTACGGCAAAAACTAGTGATCCTCCATTCATTGAAGCACTAGATGAGCCACCAAAATTGAAGAGGAGGTAAAAGCACAATGTTGATATTCTTGAGGTATTTCGCCAAGTGAAGGTGAACATTCCACTCTTGGATGCTATCAAAAAAATTCCATCATATGCCAAGTTCCTCAAGAACCTATGCACTGTGAAGAGAAGGTCAACATGGAGGATACCAAATAAAGTGAAGTTGACTGAGCAAGTTAGCTCCATCATGCAACATTCACTTCCTATGAAGAGAAAATATCTTAGAGCCCCACTCATACCAAGCTATATAGGGGGGCATCGCATAGACAAGTCCTTACTTGATTTGGGATCTAGTGTGAATTTGATGCCATATAATGTCTATGTTGAGCTGGGCTTAGGCAAGTTGAAGTTGACACATTGCACTCTCCAGTTGGCAGATAGATCCATAAAAGTGCCTAGGGGTAGAGTGGATGATGTCTTGGTGATGATAGATAAAGAGAAAGGCACAATGTTTCCGACAAATTTCATTGTACTTGATATGGAGCTGGAGTATAGGAAGATTCCCATCATCTTGGGAAGGTCGTTCTTATCTACAAATGATGTCAAGATTCATGTTCGCAGCGGTACCATGATAGTTTCATTCATAGACATGAAGATCAAGATCAACATGCACAAAACCCCAACCCAACGGGTCTGAGATAGGGATATTGGACATGACCACTTCATAAGTCTTAATGATCATTTGATAAAAGGAGATCAATATAGAACAATTGATGATGATTATTGTGATTAAAGGGATGAGAAAAACATGTTGAGTGCAAATGAGGGGTGCGTGTTTTGCAAGAATGGACACATGAGAATTCCAAATGGATTAATGACTGAAGAATAGCCAAGTAGCCAAGCTGAAGGCTAGAAACTCAACGCTTGTGGGAGGCAACCCACCTAGGTTTGGGGAATTTTTCACCCAGTCTCTCATTTTTGATACTTTTGCTTTATTTTTGCACAAACCTAAAAACACACACACGCACACTTGTATTTGATAGTTTTTGTTTTAGTTTTGATGAAATGACAGGTGATACGGGTGCAAGTTGAGAAATGAGGAACATTCAATGAAAAATGGTTGATACAATATTAAAGTGGTCATTCAAGATGATTGGGTTATGAATGATGAAATGATTTGATGATTCATTAAGATTTTTGAAATGACAGAGCCCAGAATGGCCATGTAGGAAAAGGTGGATTTCAACATGGAAAATGCAAAATTTTGGCCTCACTCAACATGGCCGTGCTGGCATCCAGCCAGAACGACCATGGTGGCTTGGAATGGTTGTGCTAATTAAGTTGGATAATAGGGAAAACTCAAGTTTTGGATGTAGGCAGCACGACCGTGTTAGCCAGAACGGTCGTGCTGGCATCCCACCAGAACAGAAGTGCTGGCCAGAATGGCCGTGCTGGCCCAAATCTAGTGCATAAGTCGCTCGATTTTACCTGAGCCAGCACGACCCATCACTCATTTTCTCGACCCAGAATGGTTGTTCCGCACACGCAGGCAATTAGGGCGACCTTCCTTCACCCCCAAATTGTCTCCTCTTACTCTCAAACTCTAGATTTGAGTTCCCCTTGGTCCCCAATCATTTTCCCTAACATCAAGATTCGATTTCCACCCTCCATCCCCACTGATTTCTCTACTTCCAAGAAAAATACACCCCTACAACCAGAGTGTTTGGTTCTTACTATCCTAGTTCATTTTCTACCAAAAACCCTTACAAAAATGAAGAGCACGGGCAAGGCAATTAGGAGGGGAGTAGAGAAGATGATGGACATGCTCATCAGAGGGGAAAGTCGGTCCAAATAGGCTGCCCATTCACAATAGCCTGGTAGTGAATCTTCACCATCCAACTCCATTTCCCGATTCTTCAGACGCTCGACATCGATGAGAGCATCCTGAAACCACTTATCCTACAATGGCCACACCACTGACCCAAGCCACCACAATCTTAAAGGGGAGGAGGAGGAGGAGGAAGAAGAGTTGGAAAATATCATGGATTCTGTTCATGTTGATGCACCGGCTCGAGAAAGGAGGGACAAGAAATCAAATGATGCATCTTCATCACGCTTACTGCCATGACTGACTCCAGCAAGGCATTCCACTTCCTTGGCTCGACCTAGTGCAAGCCACGAGAGGGTGCCCTTGAACTTAGATACAAGTTCAGGGTCACACACCTATGCAAAAGAAGAGGAAGATGATTCTAAAAGCGAAGAGATGGAAGATGAATCGGTGGATGTGGTGTCTAAGCTTGAGGAGGACAAAATGAAATGGGTGGGAACGCAACCCTAAGGATCCACCTACGGAAGGGGAACAACAAGAAAAGCTGTAATGAGGCCTCTCCACCCCGAGTGCTTGACAAGGAGGGTGATCCCTACTAGATATGAATGCATGACTACTGTGCATGATCTAGGGATCAACTACACATTCAAGGGACAAATGCAACATTGTGGGTCGTACAAGATCTTGACTGAGGTTGAAGAAACTTACTTAGAGTTGACTCATGAGTTCTTTGCAACCTTAGAGAAGGTACAATACCAAGGAGAGGATGCAATCAGGTTCAAGTTGCACAACTCTAGTCATGTACTTAAAGCTTCCCAAATTAATGTTATCTTTGCCCCCAATTCAGAAATGGCAGAGAAGTTCAATGAAGGAAGACTTGACAAGAGTGGTAGAGCAGACTACATAAAGATGTGGAAGACAATCACTGGTCAATCTTCTTTTTCTATAGGAAAGTCAAAGATCGGTAAGATCTACAACCCTTCATGAGATACCTATAGAAGGTCTTAACAAACACCTTGTTTGTTCATTATGACAATCAAGGGTGTTGCTCACAAAAGGATTTGTTTGTGATGGACAAAATTGCAAGTAGGGGGTTTGTAAACATTGGTGCCATGGTGATTGACCACTTGAAGACTATTCCTTCCAAGAGTAAAAATCCATTCATCATGGGAGGACTTGTCACCACAACGGAAAAGGCAATGGGATGTAGTTTAGATGGACTTATCAAGGTAGAGGGAATCAAATATGTTGATCTAAACTACCTTGATAGGTCCCAAATGATCTCCCTTAAAGACAACAAAATCTTCTATGTTCTAAACCCCGAGTACCCTGGAATCACATTGGAGCTTCCATACCACACCACCCCCTACTCATGGATGTGGGGCCACCAGAGAATTTTTCTGAGGTGATAGCAAAGTATGAGGAGGAGCACCCAAGATAGGGGTTCACTGCACAAAATGTGGAGCTACAAGAAGGAGGAGAGACAAATGTGCCAGAGAAGCAACACATTTTTAGCATCCACACCGTACACGACAGAGAGGGGAGGATTTTGATACGTAGCCACCTCCAACAAATGCATATGACATGTCAGCCATTCATGCATAGTTGGAGGCAATTCAGCAGACACAACAGTCCATGTGGTTGGATCAGCAACATATGCATCATCAGATTAACCACATGTACCACTACCAGCATGCGCAGGCACAGAGGAACCCCCAATGGGGGGACGATTTTTTTGGGATCACTTTCTGGCTACCAGGAGACATAACCGCCTCCAAAGGCAGACTACTGGGCCATTACTACCAGCAACCCCCACCACAGGGAGGACCACCTCCACCATAGCCATGACTTCTACCCTATCATTTATAAGCTTTAGTTTCATGTTGAGGATAACATGATTCAAAAGTTTGGGATGGTAGGGAGGTAAGCCCTCAGTTCTCATCTTGTCTTGTTGATTACCTATCTCATCTGATTACTATTTGTTTGTTTCTGCTATCTAGTTTAGAGTCTACCTGCTTTGCATACTTGCATGCCATGTAGTTTGCTTTCTTGTCATTTTTGCATAATTTTCAAAAAAATGCTCTTTTGCCATGCATTGCATATCATGTAGTTTTTTGATAATTTGTGCATGTCTTAGCTAGAATTTGCTTGTTTACTGCTTCAAGTTCAATAATGGAGGCTTAGATGTGATTGAAGGCAACTTGGCACCATTTTGGCCAATTTTTCCAAAATTTGAGATTTCTTGCCTAAAAGTGTGTTTCAAAGATAGAATTTGATCCTAAGTGTCTCTAGTGGCTAGTAGGCAACCTCAACTATACATATGACCCCTTCGACTTCATCCCATGGTTAGTAAAGCACTATGAAGATCCCTATATTATAGCTAAGAAAGATTTCACTGTTAGAGCCTACATCAATTCTCACGAGATTAATCACTTTCTACATCCATTAGCGTGAGTGGGAGATTTGTAAGACAACTAGACCTACATGTATATCTTGTAAGGCTCTCACTTCCTCTACCTCCCAATCTCTCTTTCCACCATGAAGATGAATATTCTTTATCTTTGTAAAGAGTGGTGAAGAAGAAGAAGAAGGGAAGGAGTCCCTTGGTGAAGGTGAAGTCAAAGGTGGAAGATCAAAATCAAGAGTGGGTGAATCCTTGAAGGCAGAAGACATGTTGCAAAAGTGAGTAAGTCCTTAGAGAAGGTGGATGACTCATTGCAAGAGTAGGTAAGTTCTTGGTAAGGTAGAAGACTCTTGATTATGGATAGGTAAGTACTTTGTAAGGTTGTTGGCTCCCTTGTACTTAAAGAGAAGGTAAGGTACCCTTGACCTTGAAAAGGGAGTTTTTATGTTGGTAACTTTTATAACGGAATATGATGAATGAGACATGGTTGAAATCCTAGAGGTTGACTTCTCTAAGTAGTGGACGTACATCTCCTAGTTTGGAGGTTGGAACCACTATAAATAAGTTGTGTTATCTTGAGCTTGTTAAATCTCTCTCTCTCCCTTTATATGCATGTTTAGTTGGACTCAAAGTTCATACTTGCAATATTGTCTTAGAAATATCTTGGAGGTTTAATGATTTTTTAAGTGGTTTGAGCTCTATTCACCCCCTCTAGAGCCCATTATAGATCCAACGCCAAAGCCCACACATCATATTGTTCCTCCTGCCTAGGTGCCTTCATCATGATAATTTTATCAACAATTTCCCCTATCTAGATAGTCTTACCAGAACCCCTCATCCCATTTACCATTGCATTGATGACACAATCGACCTTCAGGCCTTCTTGATCGTCCAAATTTTGTTTCATGGTTAGCTCTTTGAGCTTGATGTCACCAGGGACCCATTTGTGGTCACAAAACTCAATGTATTTCCCGTTACAAACATTGTAAGTGTTGTAGTTGATTAGATCCTCTCTCTCCATGATATCTCTCCAAATCAGTGTAGCATTACTACTCACTCCCTTCTTATATATGTTCTTGATACCTTCTATCCATAGAGCCTTGGTGTTGATCATCACCTTCCAAGCATTCCTAGTGAGAAGAGCATCATTCCACAATTGCATGCCCTTCACTCTCAGAACCCCATTGGTCTTATTCACACTCACTGTCTTTATGCCACCAACGACATAGGGTTCTTTCTGTGACCTCCTCCCCAGAAAAATTTCCTCACCACCCCATCAATCCGGTCACATAGGCTTACTAGGAGCTTTTTCATCTACATCACATTGGTTGGGATGGTTGCTAATGTTGTTTTGGCAAGACACATTCTACCCTCCAAGGAGAGAGTTATTGAGGTCCAGGAATTTACTCGTTGCTTGACTCTCTCTAACATAGCTGCATAAGTATGTTTGGGAACTCTCCCATGGAGCATAGCTACCCCGAGGTTCATGTCGAGGTTCTTTGTTTTACTGTAGCCATTGATCCTACAAATATCACATTGGGTCTGGGCTGGCACAGACCTAAAGAAGTATATATTGGACTTCCATTTTACTAAAGCTTGTTATCTTTATATTTATTATAACAATACATCATTATCATAAAAAATTGCAACTTAGAGTCTTGTTATCCTCGTATAATTATCAAAAGAGTTATGGTATATTATATTACACAAATTTCCATATTTTACTTTTTCATTCCCTTAAGTTTGTTAATACAACCTTAACTTATATATTGGCACATTTTTTATTCAACACTTATATTAAACATCAACATTAAATCCATTAGTCACATTATTGACACATTTGATTACTAATTATGCACATTTAAGCCATTAGTTGCTTCATAGTAAAAAGGTGACATATATTACACATTCAATTATATCATTTACATATTAGACCATGGTTTGATTATTAGGTCCATTTTGTGTGTATTAGAAGTAGGTTATGTGATTCAAAGCACCTAATGTTACTAAAGCATATATGGTATAAGGCATGTGTAGATTATGGTCACTCAACTTTAAGTTAGAGTTTACATTTGGGTTATTATTTTATATGTGCAATATGTATTCATTAGGGTGCATGCATGTTAGTTAGGATATATTCTTAATCATGTTTGGTCAAATCTAAATATCCATACACACTAAGTTGTTGTCCACTAGATAAAAATCCATAGAGTCATGATAGGCAGATTTTGGTATGCTATAGGAGCCCACACTTAAAGGAGTATTTTGTCCCCAAAATCAACATATCCATAATCTAACACATGCTACCCCACCCCTTAAAAGGATTTTCCTCAACCAACAAACTGAAGATGTGTAAAGGGTAGCCATATCACATTTCGCTTCCTCAAAAATATTGCCATCCACAAAGCCTAAGTTTCAAGAGTTGTCTACCCAATTATGTGGTTCTCCTCCAAGTTTTTTTTTAAACTTCATACTTCACTTATAGTGACTTATAACATCTAATTGTTGATTAAATCTGAAAGTGTTTCTTTTGTACATCTAGTATGATAAAGAAAAATAATAATGGCAAAAGTTTATGATATAAAAATGAATATAGGGCCCAAAATCAATATGAAAACCAAGTGAATTTTTTTCCAAATCAGTATCTCCTTATCCTACTGCTTCCTCATTCTCAACACGTACACATCATACAAAAGTGGAGACTCATATCATCCAAAGATATTTCTCACAAATATCCTACTTACTAGGGTATGAGCCTATGGATCCCATCACATTAGGGTTTACTCATCGATATCCTGATGTGTACCTTACTTCCATCATCTCATGAGAAAACTATGTAAAATTATAGGGTAAAACATCTAATATAGATTTTTCACTTAGGCTAAGGGTTCTAATTAGGAAGATAAAATTGAAGTAGTTATAATCCAACTACCATGGACATGATACCATCTTGTAAGGTTTGGGATGCGAGAGGGAAGCCATTCCCTTCTAACTCAAATAAGAGTCATCATCCATAACAAACACACACCAAATTTTTGTAATGGAAGAATAATTATTTTTAATCTTCCATAAATGAATATCACAAAGACCAAAGAATAGCAGTAGGATAGTATATAATAAAAATTTACAATTTACAAGATTACATAATAATCTAACACTAGGGGATAACATGAAAGTAACAATGTAAAGATCTAAGCAAAGGGAATTCTAAACTACATCAAATCTATCTCGCAAGATCTAGCTCCACTAGTCAAGTCTAGGTCATCATGTCAAGTCTTCCATCTCCTTCACCTAAGGGGTTGAAACCACACTCACAAGAGAAGACAAAGTGGAAGTTGTCAGCATAACAATGTCAGTATGAGCATATAAATAGATATTAAGAAATTTTATGGAAAAAGCACAACAATAATCATTATCAAGGCTTCCAACAAAAAGGGAAAGTGAAGATCTAAATGGATATCAAAGAGAAATAATATAAGGTATACAAAATATGTACTTACCATGTATCCACATATCAACATGTTCCACATAAACACAAATAACAAATTAGGGCACATAATACACTGAAAATAACGAATAATTAGCATGCAAGAGACATAAACATAGCAGTAGTGAAATATAAATAAACAATGGTGATTAGTAGGGTTGGCAACTTATGACTTGATAAGACCTAAAAATATGCAGTTTGGTCCAATCTTAATATTTTTCATTAGTGAGCATTTTTGTTTGTATGAGATCCCTAATACCCCTGTGACCCAACCCACCGGAAATGACCTAAAATTAATATTTTTGAAAATCTCATTATAACGTTCAATTTTAATACTTCTGAACACCTCGACCCAAAACAAACCCGATAGAACCTGATTGTTAGCCCTAATGATTAGGGAACATGACCCTAAAATTGATAGAGAATGACACATAACCAACATCCCAGATATATAAAGGTGTGATTACACCTGGGTGTGGGACACATAATCTCCATCCCAAAAGTATAACATGGACACAACCCAAAATCCAAAACATTTATATAGCTCTGGGGCTACTTCAATTAAAAAGCATGCAATGATGTAGAGGGAAGTGAAAGTTATTTACAAAATATATATAATGAAATTTCCATTGCAAAAACAAACACTATGAAACATCCATCACAATAGTGGGAAATTAAGATTCCATTTTGCAATAAAGAAAAATATAGTTCAAATCAACATATAAGGGTTTCATCATGAAATAATATAATCAAAATACAACTATAGTGTCCAGCAATTATATCCATCAAATTAAGTTAGATCAGAAGATCAATATCATCATAGAACCACCTGCATGAATCAAATTCTCATAAGTGAAACAAATTGTAGGGTAGTATGTCTCAAAAGACGGAGAGAGAAAAATGAGTATTTTGCTAAATATGATTAACAAGAGATGCAACATACCTCAATGATGTGTTGTCAAATGTCACACTTCAAACCTTAGATCAGAGAAGAGTATCCTTCACTTAGTATTGAATCATATATACAAACCATTAATTAGTATGTATGTTATAAACCCTAAATTATTGACTCTTGTCATGGTTGGATTTAGGTTACAAATTACATATAGTCAGATAGAGAACAATGTTCTAATTCCAATGATTATTTATTTGTGCTCTTTTGATAAATAAGTAATTCATTGTGAATTATCTAAGATAAATGTGTTAGTGGAAACATCAAAAAATAATTAAAATCAAAGGAACGATATACCCTTACATCACACGCCACAAGATTGACACTTGATAGGGAAAATAAGTACTTCAAACAACAATATAACCTTGCATGATCAGACGTCAAACAAAAGGTCAAGGGACTATACTACCCTTGAAAGTGTGACAATATTAATTTAAATAAAAGAGCAAACTTGTGAAACATGTAGGTAGTCATCTTCTTCCCTAAGATCAATCTCACAAGAAACACAGAGTGACGAAGGTCCCTTGCAATGAATTCAAAACCAATCACTCATACCAAATTTGACATACTAATTGCTCCAACTTGGTCTTCATGCTCCTTCAATCTTAGCGACTCCAGGCATGGATCATGTGGTGACTAGGGAACCCATATATTACTAATATCATGAGGGAAGAAGAGGAAGCTATTGGGAAAAGCAAAAGAACATAACGTGAATAAAACTAGGAAAGGATTGAATATGACTCTATGAGATATAAGGAGAACATAAACAAACCAGTGGGTGAATAGCGTGTGAAATCAACACCAATAGGCTAATGGTAGAAGAAGAGGGAAAACCATAATGTACCTGAATTAAGAAACCATAGGGTATAAATAACTTTGAAAGGTTCCAAGAAGGAAGCTTGGGCGGTCGAACACACCTTAGGAGGTCAAACTCAACATTGTCTTCCAGGTAACACCTTCCAACTGGTGATGTTGGGTTGGTCACGTGACAAGGTACAAGGAATGAAGGTATATTTATTGGCTTCTAGAGGTGTCAATATAGTGTTGAAATCGATACTTACGTGTTTGATGTTCGGAGATGTCTTGGAGTCCTACTGAAGATGGGAAACAAGGGATAGGAGAAACCCCATAGTCGATTGGTATGACGGCATAGGGAAACCTTATCAAGTTTAGGATCAAGAGACTCAGTTTTGTGAGAGTAAAGTGAGGGTGAGATCAGATGATATATAGGAGAAACATAGTGAGAGCATGAGGAAAAACATGTTGGGGACTATAGAATCCTGATGGTAGTAGGAATTGAGTAGGGAAGGTAACATGAAAGAGAAAAAATACGGGAACATAGTCCAATCTGGACTAGGAAAGTGTAACAAAAATACTTAGTCAAAACTACAAACTATCCAAATAAAACCAAGTTCAAATTCAATTGGGATAGATTGTAATTTGCCATATTTTAATTAATTTGGATAGCTATAGCTCTTCAATTAATATGAACATAGGTATCCTATCTAATTAGGACCCAAAGATTCGATTTTGATATGAAATTTCACTATTGAAACTTCCTTTTATTAATTTTGGTAACATTAGGGTTTAAGCTCATTATCTTGATATTTATTATCGCCAGTGAGCAGTAGATCAGGTGGTCGCAACACGGGGCCCCTCATGAAGGGTCCCGGGTTCAAATCCCCCCTACTAGTGTTGTTCGGAATTGTTTCTCCCGTAGCGCAGCCAGCCTCTGCACGACTTACTGGGCTACACTCCTTATGGGATGGGGTTGAGCTCCCCAAGTTGGGCTCGACGTAAGCCTTACGAGTCTCCTGGGTTACCAAAAAAAATGTCATTATCACCAACATTCATTATTTAGAGTCCTATTTACTGATATCATTATGAAAAGAATTATGGTGCATTATATTGCACAAAATTTCATATTTTAGTTATTTATCCGCTTAAGTTCATTCATTCAACATTAACTTATTCAGTGGAACATTTATTATCTCCACTTATATTTTAAACATCAAAATTATATTCATTACCACATTATCATCCACGTGAATTTTTCATTTATATTTATGCATACCAAGTTGTTAATTATGCACAAATAAGTCATTAGTTGCTTATTAATGAAAAAGGTGACATATACTGTATTTTTAATTAAATCATTTACATATTAGTCCATGGTCAGTTTATTAGGTCCATTTCGTGTGTATTTTAGGTATGTTATGTGATTGAAAGCACCTAATTTTACTAATGCTCCATATATGGTGCAAGGCATGTATAAATTAGGGTCACTCAACTCCAACTTAGGGTTTACATCTAAGTTATTTATTTATATGTGCATTATGTATTCAATAGGGTACATGCATGTAAGTAAGGGTATACTCTTAGTCGTGTTTGGTCAAATCTAAAGATCCATACACATAAACTTCATGTTCACTATATTAGGGTTTCTATAGTCAGTAAGGCAAATTTCAGTATGCTACAAGCACCTTGACCCTACATTCATGTAGGCATTGTTTGCATATTGCTGCTCTTAAGTAGGCACCTTATTTGAATCATTATGCTCAAATAGGCTTTCCCTTTGAATCCTTACATCCAATCCATACCCTAAATATGCATCTATCACAATTTTTAGGTCTCGACCTAAATAGGAAATCCCTAAAAGCCTTAAGAAATGCACTTAGGCAAAGTTTTCTTTTGAAAAACCTATGCTTAGATAAGTATTTGTATCAAAGTCATACACTCAGTTAGGGATTGCTTCTTTAGCTCTACATCCAAATAGGACTCACGATCAATCCCTACATTCAGGTACTCATACATATTTAATCCATATATTGCATGTGTAATGTTCATCACGATTGCATCCTACATCAGAGAAGGACAATCCTAGACAGGGATAAAATTAGATAATGCTTATTTATCAATCACAATTGTCCTTGAACAGACTCATCTCCTAGATCTTGAACCCTATATCTCAATTAAAGTCTCTCATCTAATTGATCATGGATTTAGCTCTATCCTTATTAATAACTTAATATATTTAGGCACCATTCCAAATAGGCACCAAAATTAAGACATGTCCTAAGCATTCACTTACATTTCAAGTCATATCCTAAACAAGCAATCATCACCATAAGCTCTATCCTAAATAGTTATCTTGCATTATAGTTCTACCCCTAGCAAGCAATTCACTCCCAAATAGGTTCTTGGGCAATACCTTAAACTGAACCACTTGTATATTGAATCCATATCATCAATAGGCACATTACGTTCCAAGCCCTACAATGAGTAAGCAACCATGCATTTTCAGTTGGCATTGAATCCCCATCATGATTATTCAAATACCATCTTCCTTCATGATTAAATCCCTATCATGAGGAGGCAAAACCATGCATTTTATTTTGACATTCAAGTCCTACACCGAGTAGGTAAACCCCACATTTTCATTTTGGCATCCAAGAACCACCTTTAGTAGGCTACCCATTTCATTATGTATTAAATCCCTACT
Source organism: Alisma plantago-aquatica (assembly GCA_963693085.1). NCBI lineage: Eukaryota > Viridiplantae > Streptophyta > Magnoliopsida > Alismatales > Alismataceae > Alisma > Alisma plantago-aquatica. Next base: position 1,871,712,251 of record OY856409.1, on the reverse strand, counting down.
CCAAGTAGGCACCTTGCATTTCATCTATGTGTTTAATCCATGCATTGCATAGGAACCTATAATACATTTAAGTTGTAACTTGAGTAGGCACCTTGCGTCTCACTTCATTATGCATAGTAAGTCGATACTGACTAGGCACCATGCATTTTCATCCTACTATTTGAAGTTATGTCATGAAATGACATCTTGAATTTTTGTTCCAAGTGAAAACATTAAACAGAGCACTTCAACTTATTTTGAATTATGACTCTAGCTCTAATTTGGATAATAATCCTCTCAAGCAATCAATTAGGTCTTTGTGGTTTACCTAATAACATCAATAATTTAATAGCATGGGTTTAGAGCATAACAATGTCTCAAAAATATGTGCTTAAGAAAAAAACATTTTCAAATATAAAGACCCATGTTCATATGAATATCCCTTGACGAGTCTCACCTTTTCCCCTTTATGACCACATATATGGGTCAAACTTGACTCAAGCCTATAGTTCTCGTTCTACCCCAAAGCTTGTCCTGAGAGGGACAAACCGCTGGCACCCCCTTTTTGGTCACTCAATCAAAGATAACAATGAGGACACCTATCTAATTTACGTTGAATTCATTCCATTTACTCCACACTTCCCCCATCTTTTCCACTTATTTAATCCATCATTTACCCATTTTCCACCATTTAAGGTTTTGTGGATAAAGGAATTACTTTTTTTTCTTCTTCTAAATTTAAGCACAATCCATACTTAATTGAGTTTTATACAAGACTTTTTGAAAATTAAATTCCCCATTTCAGTTGTTCAAAAATATATATAGTCAATCCCAATCTAAATTCGAAATTCATTTTCTCTTAGTATCTCTTTAGAATCATGTCATTATCGGATTAAGAGAAAATAATGATTTCACAAAATATGATTTTTAACACCCATCCCAATAAAATTCCTTGAGAACTAGTGAGCCATATTTTTTTTCTTTCAAAATTTGCTATCACAACTGCAAGGGAGAAATGGTTAGGAAAATAAAGGGATTTTCCTTCCCTCCTTATTCTATTATGTCTATCTCACTCTACATTAATTCAATACCATGAGGGAAATGTTTGGGAAAAGGAGAGGGAGTTATCTGTTGGCTAAATTGGACATTAGCATACCCTTTATTTTGATGATGACAAACATTTCATTCTTGTGGATCTAACATGCTACTTGAGTATTTCAGGGTTCAAGGAAAATAAGGAGATCATACTAAGTGGATAATTGAAGGTCAATACACTTAAATGTTTAATATTTTCATGATTCTACTCAATGTAAAAGCTTGTACAATCATATAATGTACAAGTACTTAGATATCATGTAAATAAAGCGTTAGATCTTCCATATCTACCCAAAGCCCTATGTCACACTCACTTGAATACTTTAGGGTTGATAGGTCTCATATGAGTCATCAATAGGACCTCACACACATTGTAAAACTTTGCAAATCTTTAGTTCTGAGCCAAAATTCGGTCGACAATATTATGGACCGAAATATAGTCGTTGTAATAGGTTTATTTGTCAGAACCAGTCATTCATCCGGTCGACAATATTGTGGACTGAAATTTTATCCGATCGATAATATTGTCAAACAAGAAAAGTTCTGGAAACTTCTCATTTAACACGAATTTAGCCGTTGCAAGACAACTACTTTATACCTAATGGATAGTTAAGCACTAAGAACACTCTAGACACTCCCTAAAACATCCCTAAATACTTGTAAACTATTCCTAAAAATAGGAGAGGCCTTAGGACACCCAAATCATCACTTGCATACACAATACATAAGTTACATTTGAGCATCCATTCTTGAGAGAAACAAAGTTGAGATTTACTTGTTATCTTCTTCCTTGTGCTCTAGAGTTGTGTCCTATAGCTACAATATCCTAGCCACCACATATAGCCACGTCCATCTTAAGTGGATAGGAGATCTAAAGGCTTGATATAGGATCAAAGTGATGTACTTCATTGGTTAAGTATCTTCTTTCTTCCAATCTTGTTCTCTTTTATTATATATTGTTCTCCTTGACTACTCCTAGGTTGGAGGCTGTTGAAAGGAGGTATGCTTGAGATTAATTCAAGGAAGGCTGCTTCAAGGGAGGTTAGAGCTACTTCCAAAGGAAGGCTATCTCAAGGTGGTGGAGCTACTTCAGGTGGTGAAGGCTGCTCCGTGGACTTGGATTTACTTCAAGAAGGTTGCTTCAAGGAGGTTGAGGCTACTTCAAGGGTGTAGAAGGAAGGTGATTGTATTTTATATAACATCCTTGCGAGGTGATAAAATTAATCACTTTCAAAATCCTAGTTGGAAACAATCAGATAGTGAACTGACTACCTTAGATTTCTAAGGTAGGAACCACTCTACATCCTTGTGTCTTCTTTGTTTCCTCCTACTTCTTATTCAAGTGTTTGATTGTTTAATTAACTTTAAAAACTCCAAAAAGCTCTATTCACCCCCCTCTAGATCTTTTAATTGGTATCAGAGCAGGTCTTCAAGGAACTCTAACAGGTCTTGAAGGATGGGGGATGGTGTGCGCAACAACTTGAACCTGGAGGGAACCTATGTATCTCATCCACCACCGTTCAATGGAAGTAACTACAACTATTGGAAAAGAAGGATGCAATTTTACTTTTAAGGCATCAGTTGGGAGCTTTGGAGGATGGTGTCTACTTCATATGAGCTTCTAGAAACCAAGTATGCTACATGGGATATCAATACGGTAGAGCAAGCTCAACTAAATGCCAAGGCTGTAAGTATTTTATATTGTTCTATTTTGGTAAGTGAATTCAATAGAATTTCTTCATGTGAAACTGCATATGATATATGGCATAGACTTTCTATTACACATGAAGGAACTATACAAGTTAAAAATTCTAAGATTAGTATGCTTAAATAAAAGTTTGAACAATTTTGTATGGAACCAAATGAGTCCATTAGTGAAATGTATGCAAGATTCTCTACTATCATTAACAGTTTGAGTGCATTAGGAAAATTCATAAGTGAAGAAGATCAAGTATCCAAAATCCTTAGGTGTTTGCCTCTAAAGTACAAACCAAAGGTGACGACTATTAAAGAAGCAAATGATCTCACCAGATTAAAGATGGAGTAGCTAATTGGCAACCTAGAAACTCATGAGGTCACCCTTGAAGAAGAAGAAAGATTGGCAGCTGAACATAAAAAGGAGAAAAGGAAGGACATTGCATTCAAGGAAAAATCTAGTCATGATACAAGTGAAGAAGATAGTAAAGAGGAGACTCTCATTTTAAATGGTAAGCCGTATAGAAGATTTAAAACTAACAAAATTTCTAGTGATTCTTCTTCCTCTTCCCCTAGGTGCTTTGAATGTGGCAAAAAGGAACATTTAAGAGGTGATTGTCCCAAACTCAAGAAGGGAAAGAAATCCTATCACAAGAAGAAGGAAAAAGCCTACAAAGTAGCATGGGATGACTCAAGTGATAAAAGTGAGGATGGAGAAGAAGAAGTGGAGTGCCTTATTGCTACTACAAATGAAGAAGAGAATGAGGTAAGCTTATTTGATTTATCTAAAGAAGAGTTAATTGCTAGCATTGAAGAATTACATGATAAATATTTTGATTGTAAAAAGAAACTAAAGAGAGTTACAAAAACTATTGAAGAATTATATGCTTAATTAAATGATCTTGCTTCTGAAAAGGAAAGTATTATTTCTAAAAATTCTACCTTGAAATCATCTTTTAATAATTGCAATGTGAAGTTGCTTACTCTAGAAACAAACTACAATTTTCTTTCTCAAGAAAAAGTTGAATTGCTTGCAAAGTTGAATGATCTTCAAACTCAACCTATCTTGTGTACTCATTTAGATTATGATGCTATTGTCAAAGAAAGAGATAGTTTGTTATCTAATATAGATCAAGCAAAGTTAGACATTTAAAGGATAATGGATGAAATTACTAAGTTACAAAAAGATATAAGTAGCTTAAAAAATAAAGATATCCTTGATAAGATCCTAAATGATTCTTCCGGCCAAATTAGAAGAAGAGGTTTAGGATATGTTCCAAAAGGAAGATCTCATCCTAAATCTAGAAGAACACAAGCACCCAAGACCAAGGCCATATTTGTACCAAAAAACAACTCAACTCAAAGGACAAATGAAATTGATTCCATTTGTTGTCACTATTACTTGCATCTTGGACATTATTCTTTTTCATGCCCATATAAGAAAAAATATGTTGATTTAGTTTGGGTTTCAAGGCTTCAAACCTAGGATATTTGAAAATGATTAGTTGAGATTTGACCTAAAATGTTACTTTGATATTCAAAATGTCTTATCTCAACTAAAATGAGCTTTAATTTGCATATTCCTGTAAAATTGTATTGGAAGTAACTTATGTTTTACTTGAAAATAATTACTAAAAACAAAAACAAAAACAATCTCGGTCAACAAAAACTTTGACCGACTCTTTGGTCGAGAAAATTGTCGACTAAAGAAGTTTCTATCTCAAACCTACATTTTCTGGAGAAATAGTAACATTATCGGTCGAGAAAGTTGTCGGCCGAGAAGACTTTGGTCGAGAAAATAGTCGACCGAATAAGTTAATGTCTTAAGCCTACAAAAATTTAAAAAACATACGGTTGACAAATAATTTGACCGAACCTTACTCAGTCGAGATCTTTGTCGACCGAGGAAAACTCTGTCAGAATTATTTTATAAGAATAAGATACTTCAATTGCAATTAATATATGTAACTCAAATATGTAATGGAATTTACAAATTACATTGCTTTAAATATTTGAATGACCCTAATCAAAAGGAATAATATATGGGCATCAAAACTTTATACTTTGCATGATTAAATTGTCCCAAATAAGCATATAAGAGGAAAAGATTGGTTTTATTCAAGAAAAGTATTAATGGCAAATCTATTAGCATAGGAGATTTTGTTCAACATCAACATAATTAAAATTGAAAACAAAAGAAGAGATCATACAAGGAACTTGGTTTAATAATCATCACCATTTTGTGAGAAAATTTAAAGTTTGAGCATTCTAAGAAATTAAGACAAGATATCTTTTCAAAATCTTGCTCACACGAATTAAGTTCTAAAAGGCAAACTTAATCTTAAGTCACAAAAAGGTCTTATCTTAGATTATTCAACATTCACAAGTTCCTATATGAGCAACATGAAGAACTAATAATGATCATACACAATAGGATCAAATCATATTCTAGAAGAAGTGGTTCATTGGATAACTTATGAAAATGCATATATTGGATATCTACAGAAATGCCTCTCGGTCAAAAAAGAGTTCGACCAAGGGGCGCCCTGGTCGACCAAAAATAAGCATGACAAAATTCTTATTAGTGAAATCAAATCATTGACTTGCACTTAACCTTAGTGTATTTGCTCATCATGATTATTGATTCATTACTTTACTTATTCAATTTAACCTCAAAATTAGTTATGACCTTAGTATCTTTAAGAAGCTTACAACATTCTTGAATACAATGCATATCTTTCTCTTAATTGAATTCTCTACACTGATTAGGGCTTAACATCCCTTGTATTTGGTTAGAGATACATTCATTGGTTCTACTATGAGCTTAAAAAAGTCTCATATCATTTCAAGGTTTAACATCCTTTGTAAATGGTTGAGAAACTAATAAAATATATCCATGAGTCTAAAGGATTCTCATATCATTTCAGGACTTAACATCCCTTGCAAATGATTGAGAAATAAATCATGATTTTTGAATTGTGGCTAAATTTTACATTCTTGTTATAGTATATAATTAAGGGGGAGTATCTCATTCAGGGGGAGAAAATTAGTTGTATGGCTATCTTTTTGAAATGACAAAGGGGGATAAATAATATAAATCAAAATTAAACGAGTTTCATAATCTCTTGGCTTCACATCAATTGTTGCTATATTCCTTAAAGAGTTGGATACTATGTTCCATAACTGTTTAGGAATAATTAGCACACACTTCATGAAAATAAGAGAATGTCTTCATCTAAGGTAAATCTCAGGTATGAAACTCATTTTATTTGATTATATTTTTAGGAATGTTTGTCATCTTTAAAAAGGGGGAGATTGTTGGCTAAATTGGACATTAGCATACCCTTTATTTTGATGATGGCAAACATTTCATTTTTGTGGATCTAACATGCTACTTGGGTATTTTAGGGTTGAAAGAAAATAAGGAGATCATACTAAGTGGATAATTGAAGATCAATACAAATTGATGAAGATCAATACACTTAAATGTTTAATATTTTCATGATTGTACTCAATGTAAAAACTTGTACAATTATATAATGTACAAGTACTTAGATATCATGTAAATCAAGCGTTAGATCTTCCATATCTACCCAAAACCCTATGTCACACTCACATGAATACTTTAGGGCTGATAGGTCTCATATGAGTCATCAATAAGACCTCACACATTGTAAAACTTTGTAAATCTTTAGTTCTGAGCCAAAATTCAATCGAAAATATTGTGGACCAAAATATAGCCGTTGTAACAGGTTTAGTTATCAGAACAATTTAGTCATCCGGTCGACAATATTGTGGACCGAAATTTTATTTGGTCGACAATAATGTCGACCGAGAAAAGTTCTGGAAACTTCACATTTAACATGAATTTAGCCGTTGCAAGCCAACTACTTTATACCTAACGGCTAGTTAAGCACTAAGAACACTCTAGACACTTCCTAAAACGTCCCTAAACACTTTTAAACTATTCCTATAAATAGGAGAGGCCTTAAGACACCTAAATCATCACTTGCATACACAATACACAAGTTACACTTGAGCATCCATTCTTGAGAGCAACAAAGCTGAGATTTACTTGTTATCTTCTTCCTTGTGCTCTAGAGTTGTCCTATAGCTGCAATCTCCTAGTCACCACATATAGCCATGTCCATCTTAAGTGGATAGGAGATCTAAACGCTTGATATAGGATCAAAGCGATGTACTTCATTGGTTAAGTATCTTCTTTCTTCCAATCTTGTTCTCTTTTATTGTATATTGTTCTCCTTGACTACTCCTAGGTTGGAGGCTATTGAAAGGAGGTATGCTTGAGATTACTTCAAGGAAGGCTGCTTCAAGGGAGGTTGGAGCTACTTCCAAAGGAAGGCTATCTCAAGGTAGTGGAGCTACTTTAGGTGGTGAAGGCTGCTCTATGGACTTGGAGTTACTTCAAGAAGGCTGCTTCAAGGAGGTTGAGGCTACTTCTAGGTGAAGGCTACTTCAAGGGTGTAGAAGGAAGGCGATTGCATTTTATGTAACATCCTTGCGAGGTAATACAATTAATCACTTTCAAAATCCCAGTTGGAAACAATCAGGTAGTGAACTGACTACCTTAGATTTCTACGGTAGGAACCACTATACATCCTTGTGTCTTCCTTGTTTCCTCCTACTTCTTGTTCAAGTATTTAATTAACTTTAAAAACTCCAAAAAGCTCTATTCACCCCCTCTAGATCTTTCATTACCTTCCCCCTCCCTCTCTCTATCCTATCTCTTTTCTCCATTAATTTAATTCCAAAAGCAAAAGGACTAGAAAATGAGAGGGAGTTTCCTTCCCTCCTCCTCCTCCCCTCCTTAGTCTTTCTTTCTTATAACAAATTCAACTCCAAAAAGGAAGAGACTAGGAAAATGAAAGGGAAATAAAATGGTCCCCAACTGTACTTCCCTCCTTCTTTTTCTCTTCTCACTCTCTCTTTTTTAGACCACTTTATAATGGAAAAAATCCCTAATCGTGAAATATTATAAAATGTAAACAAAATGAGAAACTTGGAAACACAAGACATCTCCTTTTCTCTTTGGCTGGGCACCCACAGAACAAGGGATTTCCTCGCACTGGAATGTGGTGGAATCTCCCATTCTGTGAGATTATGGGTCACAGAGACGTTTGGTTATGAGAGGCACAACATGTCTCCTTCCCAGTTCAATTGGAAAATAAGATGGCTACGCTTTCTCAAAATCCTAAAATCATCCTAAGTCTGTGGACCCCGATAGTTCAATCAACCTATAAATACCTCCATACCCAACATCATAATTTAACCCCCACGAGTCTTCTAAATCTAGAGAGCAAATTACCCCAGTAATAATGTTCTTAACACTTTGTTTTATTTTCTTAATCCAAAATTCTAGACGAAATCAAAATGTTTATAAGAACTCAAGATTACAGACGCAATACTTATTTCAGGCGTGGGTACCTAACACCTTCACTGGTCATAATAGGACTGCCTTACCCAATCTAATGTCCACATTTTCCTTATCTTATCCGCCCTTACATGTAGCCATGTTCAATCTTTTTGCATTTTTCTACTAACATAAAAGCTTATCTATAAATTTTCTTATTCTCCTCACAAAATGAGACGACAACTCATTTTTTAAATCTTTTTCTCTTCTTTTGTTTTACGACAACCACATTAAATTATACTTTCATAATTTTCTTTCAAAATATAACTACCACTATATAGACTTATCTCCATGATAATGCAATTCTATTGAAAAATGATTAATAATTCACAAATTCTTCAGGACAACTTCTCCCTGTAACGAATTGAAAAGTGTTTTTGTTATTTGTAACAAGGGAAAGGACATACATTCAACCAAATGATGATATGTATAAAATATTATTCAATACCCGTACATGTACATATACATTGTTTTCAACAAGTTGAGTTGAATTAGAATCTTAAATATTGTTTTCAATGCTTGGTCCAAAGATATAATACGGTTGGTATGATGATTCCCAATTTAAAATCCGAGATACGAATATTATTTAATTTGGCATCCTCCCAAACATCCAGCCTCCGCTATAGATTGTTGGAGCTCTTAATCCCATGATCATTGGAAAATTTCAATAAAAGTTCCGAGAATATACACATGATAATCGGAGGCTTAATAAAATAAAAATGAAAAAATGCGATGGCTTGGAAAAATCCTCTCGCCTGCGAGCCGAGGAGCGCGAAAAGAGAAAACAGCGGACGAGCACCAAATCACTGCCGTCATACAGTCGTCGTCTGTTCGACAATCGGCAAAAACTCCTACTCATGCCGCAACTAGGGCAATCCTGACGAGCACAGAGAAGGCTGAAGACTCTCCTCACGACAACAGTGAGAAGTTGCGTCTCTCCCAGCAACGGCAGCTGCAGGTGACCCCCAGAGCGGCAAAGAGGACTGTCCCTCTCTCCATCAGCAACGCCACCCCTCGCTCTCAGTTGGTAGCTTGTTCGCTTCCAAGTGACTGCAGCGGCTCTCTTTCCTTGGTCAAGTGACAACAACTTCACTCCTTCGCCGCGAGACTCCCTCCTCCCTTATTGGTGAAGACGCCGATCATGATAGTAGGGAGATTGGTCAGTTCGTTTGGCTCTTTATTCAATTCAAGTTAGCATTGATAAGTCTAGAATACTTTCGATTCTAGATTAGGTATTCATATTGTGGATTATTCATGCGACTAGTCATTTCGACGACTCCCATTATCCTTAACCTTTACTAACCTGTCCGTCGCAGTAGTTAGAGAATTCGCAGTGAAGTTATATACTTCAGCAATCTCTTGTCAAAGTTCAATTGTCTCTGCCGTTTCCTTTTGCGATCATTAACGACCAAGTGTCAGAATAAATGATTTTCATTTTTAATTGTATACCCTTAACTCAGTATTTTTTTTCCTAAATCAAGATATGCCATTTAATGCGCTGGATTTTAGCCGCTTAGACCGCTTTGCAAGATTCTTTTTTTTTGGATATGACCTGCCTTCATGTTTGTTTGGTTATAAGAAAAAGCCAAACATACTCAGTTAGTAGCTTCTACTTCGTACAGATGCTACTTACTAGGTATGTATGAATATCTTGTATAAATTAAATATATGAATCATTTGTCATAGATAAATGTTTTCAGCACATGAAATTACTTAACATGAAATAAAGATAACAGCTTCTACTACCTCATGTAATTATAGGAACGGACTAAATGATCCTTAATGTGAAAATGAAGAAGATCTTTCAGGAGAATGGATCATGAGGATGTGTACAATAACCTTTGGTTGATGGATTTTTAAGAATGGAAACTGATGGTTAGACAGACACCTTTGCTGAAATGGTACCCCCCAGATTTAGGCAACCTTAACTAAATCTCTTCGTGGCGGTGTGACAACTGTGACGCTGAGAGAAGAAGATACCGGACGGCAGGACCCGTCTGTAATAGAAGATGCGAGATAAGACTTGGTTCATGATCCTGGCTTGCCATGACAAGGCTTTAATCCAGTCATTTATAGTTGCATTGAAGCTTTGTGATGATAATAACCCTATTGTTTCCTGTGTACAGATGGATGATGAGTGTCTTTTTTGCTGGGTGTGGATTGATTCAATGTGCCTTGGATGGTTCTGAACCTTCTCATGGAGTTTAAATCTCGGGTGAATGATAGGGATATCATAAAAAATCTGGTCCCAATCGATGTCAATGCTGTTGCCAAGGACATTGGTAGATGGGACTCCAGGTTGACAGAGCAGATGGGTTTCACTCTCCCTCATGCGAATACGTGGAATGATGATAATGGACAGACGGGGGTTCTGTATATCAGATCTCACTGGAGATAGTGTGTAGTAGGTCATACTTTTATCGGTTTGTACAGCATGGGAGGTTAGTTGGTGGGTGGCAGAAGGTACACTTTTTTTTGGTGAGGAGGGCACCCTTTTGTGTTCATGGATTAATCTGGGAGTATTATTATCTATTCTCCATGTAATTCTTCAGTATAGAAATACATTTAGTGACTAATCTTACTTATTGTAATACAAATACTGACATAGTTACTCATTAGACTACTAGTATAATTAAATTGCTGCTAAGTTTAAAGTGGTCTGAATCGATCATATATATCGGGTTTCAAGATTTGTTAATATTCAAAATATATGATTATTTATGTGTTTAACATCTCGTGAGTTGTGATTAAGGCCTCATATATAACAATCTTAAAAGGAGTTATTGAACTATCCATATCTACAAGACACATCTCCTTTTTAGGTAGCCCATCACTGTGGTCGTTGACATGCTTATAAGTTTTCTAAGCAATGTGTTAGGACCATGGTGCAGGACTTCAACTTCGTGTCGACTTCGCCAGGTGTGGAAGTGGAAGTTTGTGGAAATTTCGAGGAAGTTTCGAGGAAGTTTAGACGCAAACTTCGACAAACTTCGATGCCATTTTTTGAAGAAATGATGTGAATGTTTAGAAAAATTTGATGGAAAACTTTTAATTATGTTATACCTCTATCTTATATATGTGAATTTAAAAAAAGAATACGATTTATGACCCTCTAGCCCTATGTAGGTTAATAATACAATGTGTTGCTTGAAATGGTCAATTGTGCAATACACATATATAGATACATTTCACCATATGTATTATTACAATATACAATATACAATCAAATAGTAGTTACAACACCCTCTCTAGGAATGAGTGGCAACAAAAAACATAGGAGTTGATATTAGAAGTTATGAAGAGGGTTGGAATGACATTTATGCCTTATATGGCCATTGGGGCACTGGTTGGGATTATGGTTCTGGGTGGTCTTAACTTCGCCCCAACTTCGCCAACTTCGAGGAAACTTCGACAACTTCGGAGAAGTTGAGATGAAAATATACACAAAAAAGTCAACTTCGCCGACATCCATGAAACTTCGCCCCGAAGTTTGGACGAGGTCGAAGTATATGGTATTCGACTTCGCCTATGGTCGAATTTCGAAACTTCGGCGAAACTTCGCCAAACTTCGACGATGTTGTGTTCCATGGTTAGGACAATACACATAAAGGAGGCTAATTGTTGAGCCTTGCCGTCCGAACATGTGGAAATTGCTATCTATTTTGAGGTGAGTTGGAGCAACCATTGCCCCAGTTGCCGTGCACGGGAACTCCATCTATATGGGCCATTATAGACTAACAAAATGGGGAAAACTAAGGAATTAATCAAGCCAACAATTTAGCCTTTACGAGGACGTCTAGAGGTGTAAGTGGTGGAAATTGTGATATTTTAGGATTTGAGGAATCATGTATACTAATCTCAAAAGGAATGGTTGGACTATCCATATCAACGAGCTGCACCTCATTTTTAAACTCAATACTTAAGTATATTTTTCTTGGAATAGTTTCTGAAGGGCGATCAATTTGAAGTTTTCAGGCTATGCGTGAGGACAAACCGCACAGTGGAGGCTGGTGTTGGACTGTGGGCCCAGGCATCATTTCCAACAAGTTGCTAGCGTTGTCGGCTTCATGGACACCGTTAAAATGTGTTTGTTTGAGTGTTTGTGTGCATTTAGACACATGTATGTTAATCACTACTTTTAAAAAAGCTCATGCTTTTGTGTCTGCCTAGTGTTTAAGCAGCCACAAGGTCCCATTTGTTCATCTCCAGCTTCGTGCTTTAAAAAAAATTGATATATATTATTGTCCTTGGTTTATTTCTTACGTGGAATTTAGATTGTGTGAAAATGAGCCATGGGCACTATAGTAAAAAAACCCTCTTTTCTAGCTTGCAAAGTTCAATTAAAGTTGTGAATACTTAACTAGTGTGAGAAATACATAGCTATGCTCTAGAACTCCTTGCTTTCAAACGCTACCCCTCAAGTTGAAGTATGCACATCACACATATACCCATCCCTAACTTATTTCTCCAACTAATGTTGGGAGTACAGGTATTGTGTTAAAATTTGCTAGTTGCTACTTGTCATGCGACTAGGCTGTACTTTCTTCATCATAACCAAATCTGTGATGAGATGGCAACCAACTCAATATGCATTGTACACTCATGGAGAACTGGACTGTTTGTGATATAGATGGTTGCCTAATCATCGCTCATCAATCTCACTTGCCTCATCTAATGAAATCCCAACTTAAAAATAAAGTCTGAATTCATTGTGTAAGAAGAAATGAAGGAGGAAGAAGACGGGAACACCGATCACATGTCGGCTGCAAGATGCAGCAAACGTGAGTAGGGCTTGAGCCTACACACTTGTATATATATATTAGGGTAAGTACATGAGGTACAAAGAGAGAAAAAGAATAAAAACTAAATTTCATAAGCAAAATAGATCTTCCGCTGGCTTGCCGTTCTGCCGCTGTGTCGGTGTCGATACCATCGACTTGAGTGTCGATGGTATCGACGGAATATTATCTTGCGCCTGAACCAATTTCGATACTATCGACATGGGTGTCGATAGTATCGACTGGAATGCAGCTTGCTTCAACTTGAACCTGAACCGATCTCGATACTATCGACTGAATGTCGATAGTATCGACCGGGATACAGCTTGCTTCACACTCCCCCTCAAGCTGGAGAGTACACATCGTGTATGCCCAGCTTGCCGCAGAGTCTCTGAAAGATTGCTGAACCCAAAGGCTTCGTCAGAATATCTGCTAGTTGATCTTCAGACCTGACATATGGAGTCATAATAGTGCCGTCTTTTATTTGATCACGAATAAAATGGCAATCAACCTCTATGTGTTTTGTACGCTCATGAAAGATAGGATTTCTGGCAAAGTGCATAGCAGATTGATTGTCACACTTGAGCTCCATAGAAGGTAGAAGAGAAATTTGCAATTCAGATAAAACAGATTTGACCCATTTTAATTCACAGCATGCATGGGCCATAGCACGGTATTCAGCCTCAGTGCTAGATCTAGCAACCACATGTTGCTTCTTACTTTTCCATGTGACAAGATGATCACCTAGAAAGGTACAATAGCCGGATGTAGATCTCCTATCAGTATGATCACCAGCCCAGTCAGCATCTGAATATCCTGTGAGAGACAGAGTAGATGAAGGTGCCTTTGGTCTAGAATATGTGATACCTTTACCGGGAGCATTTTTCAGATACCTCAGAATTCTGCAGACTGCTGTCCAGTGTGATTGTCGCGGAGAATGCATATATTGACTGACCACGCCCACAACAAATGAAATATCAGGTCGGGTGACTGTTAGATATATTAACTTACCCACTATTCTCCTGTAATATTCTGGATCTTTATACTCAGCATCATCAACCACTTCTTTGATGTGATAATCCATTGGTGTAGATACCGGTTTAGATTCAGCCATGCCTGTCTCCTGTAACAAATCAAGCACATTTTCTCTGAGATAAATTGACACCTGCATGAGATCTAAGCACTTCAATGCCTAGGAAGTATCTTAGTTTGCCCAGATCCTTTGTATGGAAGTGTTTTTGCAAACCCTCTTTGCCACGAGATATTCCCATGGTGTCACTGCCAGTAATTACTATGTCATCAACATAGACAAGAAGAATAATGGATCCACGGGAAGAGTTGGAGTAAAATAAGGAATGATCAGTCTTGGAGCGAGAAAAACCCATCTGAAGAATAACTTCACTGAACTTGTCAAACCAAGCTCTAGGTGACTGTTTCAGCCCATAAATAGCCTTTTTTAATTTGCATACTTTCTGACACTCCCCCTGAGCAACAAACCCAGGAGGTTGCTCCATATATACTTCTTCCTGTAGATCACCATGGAGAAAAGCATTCTTTACATCCAACTGAAATAGTGGCCAATCAAAGGTAGTAGCAAGAGAAATAATGATCTGCACAGAATTCAGGCGAGCAACATGAGAAAATGTTTCAAAGAAGTCAACACCATAGGTTTGGGTGTAGCCCTTTGCAACCAATCGGGCTTTCAACCTTTCAACGGATCCATCCAGATTGTGTTTAATAGTGAAAACCCATCTACAGCCTACTACTTTCTTTCCTGCAGGAAGATCAACCAGATCCCAAGTACCATTATTTAAGAGAGCTGACATTTCAAGTTGCATAGCCTGTGTCCAGCCACTGTTCTTCATAGCATCATAATGGTTTCTTGGTATAGTCACAGAATCAATCCCAATAGCGAATGCACGAGCCTGCTTAGACAGATGAGACAGGCAACATACATTTGTAATAGGGTGTTTAATAGTACAGGACCTAGTACCTTTCCGAACAGCAATAGGAAGGTTGAGATCTGATGTCTCTGTAGGATTCTCTTGAGTAGAAGGCGATGATGAGGGCTCAGGGACTGGTGCCGCTACTTCTTCTGGATCCTGCCTGCCTCGCCTATGGTATACATGTGTATAATGCTCAATGACAGGTCTATCTCCTGCTTGTTCATCCGGAATAGAAGTAAAATTCGGAATGATAAGTGGCACTCCCTCACTCGGCACCGATGGTGCCAGTCTCTCATTTTGTATTTTTAGTGGCTCTCCCTCTCTCAACTGCTCCCCCTTGCTCATAGCATTGGAGAAATATGGAGTGGTCTCATGGAAAGTGACGTCCCTAGACACAAACATGCGGCGAAGACTAGGACAGTAA
This sequence comes from Alisma plantago-aquatica, assembly GCA_963693085.1. NCBI lineage: Eukaryota > Viridiplantae > Streptophyta > Magnoliopsida > Alismatales > Alismataceae > Alisma > Alisma plantago-aquatica. Next base: position 1,871,696,903 of record OY856409.1, on the reverse strand, counting down.
CACTTGTATCCTTTGCTCGTAGTAGAGTAACCCAGGAACAGTGTTTTAATGGACCTAGGAGACAGCTTGTCGATCTTAGGGTCAAAGTTATGGACAAAGGAAGTGCAACCAAAAACTCTAAGAGGAATAGGATAGGGAGAGTCCTTGGGACGCAATACAGAAAAAGGAGTCTGTCCTTGAAGAACAGAAGAAGGTTGCCTATTAATCAAGAAACAAGCAGTTAAAAGAGCTTCAGACCAAAACTTCTTGGGCACATTAGATTGAAACATAATAGATCGAGCAATATCAAGAAGATGGCGATTTTTCCTCTCTGCCACCCCATTTTGCTGAGGGGTGTGAGGACAAGATGTGCGGTGAATCATACCAACCGAGCTACAAAAATCAGACATAGCCTTTTGAACATACTCCAAAGCATTATCAGACTGAAGAATTTTTATATTGCAATCAAACTGGACTTTAATTTTAGTATGAAAATGTTTCACAATAGACAACACGGACTCTCTATTTTTAAGAAGGTAGATCCATGTCATGCGTGAGAAATCATCGACAAAGGAGATAAAATAACGAAAACCATTATAACTCTGGTCTTTTACAGGACCCCACACATCACAATGCACTAACTCAAAGGGACAAGAAGCCCGCTTATTGACTCGACTGGGATAGGATAACCTATGGTGCTTTCCCAGTTGACATGACTGACACTCTAAGGAAGATAATTGGGACAAATCTGGTTCCAACTTTCGCAGGTTCTCCAAAGAAGGATGTCCATATCTGCAATGCCATAGTAAGGGGGAACTACTCAACAGGATAGATGGAGAAGGAGCAGGCATTTGGCGAGGTAGACTGTCACCGTTGAAAAGGTAGAGATCACCTTTCCTAGGCCCCCCACCAATCGTCTTCATACTCTTGAGATCCTGTAATATAAAACAAGAAGGTCCAAATATTACCCAACATTTTAGAGTGTCAATCAGTTTTGCAACAGAAAGAAGATTAAAAGGAAATTCAGGCACAAAATGAACTGATTTAAGATCAATCTTGGGTGTTAGGGAGACAGATCCACTAGCTAAAACTCTTTTCACTGAACCATCTGCCAGTGTAACAGATTGGTGAGGAATAAATGAGTCAATAGTGTGGAGCAATCTCCTCATACCAGTCATATGCTGAGAGGCGCCAGAATCAACCACCCAAGATGAGGATGAGCCAGATGCTATGAGAGATGTAGCCTGATTACCAGCTGTAGATGCTAGATTTGTCGATGAAGAAGATGATGATGACCCCATACTCATGTGTTGTGTCGCCTGAATGAACCGATCATATTCTTCTTGAGTGAGAGTGATGCCGGTGCCAGAGGTAGTACCCACAGTTGTAGAGGATGAGGATCCTGTAGTGGTGGCACAATGTGCTGCCCCCACAGGCGGTGCAGCAGGTCTTCCATGTTTCTTCCAACACTTCTCCACTGTATGTCCTGGTTTGTCACAAAAGGTACATTTCGGACGTGTCCCACGCCCTCTACCCATACCGGGGCGTCCTCGTACCGCAGCAGCAATAGACACATGAGATTCTCCAGAAGGTATATCAGGAACAAAGGAAGCAGACTCAAACAGAGATTGCTGGATCCTTGAATAAGCCTCTACAAGACTGGGTAGTTTATCAGTAGCCAAGATAACGCTCCGAACGGAGCTACAAGTCGAGTTAAGCCCAGATAAGAATTTGGCCGTAACCAGATCATCTCTATCCTTTATCTGTTCTGCAACAGTCACAGGATGATAATAACTTAGCTCTTGAGCAAGAGCCTGAATCGCCCCAAAATATTCTTCAAGAGATCGGTCACCCTGTTTTTCAGCAAACAGACTATCATAGATCATAAACTGACGAAGAGCATTCTTCTCTTGAGAGTAATGTTGCTTCACTGCGTCCCATATTTACTTGGCTGTAGAGTAGAACATGAACCGTGCGGCGATTGCGGATTCCATACTATTCCACAGCCAAGTCTTCACAAGACTGTCATGTCGCTTCCATTCAGCATATCCTTCGTCAGTAGATGCCTTGGGACCCGAGTCAACATGCCTTGCTCTGTCACGAGCCTCCAAGACGGTGTGGATGGCGTTCATCCATAGAAGATAATTTTTCCCGTTGAGTTTGATGGAGGCGATAGGTGACACCTCGTTGTAGATCATAGGTGTCTTGATATCCTCCATTGTAGAACGGAATATATATGACGGATTGATACACGTCAAAGAAGATGTGGTGACGGAGAGATACACGTCACACACAGAAGAAAAACAAGGAGAAATGCGTTACTGACGCATTCACAGCCTCCAAATGATATTCCTAATCACACATGGAGGTGTGACTAGGATGATGATTGAGACGAAACGAGTCCTCCGGTAATGTTTTTAGATGATCGTTGGATCACCTGGAGATCCTCAACCGCTTTGTGATAGTGGCTACGGTAGAATTAGATATCTACCGCAGACCCAGATTAGCCAACGGTGGTTCTTCGCAGCAGGTGGATTATGCCAAGCCGATGGGTGGGAAGCAGCCGGCTGTCAAGGAGAGAGAGACCTGGAGAGATCCTCCGGAGAGAGAAAGGAGAAGCCCTAGATCGATCTCCGCTCTGATACCATGTAAGAAGAAATGAAGGAGGAAGAAGACGGGAACACCGATCACATGTCGGCTGCAAGATGCAGCAAACGTGAGTAGGGCTTGAGCCTACACACTTGTATATATATATTAGGGTAAGTACATGAGGTACAAAGAGAGAAAAAGAATAAAAACTAAATTTCATAAGCAAAATAGATCTTCCGCTGGCTTGCCGTTCCGCCGCTGTGCCAGTGTCGATACCATCGACTTGAGTGTCGATGGTATCGACGGAATATTATCTTGCGCCTGAACCAATTTCGATACTATCGACATGTGTGTCGATAGTATCGACCGGAATGCAGCTTGCTTCAACTTGAACCTGAACTGATCTTGATACTATCGACTGAATGTCGATAGTATCGACCGGGATACAGCTTGCTTCACACATTGCAACTCAAAACTTGCATTGGATTTAACAACATATTCAACCTTAGCATTGGAACAAGCAACAAGGACTCATTTTCTTTTTCGGGACATAAGATTCACTCCAAGAAATAGAACAACCATAAGCAGAAAATAGGTCACTCATAATGCCACCACCCTGGCCCCCGCATAAAACAGTTGATTTCCAACTAGGAAGTGATGGAGTAGAACAACTATAAGGTCTAGAATTGATGAGTGCTCCCTAAGATATGTTTAAATATCTCATATGACAGACAGCAACTTAATTGGCTCGCATAGGGTCTGTTTAGTGGAAGGGAAAATTTTCAACTTGTTTAGTCTACCAAAGCGATGGGGAAGGGAGGGAGATGAAGGGGAAAGATGTATGTGTAGTTTTTTATACTTCTTTTCCCACTAAGGGCTTATTTGGTTGCAAGCAGTTCCAACACTCTCAATGGTTTCGAAAACAGGAAATATAAAACGAGAAATGCAACTGCACAGTCCGTCGTTTGGTTGGATGGAACTTCAACCTGTTCCCTTCAATTGTTTACGTTTGGTTGGAGGTCAGCCATGCCTCTTCTTTATAGCAGCTGGTCTGCCACCTGCACTTCTGCGAACTGCTACCTTGTTTCAGTAACGGATAAAGGAAGAAAAGGCATGTAGGCAGTGCTCGGTGGGGAGGAAAAGGAACTGCACCCAAAGCCGGCACAGTCCGTTTTCCATGATTACCTACATAATCGGGGGTTGCTGTGTGGTAGAAACCCTCACCATCGGTTGGTACCAAGTTGAACCAAACGTAAAGAATTGGTAATCCTGGTGGGTTGAAACTGCATGTGTTCCGGTGCAGCCGAACCAAACGAGGCTTAAGTTGGAGTGGAATGGGAAGGGGAATGTTTTGACGAGAAACTTATCTGGAAGCTTGAAGAGAAACATGGAAAGTGGAAGGACGACATGGGAAAAACGTAAACAAACATAACTATTGATTAGGAACACAGATGTATGTAGGGAAGTTCAGATAATTGGAGAGAAACTTAGAGGAAATTTATAGAAAATATGAAAATATGGAAGAAACTTGAACACTGAAATTAAACTTTGGTCAGTAACATAGAAAAATGGAGAAAAACACTTGCATAATATATAGTTGATATAAACATATGTAGTGCGAAGTACACATTTTGTATTGAAAAGTTATGTAAATTGCTATTCTTCCGCTCCCCTCCCCATGTAACCAAACACACCAAAATAAGTATCCGTTCCCCTACCTTCCCTCCCCCAACCCTTCCTTTCCCCTCCATTACATTCACCAAACATAGTGTTAGGCAAACTCATGAATTGACTGTTGACACAACATATAATATGGTAAGATATCTAGATATGTAATGATGTGGTAGATTATTTTCCCTAGAATTCATCATAGTTCTGTATTGTAATCACTCTTAGCTTGGCTAATCATGTTTGTGTGATAGTCCAACGGTATAGACACAGGCCTGGCCGGACCCATTTGTAGATCCTACTAGGGAGCAAAAAATGTGAGGAAATGACATGGAACTGAGTTTTGTATACCTCAACCGATGATTAAGTTTGGGGAAAATACAAACTGAACACCATCTGGTTTGGAGTTGGGCTCCTATGAAGTTATTTCAGGATCAGCTGATCTAGTATAATGAATAGCTCCAATCGGTGTGGTAGCATTAAGTTGATTGTGCTTCTGATTAAACCTGTTTACTGTATGGCCTAGATTCCACAGTAACTACAATTTCGGGTGGGATGTCCTGCCTCACCTTGCTAGACGTCCATACTGCCCTTCTGCTGCTGAAGCAAGCGAGAAGTCAAAAATTGACCAGAAATGAGCTCCATATAGACTAGACAGGCTCCAGGGCAGCTTGGAGGAGCTTCAGCTTATCCAGATTGCACAGCTCTTTATTAAAAAGAATAATACTTTGTACTGGTCTTAAAAGAGAGTTCAATGCTGAATTGATACAAAATCAAGCCACCCCCAAATCACTCTTCCACTGAGCACTAGTCTTCAAGAATTAGTAGAAGTTCAGTTTCTATAAAACTCTCATCCAATTGATTTGCATCACAACAAATAATCAGTCATATACATTATACATACGAAAGGACATTCTTTTCAAGAGAGAAGTGTTTTGTGTTTGCGTCCTAGATTTGCTTGATGGTAATGTAGAACATGAAACTTAAGGCAATGTGGTGCTTTGTACTGTCAATCCATAGCCATGAGTTGACGAAGCCTTTGCCATTCTGTATACCCTTTATCCATAGCCACTAACGGATTCTCCTTAACATGATTCACTTGTCACCCGCCCCCCCAAAGCGTATGCTCCGCTTTCATTCACCTACGATGGTTTGAGAATTGAGAACCTAACTTTACAATTGCAATCTTAAATGATCTGCAAATACAACTAGAGTGGGTGTCAGAGTTGCCAGAATCTCAGATGACATCCAACTCCTTGTTACTCATAACGACAAATCACGACAGGAACAACAGAAATAAATCTGGAAAGAGGCAGTGGTAAAGTAAGAGAAAATGCACTGTCACACTAAATTGTAAGAGATGGATGCTTGCGTGCAATTTGAGATCATAACATTTGTTGCAGAAGGCATTCAGATGATGTGAACTGGCGCGTCGGCAACCCCCATTACGCGAGTACTGACCTAGATACCTTTGAAGTATGGCGGAAGCAATTGCATCAAAAGAGAGGTTTGTGGCCAATTACCAACTCTTGGGAGGAGTTATAGATACTTAAACTCCATGTTCAGAAATTTAGTCTTAACATGGAAAGCCTCGATGGATCAAGCCTGTACTGTGTACTGATGAGGCCTGGCTGCTAGTCGACCTGCTGTCTCCTGGGCAGAGTTTTGTAGACACCTAAGAGGCTTGCAGGTAGCTTCTAGAGGCTTGGCTGATGGCATCTGCGATCGTCTGGATGAATAACTATAGAAGCACCAGCCGCTACCGCCAAGGTATTCTAGGGGGGTTGGTTGTGGCTTCAGCTGTGGATGATACCATCAAGGAAGCCTCTAACCCTCGTGAATATGACATTATATATCACAATCAGGTTCTTAACAATCTCATGTGCCATTCTTGAAAATCTTAAATCTTCTTATGAGTTACTGATCCTAATTGTATTTGTAGTAGTGGGAGCATGTTCTAAGCGGGAAAAAATAGATCTTTGCACTAGCCAACTACAGTATAGTAACTTATGCGGTTTCCTCATCCTTTGTTTTTATTAAATTTATGTGCATACCTCGTAGTTGGACAAAGCAAGTTGTGTAAACTGTGTGCTCGCTGGGATCTTCTTTTAGTCAAATTGTTACAGACTTGATTAGATCTAAGTGGGCCTTGTTTTTGAATTTGCAGAATGGGTACTTCCCTATTTGGCATTCCCAAAGAGTGAAATCTGATATCTGTATATGTTCAGTAAAGCAAGACTGGCAGCGTTCATCACCCAGGGGTGCTCGACATCCCCAAAATGTGGACCTCCCCCCAAAACTACCCAAGAACAAGAAGAAGCCTTATCCTATCCCATTCAAGAAAATTCAACAGGCTGCCAGGGAAGACAAAAAGATGGCAGAAATGGGTATAGAGAAGCCTCTTGAGCCTCCAAAAAATGGGTTACTTGTTCCAGAGCTCGTGCCGGTTGCTTATGAGGTGCTAGACAATTGGAAAATTCTTATCAAAGGTCTAACTAAGCTTTTGAAGGTTATTCCTGTTTATGGATGCAGGTAATTGATGTTTTGACCAAATTTCTTTCCTTTGTGATTAACAACTGGTCATGTCTTACACTTGAAGGTTAATATTCTAGGTGAGAGTACCATGGATGATGACCATGGTCTTTTCAGATCATTTTTGTTGGGTCCAAACCAGAAGTCGTTTCACAACCTTGATAATACATGCATCTTAACAAAAAGCTGCAATGTTAATCATGTTAAGATGGATTTTGCTTATTCTCTTCCTTTCAGCTTTTGCACATATTGTAGTGATTTGTACCCCCCCCCCCACCACACACACACACACACACACACACCCACCCACCCACCCAAACAGTTGTCTTCACCTAGGCAACGGCATTCTAGGTGGCCTTGATACTCACTTAGCAGCTTCAATCTGCTGGTAGTTTCCCTGAATTTCTGTTTTTGCTTGTCCAAGATGTAACATATGTATTAATGCTAGGTTGGTACTCTCTTCATGCTGCTGCTGCTGTTGTATCATTAAATTGATGACTTAGGATGCTATACAATAGCTTTTTTTATACACAGTTTTATGCATATGTGACCACTTCAATGGAAATAAATAAATGTTTAACATACAAGTCACTTCAATTTTGATTTTTTTTGTAAACTCTTAGGTTACTTGGTACTCCAGTCACCACCTAATCAGCTACATAACTATGAACTTTCTCGTCTTACATTCATCACATAGATACCTTATATCTGCATGGCTCATATGTGCCATTATGTAACAATGTTGGGTGTATAGCTGTCAAGTAAAAACAATCCTTTAATCAAGTAGGAATTTGAAGAATACATAACTTCATGTTGCACTTACTACATTGCTCCCGTCACGCTTTGCTATGTATATTGCCGCTCTTCTCAACATTCAAATTTGTTGGAGATTAGAAAAAAATGTGTTTTCCGTTTTTTTTATTGAATTGAGCTAATCAGGCCCTATTATTTTTTCAAGGACATGAAAGTTTTATTATTTTGCGTTTATTTTATTATTTAACAAAGCAACTAGTGAAGCAATAAGTCACAAATCCAGTCGTTAGGGTTTAAGTCATTTTATTACTATTCTTGGGGTATTTGTCCAGGAGACATATTGATTATGAATTTAAATTTTAGATATTGGTTTCACAAGTTTTTCACTATGTAGTGTCATAGCCCAAACCCTAAACCTTAAGTCTAGGGTTGGGACTTGATAGTTGGGAAACCCAATACCCGCCATAGATTTTTCCTAAACCCTAGGTCTGGAAACAATTCCTACCATTCTGAAGTCATTTTTTTTCACAAACAATGCTCAAACATTACGCCGATGCATGTTGTTCTCCCCTTCCCCAATCTTCCTCTTCGTCCATCCGTTCTCCCTCTGTTTTTCCCCTTCCACTACCAACCCTCTGTCCCTTCTCCTTCCCTCTATTCCGTCATCTACCTTCCTCCATCTGGAAGTGGGTTGTTGCTGTAGCATCGCGAGACCAACAAGGCTTGGAGGCATCTTCTTCCCTAGAAGCAAGACCATACACCATCTAGGTCCCAACTAGACATGTAAAATTGGGGGGCGGGTTGGGTAATAGTAGGTGCGGGTTGAAAAAACCTTATTGTAAACTGGTCGAACAAAAGCACACCCAAACCCAACCTTGGGAGTTGCGGGCTATAGGTTGACCTGCAGATGTCCATATATATGTGTTAAATCAAAAAGATGTTACTACTTCCTGCCTATCACGTTAAAAAAAAAATGATCAATTTGCTACCTTTTTTGGGCATCGGACAGAAAAAAGAGAGCGGCCAACTATTTTGATTGATGTTAAACACAATGAATTTGCTGTTGATTGGTTTTGACATAAATTAGAAAACAAAAGACAACAGCATTTTGATGTAAAATGGAAAAATGAAATGATGCAGCCGTTGTAATTAGTATATAAATCACAAAATAACATTATATTTTTGTTATTTAACATTGGATATCCATAATATAACAAGTACTTGTGGTTGATTAGTACACAATATAATATAAATATAGCATAATTGTTCCGAGTGAATACAAAACATGTTCAAGCAGCACACTACCTGCTCATTAACATAAATAACAATTTAGAACATACCATGTTGCTTCTATTGATGTAAACTAACAAAAAGTACCGACCATGTTATTGTATAAACTACCACAAAAATGACATTATATTTTGTCATTTAACACTAGACGTTCTTAATATAACAAGTGCTTGTGCTTGTCTACAACACAAAATAAAACGAGGTGAACATAATTGTTTCGATTGAATATAAAACAAGTGCAAGAAATACACTATCTGCTCATTAACATAAATAACAATATAGAGCATCACCATATCTTTTTAACGTAAACTGACACAAAATGGCTACCATGTCCAATGTTAATATAAACACACAACTGCAATGAATTTAGTTGCATAAACAATTCAGCTGCTTAATAAACATGCTATCATTCTTAATAATCATACACGATTATCTTTATATTAATATATTAGTTTCAGTTAACTGGATCGCCGACATATGCCCACAAGTCACTCGCAAGACCCAATAAGCAGGTGGGTAAGAGTGTGGGTGATTTTAAGTGGGTGGCAAGTTTCATCATCCAAATCCAATTTAAACAAGGTCGACCCATAGGTCCCTACAAAATTTGACCCAATTTGATAGGTTCAGTCTAGGGACCATATTGGCTTCTAGGTACAATTTGGGTCCTCGCTCATCTTTAATAGGGTATAGGAGCCCCCATGCAACACAGACACCTAATTACCGCCCTTTCTTGCTGGCAAAGGGAATTTAACCCTTGCGATCATCATGGAGGCACACCAGGTTCCCCTAAATCTCACTCAGTGTCGCCTCAGTCAAAGGGAACAAGGGGAGACGTCAAAACCCCCTTCTATAGGCGCCTAGCCGACAATGCAAATGGGTATATGCCTATATGGTGTGCTTACTGTAGCTAAGGGATTTTTTTTCCAACCACTGTCAACAATTCCATTTCCTCTCTTGCATACTAGAGCAATATTGAGCCGTCCATGGCACCTCCAGGAGATTTAGAACCCACATTCGACGTCATGTGGGGCCCAACACACTTGGGAATCCAGATCATGTGAATTTCTTTTTTTGGATATTGCAGTGCTTCACCAACACGCACCGTGGTGCATAACAAAGACGTCAATACTAAGATGACCTCGCTCAAGAAGCGTTTGGTTACACAAGGCTTGGAGATTGCTGAGGTCAAAGCTCTAGTGACAAATTTGTAAAACGAGTTGACTGCCTTTTATAACATTTAAATCCAGTGTCCACCTCATCTTTTCGCTAACAAGTGGATGCAAACCCATGCTAGTAGCTAGATGGATCCTTGAATATTGATGTTCCAGATGTGGTTTTCTTTACTTGGATATTGCAATGCTTCATCAACACGCACCGCGGTGCATAACAAAGACGTCAACACCGAGATGACCTAGCTTGAGAACCTTTTGGTTGCGTAAGGCTTGGAGATTGCTGAGGTCAAAGCATTAGTGACAGATTTGTAAAGCGAGTTAACCACGTTTTATAACATTTGAATCCAGTGTCCACCTCATCTTCGCCAACAAGTGGATGCAAACCTAACCCATGCTAGTAGCTAAATCGATCCTTGAATATTGATGTTCCAGACTTCAACGACCCAAGTGATTTCAATCTCTTCTACAACTGGTTGCACAATTATGAAGCCTTATTTTTACTGGCAATAGTTTTTACGAGCAACACCCATTGCTCGACGAGACAAAGTTGGCATGTATTGTGCTCGCTTGGTAGAAGTGATTGTGCATTCTATACTACGTTTAGACCTGGATCGATGTAAAGGTCCACATGAAGGCCTTCATCTCAGTCAAATTGTAGGCAAAAATTAAGCTGTCTACCCTGAAGCAGGACACAAAATTAGATGAATAGTACACTTGCAAGTTTTATGATTTGGTAAGTCTGAGGTCAGCAACAACGATATGACAGATAGTACATATACTCACCTGTATTGTCGCAGCCTCTCAATATCCATCACGACTACACTCAACGTCATACATTTATAGAGTGAGCGACTCAAATTGAGCATAATAGAAGCATCAATATTTTGGGAGAGTGCACTAGCTGTTGATGTTAGCTCACGTCTATCTTGACCACTAACACCACTTCAATTATGCAAGCCACTCCGACGCCATTGTCAAATGCTACATTGATACCCAACAAGGTGCAATGTTTCTCCTAGATAGGGTTATGCACTCTTCTCCAACAAATTTTGCAGTCATGTGATGTTTATGACGTCATATACGAAGATGAAAGGTGATGAGCACGAGGTTATGCTTGCAGCCATCAAGCCAAGCGAGGAGAATGGTGGCCGCGAGGATTAGACACGACTTGTAGGTGTGTACCAATTATTCAATCACTTGAGCTTCCTCAGCTTCTACACCATGCTAGCCTCTTTTGCTCGAGGTTGAGAGTACAAGGCGCATGTTCATGGTCAACATAAAAAAATGGTAGTGAGCCAATGACACTTTCATATTTGCACCGATTGGGATTTGTTTCTAGGACCCCATTCGTCTCCATGTCGCTTGTGCTGGATCAAAAATGCCAATTGACTTGTCATGCAAAGGTGCTAACTGCTAAATCATTTTCTCTCATGGCATCTACATCGAGATGGTGTTGTGACGTGTTACCCTACAACTTAACACACATTATCTTGGTTCGATCGTGTACAAGATGACAACTTCAACATGTTTTCATTTTAGATACATGTCAATCTTGTATCCCATATATATATATATATATATATATATAGAGAGAGAGAGAGAGAGAGAGAGAGAGAGAGAGAGAGAGAGTCAGGCTAGTGTACACTCGAGTGTACCAGAGGCACTGTACACCTCAGTCATTTTTGAAGATGCAATATTTTTTTTAAAAATGTAAAGCGTTGATCTTCTTAATTATCATAAGAACATACTATATAACAAATTTTAGCTCATTTGGACACTTACAGGTCGTGCATCTAAAGGAGGCAAAAATCATGTATTTCAAATTAGTTTTGTGCGTCGATTTTGTTGTCCTTGGATGAGTGACTTACACTCATCCAAATGAGTTCAAATTTTGTATCTGACCTAATATTATTGTAACCATGAAGATCAATGGATTAGATTTTGAAAAAACATGGTCTAGATAGGCAAACACCATTGGGGTGTACGGCGTGATCTGTACACTCAAGTGTATTTTAGCCTGACTCTCTGTCTCTGTCTCTCTCTCTCTCTCTCTCTCTCTATATATATATATATATATATATATATATATATATATATATATATAAATGGTTTAGGAAGTGTGTACTGATCGGTACACCACCCATTAAAATGGGATATGTGGAAAACTCTAAATAAATCCAACCATATGGATTGAATCAACATTGTTTAGATTAGACGTGTTTAAAAAATCAAAACCATATCTCACATGTATCATGAGATATAACAACATATCATCCAACAATTTTAACAATTTCTACAGCTTGCCGTTGATTAGAAAATATACATCTTCTTTCATTAGATGATCTAGGAATGTTCAATTGAGATGATGTTTGATACACATGTTATCTAAGAGGTATACATCACATCCATAAGGTCAGATTATTGTAAAGAGTTGTACAATCATCATAAATGAAGATGGGTACATATAAGATATATCTACTCAGGTACACAATTCTTTTAGCCATATATATATAATGTTACATGAGACGGGAAAAAAATCAGGTCATGTCTTCCTAGTACAAGAAGAGGATATAAGTGACTTTTGAAGCACAACCTAGTTAAATGATAATTGTATGTAATCTTTATTTTTAAATATAGGTATATTTAATAGGCTGTCGCTGCATTGGATGTGGGTGGGTCAATCTAGTCCGTGGCTACAATAAGTTGCAAGTCTCACACGATGAAGATTTAAATGACTTTTGAAACACAACTTAGCTAAACGATAAGCTTCGTTCTAAGCCCCTCTTTCTCCCACAATCATTGAGGAGGCTGGACTCCCAAGAGGGTGGTAAATTGAAAAATACTTTGTCCGTGTGGTAACCTGGGTCCCTTCATTGGGGTCCATCAAAATTTGCCAACCGTGCTATCCCTCACCGGCTTATATATACACAGGGAAGGAGGGAGGGAGGTGTGCACTGGATTGTGGGTGGGTCAATCCTGTTTACAAGTCCCATCACCCATGACAGCATTAGCTGGGGGTTTGTTCCTTGTAATAAAAGAAATAGCATTGTTAGTTCAGGAGAGATGGCTACATTTCAATTTACATCCTTACATGACCTACATTTCGAATTTTGTTGGGATTTGTTGGTCTTGGTTTGCTGCTTCCGAGTAATCTGGCAAGGTGTATAATATATACTATGGAGCATGGAGCCCAAAATGGAAAAAACAACACCAAGGACCCCATGTATCTGTCATAGGTAAAATATAAGACGGAGATTCAATGTCTAAAATTGCATAAATGCTTTGATTCATAAGGCAATGCATGATACAGTGCCTTTAGATTTGATGCTTAAAATTCCTATATTTTGGATGCTTTTGAATATGAACTAACAAATCTTTTCTAATCCTAGCTGCTGTCCTGAAGTACATGTTGGTCCTGTTGGGCACCAGATACAGGATTGTGAAGGCCCTGGTAACGTTAAGCGCAGAAGTTTCCATTCGTGGATGAGGGGTTCTATAGATGATGTTCTCCTTCCTATTGAGTCTTATCACATGTTTGATCCCTTTGGTCCGCGTATCAAACATGAGACTCGATTCAACTATGACAGGATCCCTGCAGCTATTGAACTATGCATCCAAGCAGGTGTTGATTTATCAGCATACCCTTCCCGTAGGAGGACCAAGCCTATAAGAATGCTTGGCAAAAAGGTTATTGATCGAGGAAGTTATGTGGAGGAACCCAAGTCATCTCATTCTGAAGAGTCCATGTCGCTTCTTGCAGAGCTTGACACATATGGTTTTCACCATAACTCAGCTGCACTGCACTTGTCAGAAACACCGGAAATAGCTGAGCTGACTTTAACAGCATACCGCAGCATTAGGCGAGGCCTGAGGAAGCTGATGAAGAAGTACACCGTAAAGGCTTGTGGCTACTGCTCTGAGGTTCACGTTGGACCATGGGGACACAATGTAAAACTTTGTGGGGCATTCAAGCATCAGTGGAGGGATGGCAAGCACGGGTGGCAGGATGCTGTGCTTGATGAGGTGTTCCCTCCGAACTTCGTGTGGCACGTGCTTGATCCAGGAGGGCCTCCTTTGACAGGCAAGCTTAAGAGGTTTTATGGAAAGGCCCCGGCTGTGGTTGAGGTCTGTGTCCAGGCTGGAGCAGAGGTGCCTGATGAGTACAAACCATTGATGCGCCTTGACATTGTTGTCCCAGACACTGAAGAAGCCCGATACGTGGCCTGAAAATGAGGAGGCCATCTTGTTCTTTGAGCTCAACGCCTTTGGTCACATCCTCATTATGTTTCGGTTCTTTCTAAAGGATGTGGCTCTCAAAGGGTACTCATCTGTCCAAGCTGTTGCTACTATACTGGTTATCTTTTTGTCCTATTTTGGTGGTTTGCAATATAGAAACGAAGATCAGCCACCACATTGCTTTGTGAATTGCAACAGAAATGTGATTTGATACCTTTATAGTGAGACAAAGGAGGAAAGTAGCTTTCTCATCATTAAAAGGTACTTTCTTCTATCGGATAAACCACAACTATAAATACCGAAAGTTCATTCATGTGGTTTTGCATGTCTGTATAATCATCATACAGTTCTAATATAAATATTAGTTGCCTAATACATGGCTCAACGATGCCATAGTCAACCATACACCAATTTCCTCACGGAGTTATGGAGATAATCTCCTCTGCTTACCAAAAAAGAAACTGAAGGTAAGCAATCCAATAAATATAGTATAGTGATCTCGTCATATCTGTCTGCTTTTAGTTTTGAAAACGTGATTATTTTGCATAAAATATTATCACAACCATGATGAAAAATGAACATAAGAAGTTACATATACTTGGGTCATTGTTTCACACAAATTTCCCATCCATGCCGTATGTAGTTCCCAAAGTGCATCTTTTTCTTGTACTTTTTGTTTCTTGGGTCGAAGGGAGATTGTTTGAAGAGACATTTTATATTGTGTAGTTGAATTAGAGATTTTGCTTTTAAAGTTAACATGAACCTTGAAAATCTGTTTGTATCTCACAACTTCTGCACTTAGTATTATTGATTACTAGGTAAACTGTTCCTTCTAGTGCTCAATCACTTGCATCAAATTAAAATCGAGGATCTGATATACACTAAATAATTTGTAGAATTGTGGCACATGAGTAAACAATTTTGTTGCGTTTCTTTTTTATTTGTAGAGAGTTGCTGTTAGACAGAGATGAACGCATCAAATAGTTTTTGACAGTCACTATATGAAGACGATAAATAATTTGAATTATTTCAGTACAGGATGAATTTTCTTCCAAAAAAGTTTTGCTAGTGAGTTTGCATTAGATATTAGGTTGTATTATTGATTTAATATAATGCTATTTGAATTGCAAAGATAATGCTGCTTCAATTTGAATTTGCTGATGACAATACTCAAGGGTTATATTCTGTTTACGTCATGACACGTGAGCTTAATTTTAATCTACCACAATAGGGAGTTGCTAATGATTCTTTCTGCCGTGATCTTGAAATGTTAGTGCACTGCAAAGCGTCTGATATCCGCTTGGGCTTTGACCATAAAACTGATGATTGGGTAGTGGGCGAATGCAAAGGTCATTTTATAATTCTTTACCGTTTAACTAATCATTACATGCATGGCACAGAAAGCGAGATCCTTCCAAAAGTAATATTGAAGAAACAAAATATATATATATTTCAACTGTAGTAACGTTCGATTGATCCTGATCAAACATTTTGGGTGTAAATTACGATCACCTGGGGTTTTCAGGAGCTTTACTAAATATTTGTAATGAATTTGGTAAGCGAAGCTCTGTCTCAATAAGTTCGTCATCTGTGAGCGCACGATAGTGGAACTATTTTTGCATGCTTACTATATTTAGGAAGATCAAGTGTCGGACCAATAACTTCAACAAACAGTGTAAAGATGTCGGCTTTAGATTCTTTGGTGATTCTTGGAATAGGTACAGAACTGATCAATTTTATACGAAATATTGCCAGTGTCTAGACCTTTGGTTCTTTTTGTAAAATACTTGACTGAGAGTATGCACTTTTATGAGTAAAAAATTAAATCGCTAAGAAGGCTCTAATTTTTGTTGTGAACATTGAAACAAAGTCGACTTTGGAAATCATTTTTGATATCGAAAAGATGTACCGGAGGAAATACCGTCGACTAATGCTGTTGGTGTAGATGTATTTTTTTTACTTGCTTACATGCGCTTTGACCGTGTCATTCTCTAAACTCAGGGCATAGCTAAGAACTCATAAGCTATCTACAAAGTTGTACGAAGCAAAAAGACGGGGCATAATAAAATAATGTTTGTAGAATGCATCGAGACCTGGCTATGATAATGCCAATGAAAGCAGTGAGGGATTTCCAAACATCGGTTGTTCTTTTTGGCCAATATAATGCAGAATCCACCACGCGACGCTCTATCCTCTTTGCTCGTTATTTGCAACAACATTATAAACATGCTATAATGTTGATGCAAGATTGAGTAATCATTTAACAACTTTGTTCCAAATGCTATATGTGTATAAGTAAGCAAATAAAACATTATATGACATTTTGAAATGTTGAATATGGTATGCGTCCTGTTAGGGTACACGGAATGTGGCCACATGTAGAGAATACACAAATTTGACTTTTTTTATTAAATATATTATTTAAGTACAAAATTATATATTTTAAAAGAAATATAATATTGTATATTGATATGCAGACATATAGATTTACATGTATACTATGCTTTACATATGTATTTGTATACATATGTGTACATTTGTCTGTGTGTATAAGTAGTTTAATAAATATGAAAACACGATAACTGATATAAAATATGCATACATCTTCTATACAAAAGAGTTATGTGGTTAAGGCTGCATATTGCCCAGTGTAGCTCTATGCGGTTCAGAGAGGTGGTCGAACAAGATATGCATCCTCATGTTCATATGGGAACACATATTATTGGATTCAACTTCTTTGCACAAGGGACATTAGTTGGCCAACAGTTGTTTGTGTAGTAGATCTTGTGTGAGTAATTTCCTCTAAAAGCATTCTATCCATATGAACATAGTTCCGTGTGGGAGTTGTGTATTCATACAGGGACATTCATTTAACATTGCAACTCTTTATACAAACCTTAAGAAGTTATTCAACCTAAGAAGCATAATATCATTTTGACCAATGTAGGGATAGGAAAATCCATACAAAAGCATGCATTATGAAACTAATCTATAGAGAAAAACTCTTGCCAATTGTATCCTGACTAGATAGTGCACCGACCAAGATTTAAGATGAATGATTGTCCATACCTTCTCTTTCGATGTTGTCCTCTATGAACACCAATGATCCAACCTATGTCCACTTTTTCACAACCATTACATATATGAAGTTGAGTGAAGTGAAAAATATGAGTATGTTGAGGGATTCATTGATAGACACGAGAGCAATATATAATTGTGTACAAAATAAGAGAGATGGCTTTATCATACATCATTCATGGATCCATTTAACCTACAAGTTCTATTTTATTTCACTAATCCAACCTAGCACTTTGTGGATTATACTTGCCTTTCCTAATTGAAATATTAAATCCTAAGCAATGGCATGGATGCTTCCAAAACAATTTCCATGACTACACAAAAAGTCATGACATGTCCTTGCTATCTTCTCGAAAATGCTTAAGCGAATATGGAAAACCTTTTCCCAATATAAATGAACAGTTGATACAAACAAAAAATATGAGTTATGACTCGCCTATCATTCATAGAAAGCCCACCTTCACAATGATAGTTTACTCTTAGTTTTATCATCCAAAGAAGTAGACATGCCTTGACTCATACATCGAGAAAATGATAGGAGTGTTGGGGGCATACCCAACTCATTGCCTAATGGCTTAGTTTTGTTTTCACCATGAAAAGCTATTATGCATTAGTCTATTCTTGGCCTCGAGATATAAAAACAAATCTTTTTTTTGGTCAATGCAAAGGTACCTTTTGAGCTTAATTGCATTTCACATTTATGTGTCCCCTTTGGTAACATCATCAACTTATCTATAAAGTTAAACTGATAAATCCAACAATACAAAGTTTTTGTGGGGATAAGATGTCTAGTCTTTGTTTCTACCTACAACATGGTAGTTACACTCTTCATGTCAACATCCCAAATTACATAGGTGGAGAGATGGTCACCTTTTGGATTATATTACTAGCTTGCACAAATGTGGCAAGTTCTCGAGCGACTAATATGCAGAAAAAGGTTTGAAGTTTACATTTCCCTGCCAATATTTAATTAGTTTTCTTCTTCTGCACAACAATAATGCTGTACATCAATGATTGTAATTTTATGTCTTAGTCAAGTTGACCTTCTATCATTGTTAAGAGGAACCTAATCCCTAGCTAAAGTTATGAAGCAACTCATTTACAAGTAGCAGGGCACCCAAAACATGTATTCCCTTCACAAGGGCTATTTAGTCCACACTTACGTGATAGGGATAATAGTTCAAATGTGTTCATGAAAGATTTTGGGTATGATTTTCTTTATATAGATATATAATGTAATTTTTTCATAGTCTTTGATTTTTATCACTTCTTACTCATGCATATGAATTTTCATCCAGGGGTAGTGACAAATGCAAAGGAATCTCAACACAACATTACAAATTTACTAACAACTATAGACAATCTTTGCTTTCAAAGAAATCTCCATTGGGTTGAACGAAGGATACTTTGTCATGATAATGAATCTTTCCTCACAAAACCACAAGTCAAACTATTATTGAATATTTTCTCAACAAAAAAGAGCGTAAATATTGATTTTTTCCACCATTTAATTTTATCATGAATATCATAAAGGCATTATAAACAATTCCATATCTTCTATTCTTTAGAGATGAATAAAAAACATGATATTCTATTCCCTTATTTTTCCCCATTAGACCTTGATTAAATCTTAAGTATAGATCCTGACTAACTTGTAAAAGTTTCTTCCTAGTATGAAGCCGGTTAAGCTTCTTTGCTATTGAAGGTAGGCTCAACAAGTAGAAATATATCTACATGGAGGTATATATCTTGTTGTATCAGGGTTCCTTTATAATTACTTACATGAATATATTTTTTGTGATAGTTTTTTTGTATATAAAATGCATGGCATTAAATTTTAACTTTTTTTTATCTTTTTACTAATACTCAGATGTTTAATAATTTTATTAAATTTCTAGAGGGAGATAACCTCTAGATTAAATTGGATAACGATTAATAACTTTTGACCCACCCAATTGTAATACTTAATAATGATGATTACTACCTTGAACCGTATACTTGCATTTTGTGTTCATGAACACCATGACCAGTAGAGTTGATCCAAACCAAATATAGTAGGTGTTTACACCTAATTGCCTATATGCTCTTCTCTAAGAAATCCCCATAGCTTGAAGATAAGAGAAACATAATTAGATTCACCCATAGACTTAAAATGGGGAGGGGATCATCATATATTTCATAGGTTTATATATAATTGTAATCATACTTATCTTATATAAGTGAGACGAACAAACATTTAAATATGTGATCACAAACCAAGGAGATACACTGTAATATTTAATTTTGATAATAATATTCCATTTATAAGTTTTTGTCATTCACTTGTTTATGCCACATTAAAAGACAAGATATATTTCTATTATCATCATCTTCTGTACTTCATAGTGGAACATTTAGTATTATTCCTTCAGTTCTAAATATCAATATTATACATGATATATATGGGCTCAACAAGATGAATTCCATGGTTGGAAACCTACAATACATCAGACTAAATGTTCTTAATGTTGTTTTCTATTTCATTCATCTATAACATGTTCCTAAAGAGTTTTGTTGTCTAAGTATTTACTGTGTTGTGAATAATGGTTCTTGGGTATATGTCTAACAAGATCATGAATATTCTAGGAAATGGGAATAAAGGCACTAAACCTTCATGGTTCTCGTATTAGTCATTCCGGCATAAGCCCTCATATTTTTTCCTTAGTAGTATCCCATTCTAGAAGTGTATTCATCTTTTTCAGACATTTTAAAACCACATGTTTAACTACTTTTATTTAGTGTATCCTCTTTTGAGAAAGTATGTAAAACTCCATTCTTACATAGAATTTTTTGGGGAGGTTGATGAGTTGGAGGTAGATTCAAATGCTATTATCTATTATTGATTTATGTGAATGTACTATCTACATTAGTTTCATCAAACATGCTATTGATGTTAGTGCTTGTCATATCTAGCTTCAGTGGAGCATGACGAGTAGCATGTCCTCTCTTCCCCCTCGTAATTTCAACATCACTTGATATAACGACAACCCTCCCATGAGGTCCTGACATAAATATAGGAACTCCTTTCATGGGTTGATACTGCAACTCAATTGATGAGATACCATATTCTCTCTCTTCATAGTGATCTCACAGGGCAAGTATAGTTCTTCCTCAAGAACAATGATCCATACAAACACCACTTTTATGCGTGTCTTAGTGATGTAATAGGTGCATAATGATCAAAATAGCTTGTTCCTCATCAAGAAAAAAATGTTATTTGCCATAAATGGGTAGTATTTTGAGCATTATACTTGTGAAGGAGAACATGAATTTTTACTCTTTTTAAGTGTGTACACAAGGCTATTCTTGAGTAGAGGGATTCCTTTTGAACTTCATATCCTCTTGCATTGTGATTTTGACCGTGAAGTAGTCCTTATATCAGCCAAATCTATGATCGATTTCACATGATTCTAGATCTTTGATTGGTGTTGGAATATGACAATTGAAGAAAATGATACATATGGACCAACATGTTATCCCATTTTCTAGCACTTGCAACTAGTTTTTCATGAGTAATCAATAATGCAATCATTCACTTGGATTTTGATGGTGTAAACACTCATGTTTTTTGTTCTACTATGGGCTTGGAGAAGGTCCACCTTTGAGATTGTAGTTGAATCTAATTTCTAAATCTCATTATCTCTCTGGAATGTATTTCTTCATTAGATATTTCTTCCTGACTCGAGGTGATGAGAAAACCTCCTATGGTACACCTTTGTTAACCATGGATGCAATGCATATCTGTTACAACCTAGAATAAAGCTACATTTAGACTAAGGTGCAACACTTGACCTATTAAATAATTAGACACTAGTATTGAAATAGGTAGTTACATAATCGATGCTAATTTTAGTGACAGTTGTATTAATATGGCATCATCAAGCATGATGCGTTGGTATCATATGATCTTACCTCATCACGCTCCTAACATGCATCTACTTCTTAGATAATTATGTAAGAAATAATTATTATTTTTTGACTAACACATGAGATATAACCATAATAAAAAAAGTACTTAAAGAAATCTATATCTTAATATTTGAAGTAAACAAAGAGTTGGAGCATACTTGTTGAGGCAACAAGGTTGTATAACCTTCAGATTTTTAAGACTATTTTTTTGGAAATGTGGGAGCCACCCCCGAAGACTTTCCATGATTACGTGAGACTCCCCTAACACGGTTCCCCCTTACCTACCCGTACAACATGTGAGATGTGTAAATTACGTAGAGGTCAAGCTATATGACATGATAAGGCCGACTAAAGCACACTACCGAGATGTTTCAAACCCAAGACCCTACTCTGGGGAGCTTGAGCCTCCACCAGTGAGCTATCACTCCCTCATCATTTTATGACTACTTGACTATACAGAACATACATATAAATTTTATTTAACTTATTATTGTGCATATATGATATAGATTTCATTAGCATTTTCACCATGTATAAATTTCCTTAAAGTTAATATATATATTTTTGTGATGAATCCACTAATGCATATATTCTAGTGTAAACACATATCAAATCACATTTGAAATTAACATACATGCAAATACTAATAAGATTACAGTGGTAAGAAATGAAAGAGATAAAAATTCAAGATATAAAGTGATAATTAATGTCATGGATCCACATATTCAGTGAAGTAATGGATATTCCTCACAATGTAACCTCTATATTGAAATATATTCAGAACACACAAAAGTAGAAAATGGGAAATGCATAGTAAGAGTACCAAAGACAAAATTGGAAATGATATATTACACTTAAAAATACTATAATATTTAACATAATAAATAATTAATCTCTTAGGATGCAAAAACAACCCCTTAACACTAAATTATGTGAGCCACAAAAAAAGTACATCCCTCTGATAAATCTTTCTGCCTAGCAGTGGTAAGACAAATATCTTAGCAATTTTGAATTGAAAGAAACACAAAGTTGATCCAAAAAACTATCATTAGGAAGGACAATAGTTCCCAAAGAGGTCCTATGTAGTCTTGAGTTGGTCTCCAACGTTGAAAAGATGGAGCACAACTTTTAGCATGTAATACAACCATAAACTCTGACATGGACATTTCAAAATTCTATGTCCATGACTGCACCCCATGTAGAATGGTCATAACTCTTTTGCAACATTATCAATAGGTTGCACATAATTGAGTCATTGTGACTTTGGAGATCTAATATTACATACACACCTACACTTTGCTTACTCAAAATATCATGGTAAGGGTATACCTATTTTTCTATGTTTTAAAACCATCCAAAATTTGAAAATTTTTAACAACTAGAAGATAGTTGCTACAAATGTAATACATGCTATGACTATGAAAATTTTATTTCATCACAAATGTTCCAATCTCACAAAAGTACTTCTAGTTATATGGATAACTGTAATCTCCCATGGACCTCATCTTTTGAGTGGCACATGTGGTAAGATCCCAACTCTCAATTGCATTTTATCCCCTTCCTCTAAACATCACACAAGAGCCTCTTGAAGTGCACAAGGTTCATGGGGGTTGCAAGAGTTCAAGAGATCATATTCAAGTAAACATATTGACCCTTGAGTGAGATGAGGAACTCCCATGTTTCCCATTGGAATCTTTTATGTTTATTCCACATTATTAATAGATTTTATTGCAATATACTAGATAACATGTTGTTTCTTTCATAACATATAGGGCATGCCAATGAATTCTAAACATCATTTATTTTGTTCTATGGCATCTAGAATAAAATTACATTATATCATGAGAGTGAATTAGTCATGCAATGAGAGTCGACCTACTTGCGAGCCTAATTTAATAAAGAATGCTTCAAAAGAGGTTGTTATTTATTCATCATCCTTGTTTCAACATATAATGATTACAATTAAGTAACACAAGACCATTTTGATATAGGCCTTACATGTTTTTACCATTGTGGGGGATACCCGAAGACTAGTTATATTAGAAAAACATTGTGGTTATATATTTTTAGCCTTACTCCAAATGTTAAGACATCCTTGCAACTTTTCTTCTTATGTTTGACTATCTTTTGTCTGTGTGTACTTAAAAGTACACATTTTTTTTTCTTTGACAGGTTCTTCTAGAAATAGTTGATATTGGTACTAACAAAGAAACCAACTCTTCATCAGATTGAAACTTCACCAATTTTTTATTGCTAGATGACATGTGCAATTTAGATAATATCCATACTCCCAAAGTTCTGATTTTGGGTATTCATTTAGGATGTATTCTTTTCTAATTGTACAATATTCACTTACTTCCCATATTCTTTGTAGGGAATTCTAGTGCATGATTTCAAGCATCCACTCTGAGGTAATAAGAAAACTAACCCTCTAACTCAAACAACTATTTGAGATGCATTAAACGTCCTAGGAGTTTCATTATAAGAATCGATTCTTGAAGATGAGTAACCCAAAGATAAAGACACCACAAACAATGAGACGAATGAGCCTCTATTCTGGAACATCCACAATTACCAATTTAGTAGAGGAATAAATCACTTCTACCATCATTTTTTGGATATAAATGCCAAGAGTTTTTTTGGAGCCTATTGTTATCCATATTATGCAAGTGAACCATATCTATTTCAAGTTTTGAGGAACCAAATCCATAATAAGTGTTTTTAATATAGTGAAAGCGTGAGGGGCATTAAATGATAGTGTGGACCTTTGACTATTTCCTTTCCATCACAAGGAATATGATTAATGCACAAATAGGAAAAGCTCAACGTGAATAAGTTCATGGAGGCATTAAAAATGTATCCACTAATCAACGACTAATATCCTTTCTCTAATCACCAACTTTAAGAAATTAGAGGAGATCCTTTTCCAAATCAAGGAATAACTTTACCAATATATCCACCCCCACATCACAATATTATAGACTTGATATACATATACCCTTATGTAGTAGATTAGATACAAAGTTAAAAAACATTTTCTGAGAACATATCAAGATTCTTATTGGAAAAAGTAGGAAAAAATATAAGACATTCAAACAATGGCATAAATCAATTGAAATTGGGCCACGAACCATTGTTCACAAAAGCAGTATTTGGTGTTGATGGAGCCCTGGTTTGGGTCTTTATCTTATGCTATTTACATGGTGCGAGATCTTTACATCCAACAGTCTGACCAGGATCTAGTACCTCCATGGTCTTCTCAACACTCTCTTAGCCTCATCTGAAAAGGCCTTTCCATGTCTTCAGATATAACCCATAAGGGATTTCTTATTCTTTGTACGTAAACCTTCGTGAGGGTTTCACGAAGTTTCAATAGTTCTTCTACTCTCCTTATTCATAAGAATATATCTAGAACGCATGCTATCTTCCAATAAATATCATATTATGAAAAATGTACTTATGGTTGCTCTTTCATGTTTGTATAGGTGATTTGGAACCTGTCAATGGAAGGTAGAGAAAAAGAATGATCCTACGACTTCCCTAATCATGGAGGAGCCTAAAGTGATCCATAAAGCTACCCCAACCTACCCCCAGTGCCCAAGAACAATTGAAGAAAGAAGCACGAAGATGGACATTTAGAAGATCAAAGTGCATCCCAAGCCCAATAAATGATCAAGATACAAAAGCAACAATGAAGAAAGAGAAAAGAAAACACCAAGACCCCTCAAAATCCCTCCAAGTCCCAAGTATACCACATCCAAAGCATGGAAGGGCCATTCTATCCCTAGAACAACCGTTCCAAAAAAAAACCAAAATCCACATCCCACTGAATCTCACTAAAACCCCAAAAAAGTTCACTAAAAACATAACTCCCTCATCTAGACCCTAGAAAGTATTTTCTGGTTACATAGTGATTATAATAGATTGGCCATTTTTTCCACTTTCTTGTCCACTCCATCAATTTCCACAAATAATTCATCCCTCACCCAGAACGACCATTCTCACTAGAACGACCATGTCACTCCACACACAGAATGCCCATTTTACCCAGACTGGATTTTCTAGAGTCATAAAAATTGCTATTCCATCTTGAAACACCTATTCCACCTAGCTTATCCATCCATTCCCCTGGGCCATCATGTTCATTCTCCACCCAAAATGTTTGTTCTACACCTAGAATGACTATTCTGCACCTAGTTTAGAGTGGATGGAAGTGAAATGGAGTGGGGAAAGGATAGATGGTAGCTAGGAGGGCTAGGAGTGATCTCTAGAGGTAACCTTTTCCTCTTGACTGCAACTATAGTGTATATAGGGGGCCAGAGTGGCTAGGTTTAAGTGGGGGTAGTTTAAGGAATGAACATTAGAAAGCATTAGGGTTCCTAGGTAGGACAACCGTTCTGGAAGGGATCATCAGGCCCCGGGCCAAGCTTTCTTGATAAAGTATGAATTAAACCATCAGGCCCTGGGACCTTATCATTTTTTAGATTAATCACAATATCATAATTTTCTTACTAAGAAACACTTATAATAGTGTTAATTCTATGAGAGTTAGTTAAGGTAGAACCCTTCAATTTGAAGTCCATTAAGCCTTTACATCTTGCACCATTGTTTAAAGGGCCACTATAGAATTCAGAAATATGGTTCTTTATCTCCAAAGGATCATGTGTGAATCTGTTAGCAATTTTGATATTCTTAATATTATTTCTTTGGCGTATGGTTTTCAGCAAGGCATACAAAAATTAAAGTTTTTGTACCCCTCTTTTATCCATTGTTCTTGACTTTTATCTCAAGAAAGATTCTTCATTATCTTTGTCTATTCTAGATTACTTCCTCAACCTATTAACTTTTCCTATAGATTGGTATTTAAAGGATTTAGGTCAGCTTCAATCAAATCACAAAGAAATTGTACTTTAGAGACTTGACTTAGTTAAATATATTCCCAAAGTCATGCTGATTCCAATTTTTGAGCTTTGTTATGAGAATCTGGAACTTCTTATAAACTTTGAACATGCATGGCCTTCAATACCAATGTTCCATGCTTCATCAATGGTAGAAAGATAATCATGTTCAGTAGTCCAAGAGTTGAAAAAAATGAAAGGGAGATTTAACAACTTTTGGAATATCTATGTTAACAACAATGATTTTTTGGTCACTAAATGTATTAGAAATAAGATCTCTAGAGAAGTTATCAACTTGGTCTAAGAAAGTTTCATTAAATATATCATGTCAATCTCATAGTAACGATATCCATCCCCTCTTGATGGTTGTCCCAGGATAAGAAAGGTCTTTTTAAGTCAAGTTCATACATACCACAAACTAAGACACATGAGTTGTAGCCATTCATAGACTTAATTGAAGGGGGGGATCTTTCCCTCCCTCTTTTTTTGCTATAACAAGCGTGGGTCTCCTCTTTATTGATTAAAGCGTATACTATCTCAAGAGAGATATGTACAAAAGCGGACTATGTACAAGGGAGGGAAAAAAGCTAAGCTAAACAGTACATACAATCTGCCTCATATTAACATCAGGACAAAACAAGAAGAAAGTCCCTATACATCTTAGAGAAAAGCCCGCTAAACCTTTTAGACCAGTAGTGGTAAATGATCATAGCAACAATGCATTTAGCTTTCCCCTTGAACCTTAGTAAGTCAACAAAAGAACATGGCAGTACATCAATATCTTGCTCAAAGCTATTCCACATACTCTTGGAAAAGGGACAAAAGAAAATAGATGAGAGGAAGTCTCCACATCTTCCTCGCATAGAGTACACCTTGAGGCAATCTGAAACCCACGATGTTTCAAAAAATCATCAATGGTAATCCTACCCAGAGAACCTTTCCACAGTAGTATTGAGCTTGTCCTTGGAATGACTTAGCCCAAATCCAATGTCCTCATTCTTTCTTATCCACCTTATTTCTACATTCATTCCAGAAATCTTTCAATTTATGTTCATACATGCCATTGAAACTGAGAGAATCCTCCCCTTTTGAAGGATTAGGAAGATCAGGGAAAAACTTCCTAATGTCGGTCGACCCTCTGACCTGAGAGAAATTCCATTTCTTGTCAGAAATACATGTACTCAGTCTACAATCACTCCCTTTACTGAACTTGAACGCCAACCGATTATTGAAAAGATCCAACAGAGTATGCCCCCTAGTGCCCAAGGGCCCTTCCATAGAAATAAGCTTGAATCATTATCGATCTTAAAGCCAACCACCTTTCTCAATAATCATCTGTGTTTGAGGAGGTTTTTCCACATCATGAATTGAAAATTTTGCTCACAATAGACCAAAACAAGCCATCAACAATATATTTGATATCGATCCACTTGACCCATAAGGTATTCTTCTTTTTTACAATGTCCTAAAGATTTTTAAGAATGCCTGCATAAACCCACTCCTTTACGGGTCTAATGCCTAAACCTCCTTCATCCCTTGGTTTGCAAATAGTGTCCTGAGCAACTAAATGCATGTTCCTTTTCCCTTCAACATCCCCCAAATGAAATTTTGAAAAAGCATCTCTAGCTCCTTGATAACATAACTAGGTAAATTGAAAACTGCTATCCAAAAAATATGATACGAGGACAAGGTAGAAATGGTGAGTTCAATTATGCTAGCCATGGAAAAAAGGTTACATTTCTAGGTGTTTGAATTCATCTCCACTCTATCAATAATCAGAATGCACATCTCCTTTGTAAGTCTTCCAGTAAAAGCGGAAGACCGAGGTACTTGACAGGGAGATTTTCCTCTGGGATAGATAAAATTTTAGTAATACTATCACCTTAGGTGCCATAACTCAAGAACAATTGACTCTTAGCAAAGTTTAGAATAAGCCCTAAAATCCTCCCAAAAGTGTCAAGAAATTTCTTGAAGGCATGAGCACTATCATCATTTTCTTTCAAGAATAGAAGTAAAACGTCAACAAATATTAGATGGGACACCAACATATCTTTGCTAGAAAACATATGTTTCATTTTAACCATATTGACAAAATGGGACATCGTAGCAGAAAAATCTTGCATTGCAATTTCAAAAAGATAAGGAGATAGGGGGAGTCCTTGTTTGACTCCATTCGTGACCGAGAAATGGTGAGAGGGGATGCCATTAATAAAAATATGAAAAGTTTCCGATTCAAATAGTTCCCTGACCCAACCTATCCAACAATGAGGAATCCCCATCAAATATATGACAAGAAGGATATATTCTCTATTAATTGAGTCAAAGGCCTTAGAAAGATCAACCGTGATGCACATATGATCAATACTCGTACTAATAGGAAAAAACACTCAACATCTCATTATCCAGCAACAGAGCATCACCTATCCTCATTCTTTTACTAACAACAACTTGATTAAGGTCAATGATTTTACTCAGAATTGATTTTAGACGGTTAGCCAAAATTTTGGTAATATCTGTTGGATCCTAGATGGCTGATTAGATGCTCTAGAGGGGGGGTGAATAGAGCTGAAAGCACTTAAACAAAACTCATTAAACCTTTAAGATATATGACAAGATAAGGTTGCTAAATAGGTAATTTGAGTGCAACTAACACATACATAGCAAGGGAGAGAGAGATTGAACATACACCAATAGACAAGCTATTTAGAGTGGTTCCACACTTCAAACTAGAAGTGTGTCAGTCCACTTGCCTAGAGAGGTCAACCTCTAGGACTTCCAAACTATTGCACTCTTATATTCATTCATAAGACATACAATACATGACCAAACAAAGGACTTACCTGTCCAATACAAAGAGTTTTCAACCTTACCAAGGACTTACCCACTTTGCAAGAGTCTTCGGCCTTCTCCAAGGACTTACCCACTCTTGCACAAGTCTTCACCCTTGCAGGGATCACCCACTCTTCTTGGATCTTCAGCTTTTGACTTCACCTTCACTCGGAGAAGCTTCCACCAAGGTCTTACCCACTTGAGCAAGGAGTCTTCTGCCTGCACCAAGGGCTTACCCACTCTAGCTCCAAGTCTTCAGCCTTGATCTTCACCAAGGGACTCCTTCCCTTGTTCTTCTTCACCTCTCTTGGCTAAGAGAGAGAACCTTCATCTTCATGATTGAAATGAGAGAAATGGAGGTGGTGGAAGTGAGAGCCTCACAAGATATACATGTAGGACTAGCTCTCTTACAAATTTCCTACTCACTCTAATGGATGTAGCAAGTGATTAAGCTTAGAGAGAGAGAGGAGGCTGTAGGAAGCACTCAGCTATAGAATAGGAACCTCCCATAGAGTTTGCAATGAATGCTCAACCTTGGAATGAAGCCCAAGGGGTCCTATTTATAGCTGGGGATGACACTTGTTGCAACTCCACAATGGCTAGAAGCACTTTTCTGTACTTTTCCGTATAGTGCAATCGGTCGAGTTTCTATAAGGGTAACTCGACCGATAGAGTAAAAGACAAAGCCGATATTCAGACCATCGGTCGAGTTTGTCCTGAGGAAATTCGACCGACCAATGAAAATTGATTTGGTCAGTTACTCCATCGGTCGAGTTCTGTGTAAACACAACTCGACCGATGCAATATTCAGAAAATTGATCAAGGATGATCAGTCGAGTTTTCAGGCTGGGAAACTCGACCGACAAAGTGCCTGTAATCAATTTTCGAAGTTGCATCTAAAGTGCTCTAATATTCGATCTAAGTGCTCCTGATATTTTTCTAAGCTTAATTACAAGTCATACAATCATTACACGTGATTTACAACATGATTTTAATGGATATACATCATATTACAAAAACGTGCACTTGTATGACTTTGACTTGTCCTTTCTCCAATTTGAGATGCGCAAGTTAGGGCAATTGGAGTGTGTTTATACCTAATCTGAAATCACTCAAGTAGAGACATTAGACACCAATATGTGGAATGGTTAGTCATAGTCAAAACACGGGTTTAGTCAATTTAGACGTGAGTCAACATTGACCTAATTGACCTTGAGTCAACAATATCTTTATAAATAACACTGCAAAATGAAATTGGCCTAAACTCTTTAATAGAGAAAACCTCTTGACACTTGGTGATTAGTGTAATAAAGGTACAATTGTATTCCCTCAACATTTTACAATTTTCAAAGAAATTAAGAACTACCTTAGTGACATCTTCCCCTACAATATCCCAACAACTCTTATATAATTAAACATTGAAGCCATCTAGCCCTGGTGCCTTATCTTCATTCATAGACATAATAGTATCTCTGACCTTCTCACTAGTGACCCATCTTCTGATATTATTAAATTTCTCATTAAAGATGAGGGGACGATTCCAATTTTGATTCCTTAGAACGCTCTTGTCATAAGACTTATTGAACAAACTATCATAGAGCCAATAATATGATTCTCAATTTCCTTACTGTCAGTGCACTTGCCTCCATCAATGTCAATAGCATAAATGTTATTGTTTAACCTCCTAGTTTATAGAGAAATGAAGAATAAATGAGTGTTCCCATTCACACCATTTAGACATTGAATATGAGATAAATCTCCTCCTCCTCCCTTGCCTTGAGAGCTTGAGCTTTAATATCATTTAGTTGTTCCTGAAGAGAGACATCATTTGGAGATAAATCAATAGTAGTTCTTTCCTTGGATTGCAATTCTTTAACATTAGAAGATAAATTCCCAATAAAGGATTTATTCAACTTTATAAGACTTGCGTTTTGTAGATTTCAACTTCTGATGAAGTATGAACATAAGAAGTCCTTTAGGACCGAGACTCGACCAGGTAGAATTAACCACTTGCTTGAAGTCACTATGGGTAATCAAGAATTTATAAACCTAAAAGGTGTAGCATTTCTTTTACCATTATTATGATGAATTTGGACAATATTATGATCACTAACAATAGAG
This sequence comes from Alisma plantago-aquatica, assembly GCA_963693085.1. Taxonomy (NCBI): domain Eukaryota; kingdom Viridiplantae; phylum Streptophyta; class Magnoliopsida; order Alismatales; family Alismataceae; genus Alisma; species Alisma plantago-aquatica. The sequence continues at coordinate 1,871,665,810 of OY856409.1, read as the reverse complement.
GGGATGACCTCACCCCAAGCTAGAGGAAACAAATTCAGAAAGATTAAATTGCATAATATTCTATCAAGTTTTGAGAACTTAGAAACACCCATCTTGCTAGAACTGTTCTGGGTGAAGAAAGGACCTTTGATGGGAACTTGAAGAAGACCACTGAAGCATAAAGTATCATTTAACTTCTTCATACTAAAATTAGGAGGGTGTTTCTCCAATTTTCACTAGACATAGAAACAACATTAAAATCCCCAAGGAGGCACCAAGGCTTCAACATAGTAGAGTTAAGAAGCTAAATATTCTTCCAAAGACTATTTCTATCCTTGTCTCCATTAGCACCATATACAATAGTTGAAGCTAAAGGGACCAACAACAACATTATAGTGAATAGCTTGTTCACTAGAAAAATGTTTATTGATGCTGATCAAAGAATCAAACCACAGGACAATAATACGAGTGTAAAAATAAAACTCAGAATTAAAAAAGTAAAGTGCATCTTTCCAATGAGATTTGATAACACTATCAACATTAGCATGCTTAATTCTTGACTCCAAGATAATGTATATGTCAACTTTGGTTCTCCTTATCTCATCCTGAATGTGAGTTATTTACTTCTATAACCCTCTCACATTCTAGGATATGATATTTAGGCGTTTATCCATTTGAAAAAATCCTAGTAGGAACACACTGTAGGTATTTGATCAATCTCCTTCAAGATTTTTCAACAAAGAGAATTTATTTGGAGATATTTGAAGAGTCCTAGAGTCTGTGTTCACACTCTTTGTGTAACACTTAGGAGGGGACTTTAATTTCTTTTGAGTTCACCAACCTTCTCTGTTGACATTAGAATCTGGTGGTGTGGAGGTAATAAGATCATGAAGACCTTCCTTACTATCCTCTACATTCCACAAAGCCTCATCCTCAAGAATTAGTTGAATAGAAGAAACAATTTTAGATTCAATAGACTAAGCAAGCAACATCACATGTTCTTCATTATTAACAAGATCTTTCCCAAACAAACTCCTCAGATTCCAGACTCTACTAACTTCCATATCTTTGTTCTTAGTAACTCTTCTCTTCTATGGAAGATTAGATACTTGCTTTTGAGCATAAAGACCTTACTCATGTCTGAAATTACCACAAGAAGTACATCGAAGCAATTTCCATTTATATTCAAACTTTAGAACATCTAGATTTCTCTCCTCACTTTTTGTATTAACTCCTTTGGAAACTCAAAAGTTATATGGAATAAGGACTTGCAATGTAACAAACTCTAATGTGTAAAAAGATTGAGTAAGGCTATCAACTGTAATTGACTTCCCCATGAAAAAACCGATCTGATTGAACATCTCCTCATCCAAAGTTCCAGTGGTAAGTCAAAGATTGTAATCCATAATGGGATATCCTCTAGATTGAGTTTCTCTATAGGATCACCCCTCTCCCATTCATTTATGATCAAAGGTTTTTTGGCTACAAACCATGGTCCTCCATCAAACACCGTCAATATATCCTCCTCATTTGAAAATTGAATAATAAAGAAGCCCCCTCTAGAGCATATATCAATAGAACTCTTGATCCTCCATAGTTGAGTGAGATAATTCACTAGGGTCAGCCAATGTGGATTTAGACCTATAATATACCCAACCATCGTTAGACTCCATTTCACCAGATTCCTCTCTAATATTCCTTTAGGTAGATGAGTTTACCTTCAATTACCTTGATGTTAGTCTTATTAGCCTTTGGTTGAGATGTAGTGTTTAAAAAGGTCTGTCCAAGACCTAGTTTCCCCCGCCACCAAGACTGAAGCTTCATTTCTTCTATTCCTAACTATAGATGATCTTTGATTCACCATGGTAGCTCCTCCTTCAGGTCTAGAGATCGACCTCACTGCATCTACACCCGCCTCCTTTGTCAACAACAACATCCTTCCCGTCGCCTTAGTTATCACATCACAAATAGCCCCTCCCGTGATCTTGGGATTCAAATGAGCCATTACATGAGACTTTTTCCCTCCCTTTCATTGCTCCTTCTCACAACATTAAAGTGGCCAAGAATGAGCGAAGGAAAGGTATAAGAATGCAAAATGTATTAAATTGAATTCTAGATGGATCATCTGTTGAAGTCATCACTATGTCCGTAGACAAAACTAATATATAAAACTAGTTGTTTATATGAACTTTAAAGTGAATATGTTGATTTGACTCAGATAATTTAATGATAACACAATCAATAGAGTTCCATAGAACCATAATTCTACCAAGAGAATGTGATTCATGGTTAGAAATGAAATTTTATTCAACTAAATGTCTAGAAAAAACCCAGAGAGCATATTCTGACTTATTTTTTTTCATCCAAAAGCTGAAAATTGTCACAAGCAGTAGCTGGGGTGGTCGCAACACGGGGCCCCTCACAAAAGGGGGTCTAAGGAGTGAATAGTCCATTTAATTGGGGTGTGGGGAGTAGCCCCACTACCCGTACTTACATGTCCATTTTATAACATTGCATGGCTTGTGTATAACTTTCTATTTCATTGTTAATCATTTAATGCATACTTTATGGATTGATCACCTGCCTTGCATGATCTATTATATTCCTTTGTTGCGAGAACTTCAATACTTTAGATTTGAATATCAATTAACATGGTTGATGCCTGGATGAGAACTTCTGAAGGGATATCTCCGGAGTAGTAAGTGTGTGACTCGTGGGTAACGAGACATTGAGCCCATGGAGATGCTTACACAAACTCTATTTCCTAATGGATGGTTTGCTATTCCATTTGGATAGTTGTATCTTGCCTGGATATGTTTTGGATGTGTTTGCATGTGTAGTGGTGGTAAAACTCGATTCCACCCCAGTGATTCCCATCATTAATCTAAACTTAGTTTTAATCCCTCTCTTTTACTTTCCTTACAATTAGTTTAACTAAACCAAAACCAACTCTTTGTTCTAAATATTAGTCTTGATTCAACTAGGTATGACTAGAAAGATTCTTAAAAATGTTTTCCCTTGGGATTTGATCCTTAACTATACTACAATTAGGCTCGTTCACTTGTGAGTGGTACTATTGCACAAGGTTTTGGTAAAAACTTAGGGATTTCAGCCCTAGGTGGATTTGTTAGTGCAGTAAAACCCATGCCAAAAGACCCAAAAGTTCACCTCTGAAGAACATTCTTCAGGTGTCCTGGGAATGATTCAAAGAGTTTCTATGAAAATGCCCTCATTACGACATCCCCTCTTCATAACTTATCATAAAAATATTATATAGAGGAGTTAGTGAATACATAAAGAAATTCCTTGATGCCATTTCTAATGGAGATTTCATGTAACAAAGCTTCAACAATGCATAGAAAGTCATCAACATAGGAGAAGAGAACCAGGCTAATTGGGGTTCATAATGTAAGAAGGGTGTTCTCACCGTTTCCATGGAGGTAGACACGTTTGATTCTCAAAGCTATTGCTGAATCCCTAAATGACCTTGCTCTCAAGCAAGACAGTGTGGAGTCTTATTTTCAGAGGTATGGCCAAAGAGGCCCATCCACCTTCCCAACTAGGGAAGCAAAATAGGTTTTCCAAGTTTATAGTGTATAAAGGCACACATATTTAAAACACAACCACATGTACCAAGCCGCTTTGAAAATGCACCCGCCCCAATTCAATAGCAATCCAATCATTGAAGAAGTTAACACTGTTAACTCCATACTAGGACAAGGCTACCACAACCCCAAAAGAATGAGAAATCACCTAGATTTCTAGTATTGAAACCCAGACAGAGCTTCTAAAGCATATTAGCTCAATCAAAGAACCAACCAAAATCAAGTATGGGGCTCTCCCAAGTTTCAATAGAATCAAACCTACCTATAGAACAAGTACAATCATGGACAATACCGCAATAACTTTAACCAAAACAACTACAATCCAAGATAGCATACCTACAATCAACAAGGCCAACTTCTCTTAGGGTAGGTTAACCAACAAAACATACCCACCTCCGTCAAGGATTCCTAGAATCTATTGTAAAGATACGAACAAGACATTAGGCATACAAAAAATCTATGGATGCCCAACTTGAAAAAATTGTTGCATCCATTTTCCCTCCAGCGGGCTCATTTGTAGGTCAACCCGAAGGCAACCCCAAGCATCAGGAGGAGTAGTTGAAGGTTGTAACCACACATTCTGGACATATGCTACTAGAACCTCCAACCACGGTCATCGAAAACAACAATCTCATTGTTGAAGATGACAATGATGTAAAATTCACTCGAATGTCTATACAAATAGCTAAACCAGTGGAACCAATAGTTGAACCTCTAAGGGAAAGTAGTGCCTCTGACCCTGAGAAGGCACTAGAAGCCACATAAACATCTCCCTCTATCCTGATGGTGCCTATTACAACCCACATAATCCTTACCATAGCCATCTAGCTCAGACACAACTAGACTCAATGTTCACAAAGGTCAAATAAACAATGAAGAAGCTAGAAGTTGATATTCCTTTCCTTGCCGCTCTTGCTAAAATTACTTCTTGGACAAATTTTTTCAAAACTCTCCTCACTTGCAAGTACCAAATAGGGGAATTTGAGACTATTAAACTAGCACATACATTAATAGACATCATCCAGAGAAAGATGCCCAAAAGGGTCAAAGATCTAGAATCTTTTGGCATCTCTTGCTTTGTTGGGGACTCCACATGTTGAAAGGCCTGAACGATCTTACGGGCAAGAATTTACATCATGACCTATAGTATTTGCAAACAAATAGGCTTCACCATCAAATTCCTACCCACTGGCATCATGATTCAACTTATTGTCTCCTCCTTGGTTACTCCTATGGGTATCATGGAGGACATACCTATTAGAGTGGGACTAGATTGTATTGACCCTATGACTTTTTCATCATGAACATCAAACATTATCTTCAATACCCACTCATCTTTGGGTAGTCGTTCCTTGCAACATCCAAAGTTTTGATCGATATTGAAGTAGGAATCCTGACGTTGCATCTATGAATTGGCACAATTGACTTGAAGGTCTTTGAGAGCCTCAGAGGACCCTTTTTCTTGGATATTTTTTTTGATTGATTGCATAAAAAAAGCAAAACTATGGCAAGATGATCCTACTTTTGAAGACCCTCTCAAGACCACGCTCATCAACCCCAACTCTAGGGATGTCAAAATTTATTCGAACCCGTGACCCGATTGTGTCTGACCTAAAATAAATTGGGTTCAAGTTTTAGTGGTGACATTCTGGGTCAGTTGTGGGTTTTAGATTACATGTATGTATCTAATCTGGGTCGGTTTCAAGTTTATTTTTAGGATAGAATTAGGTTCTAAATACATACTTATAAACATTTATTTATGGGATGCAGACTATGTTTTGAAGTGGTACATGTGTTATTTTGGTATAATGTATGTGATATTTCAAAATATTTTAGTTATTTTATGTGATATATATGTTGTTTTTGATAATATTTCAACTTTACTATTGTGTTAGAATTTACTTATGTGTTAGGTCACATCAATGATTCTTTTTATTATACAAATTTTGTTATGATCACCTAATTTCAAAATAATAAATATATTATTTTCAAGGATTTTTGTAAATGGTTAGATTTTTGAGAATTCATAAATAATAATATATAAGTTATAAAAATAAAGTAAACTATGTTATGAATTCAGTGAAATATAAACACAATAGTATGGATTTGATAACTTAATTCATAAGTAATAAAAAGGTGAATTTTAGGATTTATACAATTTTTTTTTGAGGTCTAAATGTCCATCTTCTATTAATCAATCAAACCCGTTACATCATGAGTGATTACAGAGGGTGCAAGAGAAGAGTTGTACATGAAAGAAGAACTACTCGAAACATCCCTCCTAGCTAGCTGATGCGCTAACTCATTGGCCTGCCTCTTACAAAAACTAAACATTACACTAGGAAAGGAAGAACAAAGAAGGTAAATATTATCTAGATAAGTTCCAAGCAGATCCTTCCGCCTGGCAGCTGACTTGAGAAGATTTATCACTGCTTCCGAGTCCGATTCCACAATGAGATTGGTAAAACCCTTGTATTTTGATAACCGTAGACCCTCATGGATGGCCCAAGCTTCAACACATCTCACGTCTAGCAAGGATGGCTTCCTTGTACCAGATGTGTTCAGCACCTTGCCGGAACTATCTCTCCATACTAACCCAGCTCCATCCCAGTCCTAGACCCCTACCGCCGCATCACAGTTCAACTTTGTGGCTTCCGACGGTGGGGGAATCCACCTATTTTGGTGCGCCGCCACTGGCCTGCAATTGGCCTCCTCGTTGCTGCCCTCGCGGTGAGCTCGGACAAGCTGCAGCAGTCCTCGGTGGATGATGTGAGGCGGCCGGAATTTCTGCTCAAAGATGATCTTGTTTCGTCGTGTCCAGATAGCCCACATGGCAGCTATCACTTCTTCTTCTTGCTCTGCGTCCCCCGTCCGCGTGAGATTAAGGATGGCTTCAGCTGCTGTTGTAGCATGTCTGCAACTCAGTAGTTTTCCTTACTGCACTAGCGAATAGCCGCTCCAAACCTCTCCTGCCTTTGGGCACCAGAATAACAGGTGGATTATGTCTTCTTTTTCTTGTTGGCACAGGCTGCATATCCCCGTCTCATGGCAGTGGCGGTCGTACAACCTCCCCGTCGTGGCCAAAGCTCCCTTAGCGCAACGCCACAAGAAGTGAGATGCCTTCGGGATGAGGCCTCTCTTCCATATAGCTTGCCAAATCAAGTCTCCTCCTTCTATGGAACTCGCCAATGTTGCTGCTGCTGGTTTACATGCTAGCCAGTAGGCAGATCGGACAGTAAACTCGGCTGTTCTGCTCGGCTTCCAGAAAATGGAGTCTTCTGTGTATGATACATCCAGCGGGACAGCTAGGACTTTTCTTGCAATTTTTGGTGTGAAAAGCTCCTCTACACACTCCCTATTCCAAGACCTGGTTGCTGGGTCAATAAGCTGCTGGACCCATTGAATAGATGGGCTAGAAACTCCATAGATAGCCTCCAGGCTTCCGTTTATATTTGATATCCAGTGGTCTGTCCAAATATTTATATTGGACCCGTCTCCTATTCTCCATTGCAAACCTTCCAAAACCAGACTCTTTGCATTCCAGATGCTCCTCCATGTGAAACTCGGATTGTGCCCCCTCCTCGCCTTTAGCATATCCACTGATGGAAAATATCTTGCTTTAAGAACCTTGTAAGCTAGTATGTCCCTTCTGTGGAAAAGTCTCCACACCTGCTTAGCTAACAGCGCCTGATTAAAATTATGTAGATCTCTAAATCCCATGCCTCCTTGACTTTTTGGTTTACAAAGATTTTCCCAACTGACCCATGCCATTTTCCTTTCAGTTCCCTTCGCCCCCACCAAAATCTGGATATGTTACTGTTGATGCTGTCTAGCAGGTATGACGGTAGCTAAAAAATTCTCATGATATAGGATGGGATAGCTTGTGCCACTGCTCATGATATACAATTAATGCTAATCTAACCCTAATATCATATATGCCTTTAATAGTTTCTTTGTGGACTGAGATGGAATTAGGGTTTTGAATTTGGATATATGTAGAGTCTTTTTGAGGTATGATTGTATTTCCTATTTTTTATATTGAGCACTTAACCCAAATTAGCTCTCTCTTGATAGCCTACACAATCTCTCTCTTCTGGGAATTTATTCCATGTGAAATATTCTACTTGATTTTGGTATTATGATCATCCTTATTTGTTGGACTTTATTTTGACTCTAACTTCTACTTTTATTCTTGATAAAACTTTAATTTTATCAACTTATGTGGTTAATGTTTATTTTGTCCATTTTTTGTGAGGACAATCTTATTTACTCTATAAAAAAAACTCTATACTTGCCTTTACATTGTGCATGTTATGTGATTTAGTAGCCCTAGAATTGTGTAATTATTTTAGTTTTTGGGTTGTGTGCCCATGTTATATTTTTGGGATGGAGGTTGTGTGCCCCATACATGGGTTGTGTGTCCAATTTTATATATATTGGGGATATGGTTGTGTGACATACTCAATCAGGTTTCCAAGTTGTGAGCCTTGGCCGCCATGGTTATTTATATTGTTCTAGTGGTATGTTTATCTTACATACATGTAGGTTGATATTCTTGTGATGGGTTTTGTGCCCAAAAATTTATATGTGCTTGTGTGGCATGACGTTATATTTTATTCATGGAAATTATTCTTCTTGTTTATCAACATATTGTAATTCACTTTCTTTTGATACCTGCTTGGTTGATACTTATCTCTTCTATGGGAAATCTTATTTATTTTACGTACTTTGTTCCTTATGTTTCTCAATCTATATTTTGTATGCAGATACCAACCCTTATTCTGATATCATCTACTTTTCTCCTTTTACTATGGTATGCTTCAACCCCAGGTTTAGGTCTTGGAAGACTGTACTTGGTGACATGGACCTGCTAGGTGAAGGTTTTGGTAGATGGAGTTGGGTTGGATGGATATTCCTCTACTTAGATCCTTATGTTGTAACTTTCATGTAAGCCCCTCTCATGAGAGATCATCATGTAAACTTTTGTAAAATTGAATATAGTCATGACATTTTTATTCTACTACTATACTTGGTCTTTTTGTATATCATTTGTTGAGAAAAAATACACATATTCCAACATGCTTGTCAGTATGTTTGGATAGATGAACTTATTCTCAAATTTAGTAGGGGGTGGATCCCCTATCAGGTCCCAATCCTTACATGTATATATGTTACTAACTATGTTAAGGGGTTAGATTCATAGTGACCAACATCCTCTAATATCTAGATAAAGACATGACATCATTCCATAAGGTGACCAATTGACATTGTGAAGGATGTGCAATGAGTTTTCAACAAAATATACCTCCCTATGGATTTATGATGTTTAACATTGTGGAGGGGAATCGAACACAAGTAATACTTTGAACGACCTTTTGGTCAAAGTAATAGAACAATGTAGATGTTGGTTGATGACAAGAGAATTCTTGCACATTATGAGGGGATGACATTTATGGAGTTTAACTAACAATCCAATTTTCCTATTTATTCTATTTTATAATGACCAACAAAGACACCCAATAAACATTATAAGAAAGGTCTAATAGTCAAACACACACAAATTTCTAGGAATAACTATGACCTTGACATTCATGGACACCACACACACATACTTTGAGTCTACCTTACCTTGAAATTAGGCTCAAGGGAATGAGTGACAAACATAAGATTCTTCCTTTTGCATTTATACATTTTCCTTTAGTTGTTCCATACTTTTTGCATGTGCACAACATGCTTTGTGTTGTTTTGCATTAAATTTGGTAAAATTTTCTATTTTTAGTATTTTTAATAATCATTTTGCACAAAAAAGATTGTACATAATTTGAAAAATGTTAATTGTGTGAATATTTTCGGTTCTTATAGATAGGTTATTCATCATGATTCTTGGTATAATTCTTTGTATCATCTCACATGGATTGGAAAAATTGATATTATCACTAACTAACTCTAATTTATAAAACTAAAGTTGTTGTGCATACTTTCAATTATGGATTCATGTAATTTTTATCCTTAGAGGTTTTGACGGGATATTGAAAAACTAGTAATATCCCTCAAGCAAGAGAGAAATAATAGAACCTAAAAGAGAGAAATTATTGTTCTATTTTACATATAATTGTGAACTCTCAATGAGACTTGTCATGATCCTATGTTTGTGACTGTTACATGTAGAAGTTGTAATAAGTCATATGTGGAAGATGGATGGAATTAAAAAAGTTACAACAACAACACCCTAACATTATGTTAGATCCTCTTACCTCAATTACTTAAACGATAGTCTTATGATCATACATTATCAATGATCATAATGAAAATTGATATTCTAAAGGCTAGTAGTGCCGCTAAGGTATTTTCTATGGTCAAAGTGCATGTTACAACCATTACCAACCTATGCATTTTATAGTTTCTCAAAGTATGCATTGTTCTTCTTTTTTGAGGATGTATTTTTATATAATGGATATTTCTAATTTTGCAATAAGAGTAAATGGATAGGTCAATATAAGAATTACTTGATGGATGCAACTTAATACATAGAATTTGAACTAGCATAAATCATTACGAGATAAAGGATTTGAGTTTGCATAAGTTATTATGAAAGTCATGTTTAATAGAAATAAAAAAATATATAATGCATAATTTAAAAGGGGAGAAAAAGGTTAAGCATAGAAATGATGAGAGAGTGGTAGTCTGTTAGAAAACATAATAATTAAAATTAAGTCTCAAATAATAGATGCATAATAAAATTAAAACTCAACCTAATAATTTGAAAGAAAGATGATAATAATCTGGTTAAAAAATGTGAGAACATTATGTATACATCCTTCTGCCAAACATACCTTTTCATTTGGAATGACAATCACATGTAATCTAGTGCAACCAATAAATAATATTCACTGATTCAACTAGAAACCACTGAAGAATCATTCCTCTAGTTGTGATTGACATGTAGGTGCATGGTATCACAACTGACCCTAAACCAATCATACTCTTACTCTAGTTTGGGTCTGAAATGATTGAGTCAGAGTAGTATCATTGTGCTTACTAAAACCTTGGATATCACTCACCTTTGGTTTGTATTTCTCTCCCCACTTTTCTCATAGTGTATCATTTATTCTTATGTGGGGGCCACACACAAACTAGAGTTGTGATTCCATGAAGAATCTTATCAAGCCACCCCTATTCACAAATCTCACCATCATTCACATTTTCAGATACCATAAATATCAAATTGCCCACAATTACCAACAATTGATCCAAACATGCATTGCCAATACCTACTACCGTCTCCCCATAGGAATAGAAACTTTTCCACCTATCATTGTCATGTTTAAGTAACATCAAATTTGGAAATTGTTTCTATCTTGTCCGCCGCTGCTAGAGGACAATCATCCACAATATTGGCCAATGGATTCATGTAGTAGGATAAAGAAGTGGATTCTCTTTTAGTTTGATTAAGCAGTCACATCAGTCCAAAACCCATGTTCAATGACAGGCACTTCAAAAAGTCACTATTTTAATTCATTGTAGATTCAAAGACTAAACTACTAATTAGAACCTTCCAAGCACCAAAAAGCCTTGCTTTGGACTCACATTCAACTCTAAAAAAATTGGATGATCCACCACCTATATGTGATAACATCTTAGATTGAACTCTTTGTGATATATAAAAACCCATACAACACAAAGTATTATAATAACACAAATATCCTTCATAAAAGTTAAAAAGTTCACATCACACCACATAAGTCGTATCTCATTTTATTTTGCATCTAACCTTTTATCATATAAACCTATATGAACTTCCTGAACTTTTATTTTAATTCACATGAGCATGACACAATAGCTAGACTTGGCACTCTTCTTATCATTTATCTTTTATTATCTACCAACTCCATATTTAAAATCAAATGCACAAACCCTACTCTTCATTATCAACATCATCATTCAATTTTGATGCCAATGTCCCAAACACCCATTTTACTTAAAGGTAACCCCATCAACATATCACCACTACACTATAACTGAGGTTCATCACTTCAGAGACACACTCATCACCCTTATACCTAGCTTACTCTTTATACACCATAAACACATACAATATTGCATATCAGCACCCATCTCACTAATCATTCAAACTTCACTGAAAATGTAGAGAAATACCCTTGTGCAATATTGAGGTGATAAGTCACCTAACTGGTGACCCGAATAGGTTGGAAGAGGTGTGTAACATACTAGAAACTAACTCACTTGAATATCTATGAATTGAATTTACAAATTGGTCCCTTGTTTCAAGTTCTACTCTATTATTAATTCATTTATGTTATACTTTGGTTTAATTTATTCCCGTTGTCAAGATTTCGGTACCCAAAAAAAAATAGTTCTCTTCTCATTGCAATTATTGCAACTTAGTCACTCACTCATATTTTCATTTTTATCGTTTCAATTTGTTAATCATTAACCTTTGATACCACTAGACTCATTTAAGTTTCTCGAGTTTAGATAACTTTTGACAACCTCACATGCATAAAATAAATTTTATTTGGAAATTGATGGGTTTTGAACCAGTTAAACATGTGAGTCATATTAAAATAAGTGACTTTTAAATGTATTATGAGAGTGATTTGCATACACAGATAAGAGTATTAACATGGACCGTTAGTACTTTTACGAAACATGCCACTATAATTAAACTCATAGATAAAATTCTAGGATATATTGGAATAACAACTTAGGATCTATGAGATAATAAATTAATAGCCAAAGAGATGGCACCTAGATGGTAAAAGTACTGATGTAAGACTGAGAGGTCTCAGGTTCAAAACCCCCCGACCACGGGATGAATGAATGGTCAAATTTTTTTTTAAAAAAAATAAATTAATTTTTAATAAAACCTTATAACCATTACTAAAATTAACTGATTTAGCAGTTAAAAATAAAAAAGCCATCACATGTTCATTCATGTAATGCAATATTTATGAAGATGAATGATGTCTTCTTTTCCTAGAATGGAGGACACCATATTAGTAAATTAGTTCCCCTATATTTAGTTTTTGAGATCCCAACACTGTGATACCTACACAGAGAACTGGGAATCCCAACATAGCATTGTCACCACCCTCACTGGATGCATTCTAGGGTAATAATAGAACAACAATGGACTCATTCAGTCCTCTGGGAGAGTATGTATCTACCTACATCATTCATCCTAGTTCACCATGATCCTCCCATGCCACTCATTTGGTTTCACTGCTTGACTCCAGATTGATAACCTTTATTCCTCCAATAATCAGAATTGATTTTTCCTATCCAATTAACTAATAATGCAATAGTTGAAGAACTCCTTTAACCTAGGAATAGGCGTAGAGGACTTTTACATATGAATCACCTAAACTATTTAAATTCCAACAACCCCATATACTAGACACCACAAATTGTATGATGAAGACAACCATCTTCCTTTACACCTACAACCTAGAAGCATGACCATCACTAATAATTATTGTCGAGCATGAACCAATAACTTAAAAACTATCCAAAGACCTTCTTGCATATACACCTTGGTCCATAAACCAATAAACCTGTATCTATTGTGCCCAACCCTCAAAATAATAGATCAAAGCTGATGAGATCAGGTTTGAAACCTACATACAAGCCTCATAGACCAAACACTATTAGATTTGATTGAACCACCTCTATTTCTCCACTATAGGCCATACTTTAGACTTACCCACCCTCTCTTCATTATGAGGTTGGCATCAACCAGACCATGGTAGGAAGATTCTTGAGTTCTTTACTCTAAAAATCTAGATCATCATCATCTACTATACTAAAGCTATAGGATCCTAAGCTCAAGAACACCACCTGAGAGGCATTCCCAATTTGAATATAGGGAACATATCATCCAAGTATAATCCAACTCCAACCATGGCAACACCGTCCAAAGATTAATTTTCAAACTGATCAATTTCAAATATAATAAAATGTAAGTAATAAATTCCTTATTACTTCTAAAATAGATATTCATATAAAGGATAATGATATATTAAACTTTGGATTACATTATAATGAGAAGGCTGAGGATATAACTCCTATTTGTGATAATGATTAGATAATTTGATCAAATTATTTCATATTATTATACTAATTCATATAGTACAATATTTTTATTAGTAGATAGTAGGTCTATGATCCTACATAAACCTTGTACAATAACCAAACCAATAAGATAATTGATAAAATAGTAGATATTGAGTCCCTGTGACCACTTAAATATATAGTATATACATCTATACATTTACATGTATCAATGTATTTACAACATCATATAAAAGTCACTAACTTAACTATATCTTCATATAATGATAACTGTAGATGGGGTTTATAGAATAATTTAGATGGTTAAAATACTTCATCAGTAGGTGTATCTAATTCTACTAAGAAGTTTGAACTTTGAACACTATACCCTACGATAAGAGCACGTACACACTTGTACCAGTGCATGCATGATTGTAAGTTAGAGTAAAGTTCTACATAATAGACATCCATTATATGATATTTAGAACATGTTAGATACGTAGTATTATAATAATATAGCCTAATTGATCTATTATCTTAGTATTTATCATATTACTACTTACACATATGTAGGTGCTTGTGTTAATAAATAATTTCATGGTGATTCACAAATTTCACTAGGTACTAACAAGATGAATCAATATGCTAATCTCATTTTCACATTAGTTTAGAAACCCTAGATAGAGATATACACATATAATTGATGGGAATCAGAAATACAACTAATTTTGAGAGTATATCTAACTATAATGTTTTTTCTTAGAGAATATATAAGAAAGTGCCTTTACAAATATATGCACGAATGAATTTATATTTTTACATATCAAACTTAACATTACATGTTATTTTGGAACGATATGTGAATGATTTCATTTGGTTCATCCATATAGTGCATACTTATATTCAAGGAATATTTACAAACTAGATACTAATATATGTATGTACATTAATATACACACTATATGATGTTAAGAACTATACATAATCATATAGTATGAGATAGAATGATAAAATGACACTAGAACACCTAAGATGGAAAATATATCTTAATTCTTGGATGTATGAAATATTTTGACATACTTAAAGTTATCTTGATACATATAAAATTTAGATAAGAGACATGGATATATATCAATGAATATAGTTATTCAAGAGAGAATGTAGATCAAAAACCAAAATTGTGAATTTTGACAAATAATATAACCATGTAATGCATTAATAACCTTATATTGTATGTTATTTTGGGAGCACATGTATATGAATACTATAATCCACCCATATTTATTCTTCAATTAAACACTAATATTTATACCCAAAGATGGAAGTACATGATCATATATGATACTCTACCCTGGAATGAACACATACACATATTAGTTGCCTATATGCATGTTAGTAAGCATATAATTGTCCATATGTTCACTTTACAAAACTAAATACCATAGAGAGGAGGTTAAATAGGAAAATTGTGAACTAGTAATCCCAGTCGAGAAACCTAATTATATATATCTCAAATGGACAAATACTTAATTTCAAGAAAATACTAACAATATTTTCAGCATTGTACATCATTCTCTTAAACCAAGTGCTATGAAACTGATCTTTAGTCTAGTTGTGAAGATTAAAACTTTACTTGCTATTGCTACATCAAAGAAGTGGTACCCATTCCAGTAAGATGTCAATAATGCTCATCAATTTTCATATTCAATTGAATCATACTTTGACAAACTTAGGAATCTTTCTTGATGTAGGTACTTAAATGTTTCTCCTCTTGACAAGAATGTATAAAATGATTGAAAGTTGTAGACCCTAACTTGTTGTTAAAGAACTACCTTGACTTTTTGAAATTCATCATTATATTTGACAAATATTAGAAATTTCAAATATTGGAACTGACACTAAATTGATTATCAGATAACTGTATCCCTATTTTTGTGAATTTCATCCTTGATCCTACACATCAAATAATGGACTAGTTGTCCCTAGTACTAACAATAAGAATAGTAGGAGACATTGTCATTTCCCCCTATAGTTTGAGAACATGAGGCACATATCCCTTGAGAAGATATGATGTGGAAGTACCCACGAACATTCTACAATGAAATATTTAGACAATTTTCTATCATACTAGTTGTCACTTTATACTACTTAAAAATGTTTACTAAAATGTGATAAATAGAAACCTTCTTGCTAATTAAGTATTAGAAAAATAGTTTTTATGTACATTTTCTTGCATGAAGTCTTGAATTCCTATTGCATATTTAAACAACTTAATTAACCTTTTTTTGTACCACTCCTTGCGGGTGAAATATTTTCCTCTTATGATTGTGTGGAAATATTTCCCTAGGGGAACTGCACCAATATGACATGTTATCCAAGATGACCTAGAACTGAAAATTTTTAGGAAATGCCCTTCATTGATCTAGGGAAAGATATGATTTGATGATTTAATTTGTAGTTTCCATGTATAATTAACTTAAACTTTAATGCACTTTGACGAGTTGTATGTCTATGAAAAGATTTAATATATGTTATAAAATAAAATTATGTGATGTTCTATATTGTAAATATCAAGTTATTACAAGGTGCTAGAACCATTTTTTAAGTGGTGCAGAGCAGTCCTACAAAATACAACAATTACACTCTATCTTTTTGAGTTTTGATCTTGTTTGACTCTAACTTCATTTATGAAGTCTTTATACATTGGCATTATCATTGTTTTCTTTTCATCTCTAGTATAAAGATCCATGTTGAGAATCACTTACTTTGAATAATGATTTTACTCCATGGTTTGCATCTTTATCACATATGTATAAGCCATGTTACCCTCTCATTTTATATTGACATTAGATAATTAAGGTTAATAGGAAAAAAACCACAACACAACATATTCCAATGACAAAAATACCTTAACAGAGGAAACCAATTGAACTCCTAATCCTTTTTGGATGGAAAAATAAATACATATAAATACTAAATTACTGCATGTAGTTGATGGCACCACACAGTTCCTATTTTCTTGCTTTGCGAATAGAAATCACATTATCACCCAACACATAAAGGTACCAAAGGTGAAAGACAAAAAGTGATAAAGATTTAACTCAGAAGCAGAATTGTGTATCTGGACCCTTTGTGCAACAACTTATGATGTTGTTTGGCCTATTTCAAAAATACTTGAAAGGATGCATGTCAAAGAAAACAATCCTATGAGGTCTATACAAGTGTGTTTTCCATTTGTCCAATCAAATA